>JAVKLA010000084.1:38326836-38387951 GCA_034782735.1 Sagittarius serpentarius
CTCAAACACCCTCCCCCCCCCCCCCCCATTAGAACTGGAATTAATTTACACCTTTCGGAGTTTCAGCAGAGTGACTGGCCCACAGAGAAGGCAATACCACTGGATATTCTTCAGAGAACTGAAATTACCTTCTTTTGAGCTAAACAGAATGTATGAAATTCACTCCTGTCATTACAGTTGTAGATTATAGCAAGTGGTGGTATATATGCTTCATCCCTTACCATGGAATAAACTCATCCCTGAATGTCAGGGAAGTTTTCAGAACTATCAATTCTGTCTAAAGTTCAAAATATGTATGTGCCTCTTCCCCCTCCCCCCCCCCAATCTTACTGCATCATCATTACATGTTGGCACAGCCTGTCAGTATTTACAGTGAGATCAGGACTGGTCTTCTGAGTCTGAACACTTTTGTGTCAACTTCAGAGCGCTCTCTATATGTTTCAAGACAAGCTAACAAGAATTATTATCTGAATGTTGTTTTATTTTGTGCTGATAATTAAAAACTACAGATGGGTTATTTTAAATATGATAACAATTGATATTTGGGGGGATCTTTAAGAACCGGTGGCATGAATACAACTCTGAATAAAGCTAATTTGGCTCCTTGGTAAATACAATTTTAGGTTTGTGAGCAACAGAAGACATAGTGCGGTTACGTTCTTGCCCTTTTAGAGTCTCCAGGGTGAAAGGGGTCAACTGAGAAGAGATTAGAGCAGATGCCTGTAGCAATCAGACATGCTACTACCAGTTGGTAGCAACAATAACCACTAACCGATTCAAGGAAGTTTGTGTAATCCATTTTGTTAGAGGGACATGTAAGTTATTGAATGTATTATTTTTTCTTTGTGGTGGCTCTCCTATAGCTGTTGTTTTTGCAAGAAAGCAGATTTGCTTCTGTAACTGGAATTCCAGCAAGAACTTTTCTCGGTACAGACTGTACTGGAGAGCTTGTACAGGAGCACTGCTATGTACGAGCTTTGATAGAAAGCTTATGATCAGCATGCAGTCATTCTCACATTTAGAGGTACTGCTGCTTGGACACTCATTAGCACTTTAAACATAGTGTCAATTATATTTTGATAATTCTATAATAACTTTTAATACAGTTTAAAATGAAAAAATATCTCCTTGAGTTAATGAGAAGGCAGACTCCTCATTCTTCTTCTCATAATCTTTTGCAGAGAGTGTTTGGTTTTTTTGTAAACCTAGAGTTTTTTGGTAAGTCTTTCTAGGCTGAGGGAGGCTGTGATGCCATTCATATATATTTTAGGGTAATAAAGGGTGTGGACAAAATGTAGCCAGGTGAAAGGACAGTACTGGCACAAGAACATATATGAATTGGCCTTGAATGATTTAGGTATGCAATTATCATTAGGGCAGCTAGTTTTAGTACAGCTGTCCAGTGGGAACTGTAAGAAGAAAATACAGACTAGGAAACAACAAGAAAATACCCAGTTGGCCTTAGTGCATTTATGTGAGAGATTATTAAATTTCTGGAAAGACTTTGTAATATATTGCTCACAGCATCACAGGTTTCAGCCCACTGGCTTAGGAGGTTTGTTCTAGTACTGTACCTATGCATGAGCTGAATGAAATGCGAAGGTAGGAAGGAAGTCTGTCACTGAATCATAAGGTGGTGGAAATTACAGCATGAAAAAAAACCCCTCTCGTGTCATTTAGTCCATTCCCTTGACAGCACAGAACATGAATTCAGTCTCACTGTTAGAGCTTTTTCTAATATTCAGGATAAATTACCTTCATCCTTGCTGCATACCATTCCTCACATTTATAATCACTGTACTATACTAAACAGGTTTTTCTATTTCTGTTGGCTGCCTTCAATGACTCTCACACTTTGTCACCCCCTTTTTGTCGCATACCCAAGTTATACATCTTTAGGTCTTTCAGTCTCTCGTAAGAAACCCCCCTTCTGTCTCATTAAGGAAAACAGCCACAGCCGTGATACTGAAATGTAAAGACCTGCCAGAGAGGGATTGTCAGTAAGATGGGACCTCCATGCTGCAGTTGGTGCAACTGCCTTGACAAATGTCCCGATTTGAAATGTCAAGGTTGACAGAACTTTTTTCTTTTTTTTTTTTTCTTCAAGTTAGGTTTGTCTTTGGCAGGAACGAGCTATTTTCTTCGCCGCTCGTGTTCCCTCGTTTGAATGATCAGCTAGCTCTTCTCAAGAGGAAGGCTGCAAATTTTTTCTTTCTTCAATGATTAAATGATCTTTCCTCTCAGATTATCACATTATTGCAGTGGGCAGTTAAGACTGCCAGAGTACGTGCAGCTTCAATCCTTTACTTAGGATGTAAGAATTGTTTTTCATCTTGCTTATTACAAGAAAATTTTGGCAGCCAGGTCCCTGTGCAATGAAACTCCCAAACCACAGTGGCTGTGCTGGTGTGCACCTGCCAGGAGTCTGCTCCTCGGAGAAGGTATTGCTGAGTATCTGGACGCTGCTGAAGAACAGTTTCTAAGAATGAAGTCAGTCGCTGTCAAACACCTGAAAATCAAATGCTGTGCTTTTTAAAACAGACTTAGCATTGCAGTTTTCAGAGCAATATCTGAGTTTTCCCGCTTTGAGCACTACCATAAAGAAATTTGTTCCATCTCAGCCTGCTCCTTTTCCCCAGTTTTCTCCTCTATGAAGTTTTTAATTTGGCGCAGAGTTTGATGTTATGGAAATTACTTTAACATTACCTTTTAGTCAGGCGTTCTCTGAGGAGCATGACTTACAATACAATTTAGTCAGAAACGAGTTTATGCCTTTGTAACAAACTGCAAATTACCAGGCTCGTGAAACACAACTTCTCATAAATGCCACTTGCAACCTTGCAGATTCAAGTCCTCGAGCAACAATCAGGCTTTTAAACTTCCTCATTTGTCTTTCTGTATGGACTGCAGAGCAAAAATTAAAAATGCCTTTGGGTTTTAACTAGGAAAAAATAACATGGGGATTTCTCAGGTAGTTAGGCGTTTTGATCCTGTCATCATCATACTGTAGAGTAACTGTCAACTTGTGGAAGAATAATTAGTGTATTGTAAACATTAGGTACCAGTTTTGCTTTGAGTGAAGAATAACTAGCCTCGTTGCATGGACAAAATTGAGGTGATTTACAAGAAATCGCTTCAGAACTGTATTTAGAAAGAAATGGCGATAGTTTAGAAGCAGTGGTTCACGGTCATTCACTCTTTCTGTATGGATCCTAACTCTATAAGCTATATATACTACATAGCAGTGCAGTGTGTTTCACCGCAGTGGATTCCTTTCTTGATCCAATCTGAAACAGAGGATCTCCTGCAACTTCGTGTTGATGCCAGTGAATACCTCACAGGATTAAATGTACATTGTCAAATACATGTCCTTGCTCTCTATAGAGTCAGCTGACACATGCTAAGAACGCTGGCGGGTCTCCAGTAACACGCTTAAGCATGTAAGCAGTCTTGAATTGACGCATGAGCGCTGGGGACCTCGCAGGATCCAGCATCTCTGGGACTTCGTCAAACTAAATGCAGTTCATTGTAATGTGGGGAGTTTCTTTTAATCGTCTTGGTATCAGCCTGCAGGTGAAGTTTAGTATTTTTCTTAATTATGTGCCTAGTTCTGTATGGATCAATTTCTTAAATTTTTTTTTTTTATAGTTGCATATAGTTCTTCATTAGATGCCTTTATTTCGAGTACAAGCAGTATTATTAATATATTAGTGCTGGTGTGGGGAGAGAGAGTGAGTCTCATTTACAGCTATGTGTTTCAGAATTGCCCAAGGAGTTCATGCTCTTGCTTTCCACTCTCAACTCATCTTAATTGTTATGCTAAAAATTTTGACATTAATCCTCTCTACTAATTTACCATGATTTATTATGATGGCTATGATTGTGTATTGTACCCATATTTCTTTCACCTGTATGCATATTACCCATCAGAGTGAATTATTGCATTAGTTAAATGGTGGCTGTGATTTCAGAAGACAAAGCGGCTTGCAAAAAGAGAAGATTTAGTTTGGAAAATAAGTTTGGTGAAATTTCAGGTAATTGCAGATGGAATTAAAAGAAAAAAACATTATATATGATTACCACTGTAATAAAAGTTTAGCGTTTAATGTAATATATCAAGGATGTCGCCCACTCCTTTTCTGAGAAATGGGATAGTTCATTAAGTAAAATCTCTGCCTCTCCTGGATGGCCTCTTGCAGAAAGGCAGGCAGGGAAAAGGCATGGCCAACCCTGTTTGAAGGAGCCTGCCTGTCAATTACTTGTCTGCATTTAGTGATGGGTATCTTGCAGCTGTATGTTTTCAGGAATGCTGCAAAGAACAGACTCCCCGTCGTCCCTGCAGAACGGGCAATTTCCTATGATCTGTAACAGTTACTGCCGTAGACTTATTAAAAGCCCTTTACAACATACCAAGTAAATATTGGTTTAGAAATCGCCTATTCATTTATGTGCACAGCAGACTGTGATATTTCCGTCTAAGCTGCTAGTCTCTTGCATCAGCCCCGGTACGATTCCACAGGAGATTTTTACCGTATTGCGTCCTAACCGGCCTTATTGGCTGCAGAGCTCTTGTATAATGTTTCCAGGTCTTTGGAGACCCCTGCAAAACCTAGGTCTCCCAACGCTGATGTTTCAGCTTTTCTCTTGTAACTCTAATTTCTTTCTGTGTGCAAGAGCAACAGATTTTAGACATAATGGTTTTGCTTCCTCTCGTTTGCCTGATTATAAAACAAATACGTTTCAATGCAGACACATCAAATGAGAAAGGCACAAACTGTGGAAAAGAAAATGAGCGTGATCCATTAGCTGAGACGTTGTATTGAGATCAGAAACAGGACCGATCGCAAACCGTGCCCTTTATCTACTTCCTGACCTTGGATAAATCACCTATTTGCTTTTTCCGCCCCCCTTTGAACATGCAGTACATAAGCCTGTCTAGACAAAGACTGTGCCTTAAGACTAGATGACTAGAAGGGCTGACAGGGATCATCGAGCTGATGCCTTCGCAATTGCAGGCATCTCGGCACTCGGCGGTTTTGTTTTGGGTGTCCATTCCCCCCCTGCCCCCGTGTCCTGCCTCACGACCACGTGCATCGCAGGTCACAAACCTCTCTGCAGCTCCGTATGACAAATGTAAAATCTTTTGTGAAGGAATGTGAAAGCCACAAAATATAACGTGCCGGAGTAGGAACAGGGTATCACTGGACTATATTGTGTACTCATGCAACGAGTAAGTAGTACAACAGGGCCCTGGCTATTGATACAAAACAAATAATAATGGAAAATGGTGGCTGACAACTCTTTATAAAGCAAACCAAAATGTGTTTAGTGGCAAATGAGGAAAATAATAAGCAAGGCAGACCTTCTGCAGTGCGAGCTATTCGTTTCTGAATCCCATTCTGAAGCAAAAACTGGAGATAATTGGTGATTTCTCTATTATGTTCACAGGTGTTGAGGATCTGGGGCATTCAGCATCAGCTGCGCATCCAGAAGATTGCTGGCTTGTTCCGAGAGATCTGAAATCCCATTCTTCTCTCTATTTTAATGAAGCTCAGAGATGCCCCTTTATCTCATTTAATAATGAGCTGATGTTGCTGGAAATGGAGCAGGAAACTAGTAGAAGGGTCAGAGGCAGTGGGCAAGCTGTTAGTTGTGTCCTGTGCAATTCAGTCTTGAAGCAGGTGAAGGAAAAAGGCAAACCGACCTTTCTGCGTTTCTCTGAAAAAAAAGCTTGGAAGAGATTTCAGAAAGTTCAGAGGGATGGAAAGAAACAACCCTTTCCTTTAGAGAAGAAATTATCTTGTACTGATGTAGCCTAATTGCCATGTTTTGTGATATTCCCTGGAGAGAAACATGGGTAGCCTGCTCCTCCTGAATTTTAGTGGAACGGGCACACTGGCTGAAGTCCTCCAGCCTCTTATATTTGAAAGGGGTTTAGTTTCTGACAAAGGTTCGGCATTTCAAAGAGATACAAAATCTTCATGTGTCCTGTGCTTCAGTGAAACAACCATGATAGAAATAAAACTCCTAATCGGCGAAGTTCTAGGATTATCTCTGAGGAAAGCTAGTCTTCGTGTGGCTGCCAATTGCAAATGAACTTGGTTATAAAGTCCCTCTTTATTGCCACCTTTCCGTATCCCTGAGGTTAATTCTGAACTATGCATGAAAAATAATTAGTGCAGATCCATTTCTGCCAGCACGTTTTATACAAGTGGCTCACAGTGGCAGACCTGGATGTATTCATACTAAAATGATTCCGTTAAATGTAATACCACTTGGTATGCAGCATGAGTGTTGTTTGTCTTCACAGTACTTTAATGATGCACTGCAGTCTTTGGTATCGAAGCACTACCTGCATCTCAATGAAGAGCCATCGTTGCTATACAGGGGAACGCCTCTGATAACGTTTTCTTGAGCTCAGCCCAAACAGCATCTTTTATCTGCTGCTTGAGATGCAAACCTTAGAGCATATTGTGTTCTGATGTAGGGTCTCGCGACTTTTTTCATCGCTTTGTTTGGTGCAAATGAATGTTACAGCATGGCAGCAGTGCTACTATCTGATTTAAAAAAGAAAAAGAAAAAAAAAAACCAGAGAAAAACAGCCAGTGATCTAGTTTGCTGTCGAAGCCATCTATCTGCGCCCACCTGTCTGAAAGCAGAGTTCAGAATCCTCCCTCTCTCTGGACAGAGTGTTTTCACGTTAAAGAAACAAATGTTTCTTAAACATGTCTCCTAAAGCTTGAAGAGAAGTTAAGGTTATTTTAAACTCTGTTTACAAGAAGTTGCCTTGCTGTTTCATTAATAGGGACGCTAATGCAGCCTCTTCAAAGGAGCCTGTATGGTTAGCGATTGTCCCTTTACAATTTTTTTGTCAGCCACTCCTCAGTGCTAAAACAGCTTTTGGAATCATTGGAGCTTATGCTGGTAAATTGTAGGGCGAATCATCTTTCCTAAATAGCTTTTAGTACACTTGAAATCTTATCATCTTCCAGTGTAGCTTGTATTTGGATCAGGCTCTGAAGGCGAGATCGGTATTTGAGAGTTTTTTCCTGTCTCGGGAAGCTGAATCAAAATGTCACTTGCCAGCATGTAAGCAGAAAATTGTTTGTCTCTAGCTCAGTATAGACGCATCAGGCCGTAACAGAAAAAGCGCCGTGCAGGCTTAGGGCCAGAAGAGGTAATAGCAACCTTCTGTGAGATCTTGTAGGAACACGTATACGGACTAAGTCAGTGTTTGAGCAGATAAGGAGGAGATACAGGTCTTGGCACTGATGTTGGGGTAAATGGGCTACTGAAGGGAGTAATGTTCGGCTACGGTAGGTCAGCCTAACTCTGTGCAATAGCTGGAGAAGTTACCGGAAAAGCTGGTATCCTACCTGGTTTTCAGGTACAACTGTTGTATTTTGGCAGTCCAAGTCCTCTTCCATTTATAATTGACTAAGAGTTCTTCCTTTACTTACTTTACCCTAATGCTGTAAAACGTATGTACGCATTTATGGTGACAGTAGCGGAAGTTCCCTGGGCAGTGGACCAATTCCTGTATGTTTTCCCTTTAAGACTTCAAAGGGATTTGGAATATTAAGTATAAAAGTAATTTTGTTATTAATAAAGTGTTACTTAGCAAGGGGAACACTGTTTTCAAGGTACGTGTGTTTTCAGTTTAGCTGTTGAAATTGAAGGCTCTCTAAGCCACAAAACCAGAATCAAAAGGAAAGGATGACTAATTCCCTTAAGACAGAAGCATCACTGGATGCTTTTATTTGGGGGACAAAAACATCTATAAAGATTTTTTTGGTAGCGGTATTCAAAAGTTACATGTATGCCTGAATTTGGGTAATCTATTTCTTCTGATGTAACACTGAAATGTGAAATACATACCCAAAGCCCAGACAGTAATTTGTGAGACAAAACACTGCTGAGAAGGCGATACCAAAGCAGCAGCGCTGAGCAGCCCCTGACTTGGAGACCAGTGTCAGTGCTGGGCTGAGTGGTGGTTCTTCGTCTCGGTATCTTTAGGCCGTACGCTGCTTTGGCCCTCTTACTGCACATTTGTCATGCTTAAAACAGGAGTAATGGAGAAGTTGATAATCTGTGAACGGGAGAAAGGGTACTTTTTTCCTTCGGGATTCTAAAATATCACTGTGTATGAAACTCACGGAAAAAATTGCGCCCTTGCCAAATGGAAGCGCCTACTGCTCAGATACTCTCAGCTTTCTGTCAAGAGTATTCCCTTGTGAAATTGAGCCTGAATTTAAAATTTGAAAAATTCCCTATTTGAAGTTGGGAAAAATGGTAGTTATTGGTTGTGAGAAACCTTTTTGCGTGGTGTGTACCATTTCTCCATCTCTCTCTTATTTCTGCATACAGCGTTGCACATAACTGCTGGAGAGGCTCAGAGGAGCAAGATAAGATGTTGCTGCGTGGTGATTAGGGAATAAATGCTTATATACCATGGCTAATTCTGGCCGCAGTGAGCATCATGGGTTTGACATGAAATGTTGCAGTTTTAGTTCATTCTTCTGAAATTAAACGTTTCTTCAAGAAAGCCTGTAATAAAATAATACTCATGTGAAAGAGAACAGAATCATCTTGGAAAAGCTTAAAATACAAGTCTGGTAGTCTATTTAGGTGAATCAGCCTCTTCCACAGAGCGTATCTGTCTCGCGTCTATAAATGGATGTGATGTAGATTACAGATTTGTTTCCCTCAGATATTTAGGGTAGTTAGTGTCTAGATTTAAACCTAATTTCTTGCCTTGTAGCTTGTGTTTTTTATTACTAAAGCTAGTTTTGCTTTTCAGTATCTGGAGCCATGCCTGGCTGTGAAGATGATAAGTACATCTAGGGCAGGTACCTGTGAAACTTGTGTTTTCTGGGGCTGTAAACGCACATCTTCACTTACACTGGTCTATGGGCCTTTGGTACCTCCTGCTCTGTGTTTTATTTTCCCCTCCGCTATTTAGTCTTCTACTTATTCAATTTTAGATGCTGATTTTCTTGAACTGAGCAGTGCCTGTCTTCCAGTAAGTACGTCTGTTGAGTTTGGGATGTTCAACATCATCCACTGATAGATACAGAATTGTATTATCTAAAGTTCCTTTCTTACCATACTGGAACACTGCCACCACGTGCGGAGGGTCAGCCAAAGCTGGGCAACGTGCTCCGTTTCCACCCGCGTGTATTGCAAAAACCGAGTTATTCAGTTAGGATACTCTCTGCCTGGTTTAAAAGGCAAGATTTAACTATGCAGCTATACACTGAAAATTGTTTCAATTACCAATAAATTTGTTAATAAAAATACCTATTTGAAATTGCTTAAAAGGGTGGGAAAAAACCTCTTATAACCTCTCATCCAGAAAACTGGTCTTTGCAAAAGCTAGGAAGCGAGGTGTAGAATTTAATGCTAAATTCAACGCTACCTTCACCATCTCAAGTGATCATATCCTGAACGCTTCCCACGCTGGCCATGGGTAAGCTTGAATAGGTAAGCCCTCACAGAAGTGACCGGTCTGCTAACTTTGCTGTGACCTAACTTTGTTAGGTCAAGTAAATCTTGAATTTTATTGCTTTGGTAATCAAACCTCTTAAAAGCAGTAACAGAACTTTAGTTTCTAGAAGCTGTCTGGAGCTGTAACCATAACTGTCCAGTCCTAAACCAGTTTCCTCACTTTTCTGACTTTCTCTCCTATTGGGGTGCAGCCATGTTTTCTGGGTTTGTTGTGCCTTTTATCTGACAGTTGTGACGCAGTCAGCAAGAGAGCTTACGTTTCTTGATGTCGGTTCTTTTAATTTATCTTTTTTTATCTTCTTTTCCCCCCGTTTCTTTCTCAGCAGATATGACCTTCTCTCTCGCGCTCCTTGTTTAAATTACTTTGGATGAGCTGATCATAAGCCTCTGCCTGCCAGATGCTGGCCGCAGAGGAGAAGTGGGGTCTTGGGAGGCAGCCCTGTGCCATTAAAAGTTGTTCTAACGTATTAAAAACTTCTGGTAATGGAGTCTTCATTAATTCCTCAAATAGTTTATTCTAGACCTATGTTCTCCTGGGGGAAGGAAAAAAAAAAAAGCTTTTAAAAAGGTTTTTCTCCTGTCTAACTAGATTTTCCTTCCTGCAGTTTGAGGTCCCTAATGCTTGCCTGTCCTCCCATGCTCACAGACAAGAGGCGATTCCCTTCTCACAATGCCACAGCCTTCAGGTAATTTGAGATTGTTAGCCTATCTTTCTTCAGTCCTCTCGATGCTAAAATACTCACATACTTGTGCCTTGATCCACATCTTCTCTAGACCTCTCTCCAGCACTGGACTGGTGTTGCAGTGGAAGCCTTACCGGTTCTAATAGTTCGTGAGTCTTGCAGATAGGTAAATATACCGTTATCTGCTGGGGTTTCTAAGAGGATCTCAGCTAAAATTATCGTGATTTCTAGTTCTGTCTCCAGTGGCAGGTAGTACCTCCCCGGTCTGTGTCACCAGACCCTTTCCATCATCCAGATGGTAGATGATGTCACCGAAGGGAGCCAGACCTCTGCCCACCTGCTGACACGCAGCGATGTAGCACGCCCTCCCACTTCGGTAGTAAATCACGACGACTATCCACTTGCTTTGCTTCTCTCCTGTAATAGTTTCATCGTGACAGCTAATTAGGAGAATGCCTCCCTAAAACCAAGATATATGAAATTAGCTGCTTCTTCCTGTTGCGTTGCTGTGAAAGGAAATGAGAGATGCTTTGTTCTTGACGAGTGAGTGATGGCCCCTGCTCACCTCTCGTTACCCTTTGCTGCTTACCAGCAGTATGATTATAGTATTATATATAGTATTATATATAGTATTCCTGATTTTTTTTGGTTTTTTTTTTTTTTTTTTTCCCCCCAGGATGGAAGCAACGTTGTCATGTTTTTCTTTTCTCCCTCTTCTAGCAGACAGGGAGAAGAATCGCCTTTTTTGGTTTCCTGCTATCGTGCTTTTTTCCATGATTCCTCAATGAGGATTGTTAAGATTTTGAAGTTCACTGCTCAGACTTTGAAAACATCGGTCTTGTCTGATTATGCTCGGACCTATTTCAGGGAGAGCTCTTACCCTTCTGTCATTGGTGTTAACCACCTGCTTGACATCATTAATAAGACTAATTAAATAACGCACTTTGGCCTTCTTGGCATTGCTGAAATCTTACTCGCTTTCTAAGGAAACAACATTTTTCCCTGGATTTACTCTTATTCCTCATATCTTTGACTCTGGCAAGTTGCTTCTCGCTGTAGTGTGCCTTGAAATTTTTTTTTTTTTCTTTTTAATTTTTTTTTTTTGTCCTTTCATGTTTGTGTGATTGTACTGTTCAGTGCTCTTGACTCTGCTAGTTGCTCGTAAAGCTTTATATATATGCCTGTATGTATAAAACCTTCTGATAGTAGTGATCTGTGGTGAGTCATGATAGCTCCCATGATCTGTTTTTCCCTTTAACTTTTCCAGTATATTTTTGAGAAAGTGCGTGATTTCTTAATATACAAGAGAATATCTTTTTTTTTCCTCTTGCTTTTCTTTCTGAGCAACCTGTATCCTCTCAGTATCCTTCAATAACCAGCAGAGAGCTTAAAATGCATAAGAAAATACCAACATTCATGTTAAAAGGAAATTTGGTTATAATCAGAGTTTAGTTTTTGCTCTGCTTGAGATGTTTGTAAGGGCAGAAGCCGTCTTTGTAATTTGGTAAATGTGAAGTATATTGCTTGTCAAATAGGTTTAAGTAATTAAATGAGACCTTCTAAAGGGCAGCTTCACACTGCCTCACTTCAATGAATTTTTTTTGTAAGTGTACAAGAAAATATTTGTGATAGTTTTGGCCAGTTGCTGCTAGAATAGATTAGTATTGTATTTATGGCCTTAAGTGTTACGATCAAACATTAGTTTATGCTGTAAGGTTTCTCCAGTTAAGCTGTATGCTTTGGCTGCAAAACCCAGGATATTTTCTTAGGTTGGAATTGCGTTATGAAGAAATACAACTTTTAAAGTTGTCTTTTAAAAGTTCAGAGAAACAGTGAGAAACTTTTGTGAAAAGAATTTGGAAGGTGTTAGGCATTCGCTTCCAGGAAAAATTCCTGAGTTATTTTTGCAACGGACAGCGCAGTGTGTATGTATGACCTGTGAGATGAAAAGGACACTGAGCGAGTATGAAGCATCTTTACACAAACAGCGGCTCACTCGTGAGGTGACACGTGGAAGGCTGACTGTGATGCCTCTACAGTATCGAGTGCCCGACACAGGTTTGGGTTTTGGTTTTTTTTGTTGTTTTTGTGTTTTTTTTTTAATAAAAATAGGGCTATAACTGTGATAGTACAGTTAGAAACGCCCCTTTCTGATGCATTGCAAGATGATTTCTTGACTTTGGATCGAAGAAAGGCGATCAGGTGTGACTCTCTGATACAAGTTTACAGCAAAGGATAGCAGGAGTTTGTCATCTTTGAACAAGTTCATGTCCACTGACAAAAACAGAGAAAAGAAACAGTCAGGGTGGGTTTTAAATGAAATTCCTCCTAACTTGTCAACCTGATCTTACCAACGAGTTCTAAAGTACAGCTGCTGTCTTCTCAGTCTCCTTGAATTTCACTTCCCAGGAGCTGGTGATTTATTATTACTCAAGGTGTCGGTTATTCGAGAGAAATAAGGAAGAGGTAGCTAGCCGCCACAGAGCCGCCGTGAGACGTGCCTCCCAAGCCGTCCGCGGCGCGTGGCTGTATTCGTGGTGCTGCCCTGCCTCGCCCCTGCCGATGATGCTGAAGGAGCGAGCCTGCTGTCTTCCCGGGAGCTTTCGTAGTGTGGGAGCAGAAGTCTTTTTAATGAATTGAAAAGGGGGGGGGGGGGGGGAATCAATGCCAACTGCTCTGTGATTTGCATTTCAGATTTTAGTGTTTTCTAAGTTCAGAGCACATATGTATGAGATTATTGTAATGTAGCTATAGCAAGACTTTATATTTCATCACAGTTTCTGCTTTCCCCTAGGTAATTAGCTCAAACACAGGATCCACTATTACCTTCTTGCTGACTGACAGTGGGCAGAAAATCAAACGGTTTACTGGTTGTCATGGGAATGCTGAATTTTAGCACTGTAGCACTGGATGCCAGTGAGACGAGGCTTTTCACCGGGAGCACAAGTGGAACTGTAACGGTGTAGGAAGGATCGTCCTTCTCCTGTAGGCTTTCAAGGTATTGGCTTCTCTCGCAGTTTTGCCCAGGTACAAAATGTCAAAACAATATGGTATTGTTTTCCGCTGCCTTGCTAAGACAGACGTTGAAGCCATAATGCTGTTGGGAAAACGGAGTTTGATTTCATTGCTCATCTAAAACCCTAGATATACACATAAACCATGACATACAATCCTTGCTTCAAGGACTGTGCAGCATATGGTAGAATTCCTGCTTTTCTTGCTCAATTATTTCCAGTCAGCTAAATGAGAGAGGCTGGATCAGAAACCTGACAAGGATCTGACCTCGGTTTTTGCTGCCCTTTAGTGCAGCTTTCTAGCAGTCCCTGTAACATGCCGTGCCCTGTGTAGTATGAGACTCTTGAAATCCAAAGGAGGACATTTAATAGGAGTACTCATCAATTAGAGAGACGGGTCATCAACGGGTTAATACATTTGTCACTGCAAGATTAGTATTTTGAAATGGGAGCTGTGTTGGTAAAGAGCATAACCTGGTTTCTACACTGGCAGTGTGTATTCAAATGTCGATGTGTTAAAAGGTAATAACCATTAAACAGGTTTGTAATGTTCTCAAACATTTGGTCATGTTGCAAATCACCACATGACCTAAAGAAACTTTAGTCTTGGACCTTGGCATATATGTTCCAGGTGAAAATACCGGCTTCACAAAGAATGGGCCAGTATATAGCACTGTTAATTTTTAACCTGAGTGCACACTGAACTCTTTCTAACTTACTGACCAAACTGACTTCTTCAGAGGGGGCCAGCTCTGACACATCCAATTTCATTTACTAGCTCTATAATAAAACACATCATATGTATCAGCAGATGCTAGCAGAAAATCCATATGCAGAGAGTTCCCGGTGCTGCTGAGCAAAGGGCGGCAGCGGAAAGAGTGCTAGCTTAGTACAAGTAACGCACAAATTGAGCAGCTGAGCTGGCCAAGGAATCAGTCTCGTGGTCCCCTGCGTGGTGCTTGCTCACTAGACCGTGCTCTTGCTTAACTTTTCTCGTGATGCTTTAGAAAGTCACTAGATTTGGTTCCAAGCACATCGTCTATCTGGCTTATCCTGGGGACTGGACAAAAGGACTGACTTAAGGTACAAACTCACTGAAAGCTGGGTGTATGCCGTGTAGCTGTAGGAAGTACGACAGTCTAAATCGAATAGAATCATAGAATTGTTTAGGTTGAAAAAGACCTTTAAGATCATCGAGTGTACCAGTTCAAAGTATTTCTGGCATCGGGCGGTACCTCACAGGCAGAAACTTCTCTATATAATGGCAAACTGTTTTAAAGCTTACGTTCTTGCTGCCTTGATCTCAGTCTTGTAACAAAGATCAAGCTTATGCCCTTATGCCTTTCCCCATTATCCAGAGTGCTGATGCTGGGGTTAATGTGAATTAAACTCTTGGCTTTGCCTAATAAGAAGTGCTCTCAGAGGAAGGTTACTTCTGAGAAGTGGGAAGGCCTAGTAAATAGTAATAATAATATGCATTTCCTGGAAAAGAGGCTTTTCTTAATGCTACATTACAAGCATACAATACAAAAGTTCCGTCTTAGAACATTAGGTCTATTGGGCCTTCGAGGTACTGTACCTGTCTTCCACTTCGACTTTTAAAAAGCAGCATTACATAACCGCAGCCCTATTTTAAATAGTTATAAGAAGAAAAAAGCAGGTGCGATGGTGGTGCTTTTCAAAGAATAAATGAGGGGAAGTCCAAATTTTAAGAACGGTCAGAGTTTTAAATTAGCATCCTGAAGCTGAGGTCGAGTGTTTCCAGGGGGGATGGTATAGCAAGGGAATTCCTTATTTCAGTTTTTCTGTCTTGTAACTAAAACTTGAAGATGAAGCCTCCCGGAGTCTCACTACATAAAACAAATGTATGCAACACCTTTGAAAGAGATTCCTGCCATGAAATATGCATAGTTGGAATACCAATAGGTGAAATGCATTCCAGCTTTAATGGCAAATACATTTTATCTGAAATTACTGTCAATAGAAGTTATCGCTGCATGAATTATATTGCATTTAAAATGAGATGTACTACCAATATTTCCCCAAACTCCATCTTTTGAAAAGCTATTTTAATCTGTAGAAGCCAGACTGTAAACTAAGGAATACCAGCCTAGGAAAAGCACATATTGGTGCGTGGCAATGTACAGACCCCGTTTTATTGGGTTTGAGCATGATGTTGGGCTAGTGCAGGGAAAACTGTTATACATGGCAAAAAAAAAAAAAAAAATCCCTGCATACCATATGAGTGTGTTTGAGCACAGACGGGCATTGTTCTACGGTTGGGGGGGGTCATATCAGTGGCCTGAATTTTCCTTCAGTCCTTAGCCTACTCAATGGAAATAGGTGAGGACTTCTAAAGCCCTGTGAGTAGTGGTTGAGAAAACAGCGAGGCATTGGGTTGGAGGGGTGTCTACAGCCCTCTGAATGGCAATAGAGGCCACGTGTACTTATCAGTGCCACTGCTTAGGTAGCAGAGTACTAATTACTATACCACGGGTTAGTATTTTAACCTGTAAGCCAAGCTGACAGTGTCCTGCAGTCCCAGACAGTGTGCGCAGCCAGAGCAGTCTGTGTAACACATGCTGAATCTCGTGTGTCCCCGTACGTTAGTTTTATTGCACATGAAATAGATGCTTCTGCGTAAGAGCAGTAAGTCTGCCATATTCTGGAGGTGCCAGAATTGCTGAATATGCAGAGGATTACCTGAAAAACAGAGGAGTTTCCTCCAAAGCGTTGAATTGTGCAAACAGAAGCATGGGGATTTGGATAGAATTTACACCTTCTAACTATCATGCCATTGGTTCATATCCTGCCTCTGCTACGCAGTTCTGTTACTGTCTTACTTTATGACCTGCAACATGTAAAATTAATTTTTTTCCCCTTCCTCTGCCCGTAAAATGGGGGATACCGTCAGCGCTCCTTTCTTCTGCGCCTTGATGGAAAAAATCCATAATGGGAGGTACGTGACTTAGTCATAGTAGTATGTGACTTAGTAATTCCTGTCACTTGAGTTTTTTTGCTTACATCACTTTTCTTTTTCCTACATTCCTTCGTGGCTTTATTGGCTCTGAAATTACTAGGGCATTTTTCTGCTTTGCCTATACTAAGGCGTGTGGGGGCTTTTTTTTTCTTAATTAGAAGTTTGGTTTCACTGTCGTCATACACTTGGTGTTGGAAAGGACAGAGCACTTGGCATCTCCCAGATCCTGTTACATGTTGGGACAGGTACCGTGCATGTTATAAGAAAAAGCAGGCAAAGATATATTGTTGAAACATATTATTTGCTTCAGTTTTTTAAGACAAAAATCTGTCAAAGTCTAACTTTCTGAAAGCTTAGTAACTCACGGGCTGGTTGGCAACTCGGTGCAGGAAGAAGATTTAGGTCTGGCTGCACATCGCTGAATGAAAGGCCGTACCCTATCTCTCGCAAACTAAGGCACCGGTTCTGCACACCGAATCCTGTCTCAAGCCATGGGTCTGTCCACGTTCAGGCTATTGTAAGACTGGTGTTTACAGCGCAGGACTGCCACAATATTGACGTCCTAAGGCTTTGTTTTCTCTGCTTTATAGCAGAAAAGAAAGTGCACTTTAAAATTATTCAAGATCATGAAAGAACTGAAATTATAAAAAGCACTTCTCTGCTAAATTTTTATACCACTATTATGAAAAATATTGAGACATAATTTGCAAACATTTCATTTGTAAGCTTAGAATTTCAAAGAATACAGATGTTGCTTTATCTAAGGAGATGACTTACACAGCAGTTGTTCACTGTGAGATGAGGAATAAAAAGGAATAAATTGCTTTTGTGTCTTTGTCTCCTTTTAATTTTCAAAACAAATATCTTTCTGTGCCTTTTAGGATATAAATTCAGCAAGGAAAATACCCAGTTATGGCCAAAACCATGCTCAATACAATGTATTGGCAATGTGCTGGAAATGGAGAAAAATGCCTTTGAGTACCAAGGGTGCATGCTACCTCTCTCTCTGTTTTGCATTGTGTATTTATAGTATTTACTGGTTTTATGTAATAACTCCCAGCTGCAAGGTGGAAACATACTGTTGCTGTTCACAGACGCCTGCAAAGTAATCGTGGCTTATAAGTAGCTAAAACTCCCTTTGAACCTCTGAATCCATCGAGTTTGCAATGAACCAAGAATAATATTCATTATTAGATTGTTTTCAATTGACACCTGGGTCTAAACTTCACCCAAATTCAATCATGTAAATGTTTGTTTTGACTTTTTTTTTTTTTTTTTTTTTTTGTCTCCAGCAGACGTAGGTTTTGTCTCCAACCCGCAAAGGCTGGCTATGTTCTTAGCTTGCTCACATGGCTGGGATGAACTGCTCTCTGAAGCGCTGCTGACCGTAGTAGGAGACTAGGAAACTGGTTTAGATCCAATCAAAATACAAGTGACTAACAACAAGACGAAATGAATCCCAATTAGCTGTGAGCACACTTTCTGGAACCATTCGAGTACTGAGTTTCTGCCTGAGCTTTCTGGAGCCAGTCGGTCCTCCTGGGCTTTATGGCACGCTACAAGGCCAACGTCCTGGGTGACTTCTGCTTGAGAACGCCCCATCGGTGTTCTTGCATAGGCACTTAAGGCTCGAATTAGAGTGATGGGGTTTGTTTTATTTTCTGCGGTGTCCTTGCAGTGATTTGTTGGGTTTTTTTCCAATAGTAGATACGGGTTTGATTCCTTTAAGTAAAGTGAAGTTTTATTTGGCACGGTGAGTCGAAAGTCAGTGTTAATCAACAGATAATAAAACATCGCTATACTATGCAAAATACTGTTGCAGACAGACTAAATTCTGTTTGTAATCTGCACATTAGACTGGACTGAAAGGCCTCTATTTTGGTGAAGATGAGTCTATTTTTCTTCCTACCAGGCTATTAAGCCTATCATTTTTCAGCTGGGATCACTTGACTGACTCTTTTTTTTTTTTTTTCTTCCTAAAAGCAAATGGTAAAATTAAAGAAAATATTATTGTTACTGATTATTTCTACTTCCTATTTCTATCTGGCAAAGTCTTATTAAATTACCATAGGTACAAAGACAGCTGTCTGTTTTCCCTGATTGTAACTTTGCCATATCCACCTGTATCCTATATAATCTTGCTATTGCTATTGGGGAGATACAAATTTTGCTATCTGGTTCAGTTAGTCTCTTTCTAATCAGTAGATAAACAGAAATGGAAGGAATTTTGTCAGTGAAATGCTCAACTGAAATTTCCTTGGCTTTCATACAATTCCGTGTAAGTACTGACACCTTCCTGAGCTCTGATCGTTGGAAAAGCATCGACACCACTTCTTCAGGTGGTAAGATCTACATACCCATGTTGTAGATCTGAATATCATTTGAGGTGAGGATGTCGTGGTACTTTGTTGGTTACAGATGTTATGAGATACCGAATCATATGACTATCTATTTGGGTCACTGTAGCCACAATATTAGTCGTATCACGGATAGATCTGCTGATAAGAACATAGATCCTGTAAGGCTGGTACTGCTGCAAGCTGGGTGCAGTGTTCAACGCTGGTAGAGAAATAGTATTTGTGGCAGTTACTGTTTTATCCTTTGATTTGCCAGCAGACAGCATTTTTATGGCAACTCGGTTCAAAATTCTGTTCAACCCATTAGAAATAATAATAATGTTTAAGACAATACTGATAAAACACTTCTCTGTAGTAGTAAGGCGTGACTAGATTAATTTGTTTGTGACTGGTTTATTTGTGCATCTTTTATGAGGGTAATTACAGCCTTCCACCTGAATAACGTGAAGCGATTTTCTGTTCAAGCCGAAGGAAGGGGAAGGGGGGGTCGGTATCAGTACCATACCCTCCGTGCGGCATTTTACTGCCACGTACTCTCGTTACAGATAGCAGAATGTTTATTGCCTCATAGATCAGCCGGGAACGTGCCCTCGTTATCAGAGGAGGCTGCCTCTATCGCTGCGCGGGAGGACCGAGGCGCTGGCTGGTGGCCAAGCTGTAGTACTTACCAGACACGACCGAATCGGATCGTTTTGCGAGTCAAGGGCAAATGTACGTTTATACTGAGTGTGTGTACTGTGGACAAGTGGTTTTTTTCAAATATAAGCCTTTTTTTCCCCGGAGGTGTGTAGGGATGTGTGTGATTTACACAGTGGAGGGACTGACGGGACAGTTGGGTGCCTGTCATCGTACAGGCACCAAATAACACTTTCTGTGTAGCGCATCATGCGTGCAAGTATGATGTACACACAAAAAATTTAAAAAAGATTTCAAATGTAGTGCTATATGTAATCTCTACTCCTCACTGATTTCATTTTGAATCGGTATGTTTTGAGATGTTTAAATAACTCACTGGCGTAGCTGGCGTGTGTTCCGTAGCAAAGATAGCAGGTAAAGCATTTCAGCCGTTAACTTGGATGGGTTTTGATACCGAAGACTGCAAGATCAATTTTTGCTAATAGAATTGGCAATTACACAGGCACTGGAAGGAGACACGAGCCAAAGCTCGTGCCTTGACTTTAAGGAGGCAGTTCTGAAAGCCCTTGGGAATGTGCCTCATTACTGGGCTCACGGGGGCAGTGAGTGAGAAACGCTCCGCTCCTCCCCATTTCTCCCATCCTCCCGACTCAAAGACTGAAGGAATCAATCCGGGCAGGAAACTAGTTCAAAGTCCACAGGCAGTCAGCACTGATATTTCTGAGATAGTCCCAAATGTAAACCTTGTAATGCAGAGCTTCGCGTTCACGCCGCAGCTCTGGGTTACCCTCGGATGATACACACTGGTCTCGTTCCGAGGTAAGAACCTGAAATGAACCCCCTTCCCTTCCAAAGACAGGGGCTAAGCAGTGGGGGAGTGGGAGCTGCTAGCGATGTACAGAACAGCAAAGGCCTTAAGACCCATTTCTCACTTCCTTAGAAAACCTTTACCAATGTTTTAATAGTCTGATCTTTATAAAAAGCACTTTTTTCCTTTTATTTTTTAATTTCTTTTTCAGTGACCAGCATTACAACCCATATAGGAATGCAAGTTCTGTTAACCTTTTTAAGGTGAACTTTCATGTAGCACATATATGTATTAGGTTTGGCAAGAATTTCTTTTATTTATTTATTTATTTATTATCTGTAAGTTTGGCTCAAGATTGGCTGATTCATTTAAAGTTAGTGTTATTTAGTCCAAGGAGCTATGGTGGAAAAGTTGTTTGGAATAGCGGTATGGAAAATACCTACCTTAAACTGCACTTCAATCCTCCAAAGCCTCTGCAATCCAAATGGGGTGAAAAAGCAACTTATCCAAGTGATTTTGTTGAGAACTGGAGGTGACGTGCTGTATTTTCCTATGCATATAATATCCCAGGTGCTACTAAATTACTGATAATTGAGCATAGACTGGGGGGGATTATTTATGACTTTGTCCTGTCGGAGTGACAAAAAGCAGCCTTGAGGTGGTGCTCGCTCTGTTCACCTCCACGCTTTCAATATATTCTCAAGGCTATTGCTTCTGTCTGCTGTCACAGACCTACATCAGCATTTTCATACCATTACCTTCAGCGAGGAGCATTCCCTTAATTTCTGCCTTGTTTAGTTCTGGACTATAAATAACACTAACTGCTCGTGAAACCTTGCACAGCCCTACCCTGGAGGCTCCTCAAAACCTGAAAATTTCATTGGTTTGACAGTCTTTACAAACTAACATCTAATATATAATAATCATCATGCCGGTTGGAAATCCGTAATTATGGCCCGCTCTAAACTATAGCACAGTAGAGGAGAAATAATGTGGAGTACTCCAGTGAAGGAAGTGTACCGAAGAGTATTTGTCAAGCCATTTTCTCTGTGTGGTTCTCATTCTGGCTCCCTCTCCCCGACTCCTCAGTCAGTGTGATGGGAAAATAAATACAGATATTTATGCCCATTTCTGGGAATGCAGTTGTCTCGGCACATACAGCACCCAGGAGGGCTGTAAAAAATAAATTAGTGATCTACTGCGTGTACGTGCCAGCTAGGATGCATATCTGTTTGACTGCTTCTAAGGAGCTAAATATTTTAGATGAGGAAGGCTTACAATGCTGTGAATGTCACTGATATGTCAGAGGAACAACAGGCTTATTGAGCTTTTAGGGGTCTATTCTTCAGCCTGCTGCTGCTGCTGGTATCCCGAGCAAGCTGGCGTAGGGTTATTGCCAACGCTGCTGGTGGTTGCAGCCCTGGGGCTCCTTGGAAAAGGTACTTGCTGCTGATCCTGCAGTCCCACACGCCCTCTCCAGAAGTCGCGAACCCAGTATTGAGGCGATAGAAATTCTCCATCTCTGCCAATCTAAAAGGAGCAAGGCCAGTTTACGTTAGCTGAGGATCTGGCCCTGTAATTAGGCAACACTTTTTCTGTTCAGACAGCTGCTTGTGTGTAGACAACTCATTGATGTAGTGGCTGGGATGTGCAAATGAGGTAGAGACTGTGTTTTGTGCTCATTAAAGAAGGCACTAGAAATCTCATATGGCCACCATCTGCCGCCTTGTTTGTTGAGTTTGATCATTAGTCAATGAATGGTTCTACTGAAATTCAGTGAATAATCTCCGGGACATGATTCTCTTTATCATGATGAAGGATGGCAGAATTTAGCTCGTTATAATAAAATTGTGCGAATGTGCAAATTCTCTTCAAAAGAGACTGGGATTCATAAAGCAGTTAAGTACAAAAATGGGAAAATTAGCTGTGAGGTTTTGTAATGCCTATTTACAAACACAAGCTCCCTGATAAAAGCTGGGAATATCTCTTGCAGATATGCAGTGACTAAACCAGCAATGAGGTTGTGCTTAAAGAAGGACTTCTAGAAGGCAGACAACGTCTGCAGGTGATTTTAATGACTGGTACTGATTTCAGCAAGCTATTACGAGGCTTTTCTTTCTAGACGGTAGAAGGAATATTTCACTGACAGGTGTTTTTAAAGTATTTTCTGTACACTGGCTTGGCCTAATTTGTCTATAATGAATAAAATGAGTTTTAGGGAAAAGGGGGGGTTATTAATGGCTCTGATTTATTAAGTATGTAACGATCTTTAATTTTTCTCTTCCTGAAAAAAATGGTTCAATTAGAGTCCTTGGAGTTTTTAATTGCACGTTGGAATAGTTTTTCAAACAACACAGCATTAAGTCTTGTTATGGATCCATTTCACTTTTTATGTGAAATGATTTGATCATAACTGATACTGACAGGGAATTTAAATAGTCTAAACCCAGTCTGGCAACAAACGTAGAATCATAATATGTACAGATTTATAGCCCATGAAATTGCTCTAAAGTCAGTGAGGTTGCATAGGATATACGTCACAGCACATTTTGCTTTTTGTACTAGTATCTTCAGCTGTTTTCTCTCTTGAGAATGTAAAATATATTATTTGTTTGGTTTGGGTTTTTTTTTTGTTGTTTTTCTTTACTGAGCATTCTTCAAATCTGCATCATATGTCTACAAAATGATCTGAAAATCTGCGGATTTATTTACTATGTTCAAAGAAATCTGTTCATAGGGCTATTGATTTTTTTTTTCTCTACATCTATATTCGGCTTCACCAGTTACTTTCAATCCTATAAAGAAAACTGTTTACACAGAGATTTACTTTGGATCGCAGTACTCATGAATAGAAAATAAAGGTTAAATTTCTGACAGAACGTTTTTTGTGCTCTAACTCTTTCGCATTTCACATTGCTCTGGGAAACGAATGCTTTTAGCAACCAACTCGCACGATGTATTTCACGTGGATGAAATTTATTTGCGGATTTGTCCCATTCGATATTTAAAAAGCGACCGGAACGGTAAGTTCATGCACAACAGAGGCTGCTTCAATGTAGAACTGCTCAGCCTGCCCGTTTGGCCCCACTTGTGTGTTAGGAGGAGCGTGGAGCAAGCTGCGCTTCCCGCGGAAGGTTTGCAGTACCCTGGGGAGGCAGCTGATGGCAGGGCGTGATGCTCAGGCTGGAGCTGGATCCCTTATCGTGGCGACTGAGAAAGCGAGTCAGTATCTCCTACTAGGTCAGGCAAGTGAAAGTATGGAATGTATAGGTAGAGTGCAAGGAAATCTCTCCACTTTTTTTTTTTTTGGTTGTTGTTCTCTAATTCGATAGGACAAGTGCAGAGGAATTGGGTGTCACTTGTGGCTTTATTTTTTTTTTTTTTTTTTTTTTTAGCAAAGGGAAAAAGGGAGCAAAGCTTCTAACTTCAGGTCTAAGCTACTGAGTGAAGTCCACGGGAGCCCTGAGTGTTCAACCAGGCAGCTAAGGAAAGACCGTTTCCCCTTCCTACCCACCACAAAGAGGGATTAGCAGAGACTTTTCCTTATCAGTCCTCCCGGGCCAGGATTACAAGCAGTAAGCAGTGGTCCTCGGGAAGCTTTCAGACTCCTCTTGTCTCTATTCGGGCACCTAGGTATTCTCTTTTTTGACCAGGACTGCTGCCTGGGTCCCAGTGAGAAGGCACCCAGCCCCGTCTCCTGCCCAGGATGTCCCAGACACGCCGGTTGTGTCTCCTCCCCGGAGACCTGTATGCAGAGGGACGACGGGGTACCCATTCTCTCTGCAGCGTTGCTCTTAGTGACACGGGGAGAGCTCACATCCATCGACATATTTCTTTTAATAGCAAAAATACAGCCCAGTTACTTCCCATTTTCTTAATGGGTGACTTCATTGCTGGGTCTTCTTCACGTCCCTTTCCGCGTTACTGGAGCAACGCTCAGGGTCTCTTTCTGCTCAGCTGGACCAGCTCGTTCTGTGGAAGGCTGGAGTATCTTAGGAACAACTTTTCCCTCTTTAGGCAGTCCTTGGCTAGAAATACGAAATACAAATAAAAAGTAGCTGTGGTATGGTAGTTAGTCTGACTTTTAAAACCAATACTTTTAAGAACTGCCGTGGTAGAAATAAATACTGTAGCTCTACGGATGTCTCATGGGAGATACGTGCTTGCTTTCTTTGTCTCTTTTTTTTTCTTTTGGAAAAAGGATGACAACTGATATATTTATACATAGGAGAGTCTGCCTATTTTATTTGAAGACTACAAGAAATTATTCAACCTTCAAGCAACTCTCTGCTCCACACTTTTAGGAAGAAAATCAGCAAATTGAAAATATTCTTGCCTTTCAGAGGAAGGATGTTGCAAAAAACAAGTACAAGAAAAAGGCTGATGAGGACGAAGACACAAAGAAAAGCAACTCTTTCTTGAAGAGGAATCTCCTAATTTTGGTATGGGCGATAAACAGTAATTTTACTTGTAAGTAACTGATAAAAGGTGGATTTATGCAGTGGTATGCTTTGAACTATTATGCTGAAATTGGATAAAAAGCCAAAACTATAGGACACTTCAGACCCTTTTTCTTTTTGAGACTGTTGGGAGACTTCAACATTTTACGTTAAAATAAAAAATGGAAATTGTCTCCGATGTGAACTGTTTGTTTGTTAACGTTAACAGAAATTATATTTTAAGTGAATTCATGTACTTTCTCAAGTTTTTCATGCTTTGCTTTCCCCATCCTCCAGTTAGGAACATGGATTCATGCGATGTGCAAAGAGCAAATGGAATTTTCCGGCATCGCCTAGATGTCGGGTGCTGAGTCCATCTTGTCTATGTGCTAGAAAGTGTCTCCCTGAAATGGAAAGGGGATGGTACAGCATGATGCCTGTTTGCGAATATAGTCTACATGGCTTCATTATTACATACAGGGACTCTGTTTTCTCAGAAATGAGGTGTTGTTTGTTAGCTGCTATTATGAAAGATAATACTTAGTCCTGCTGACAATATGATGTATTTAATCTTTATCACTTTGGTATGCTTTTTAGCATTTAATTCTTGAATATAACCTTCTGTAGCATGGACTATACAAAATACAAGCAGAGTAAAATGCAATTGTACTAAAATACTTCCTTGCATTAAATTTTCTGAACATATCTTGAAACACTTACAGTATGAAAATACTTTTTAGATAACATTCACAAATTTAATCTTAGCAATACCATCTGAATCATCAAAATGAATTAAAATAGAAGGTAATTTTGTTATACGTGGCGTTACTTCTACATGGGATAAAGTGTTTGTTAAAGACTGAGCAGCAGATAAAAAGAACACCAAGTGAAAAACATTTTTAATATACTTTCTAGAATCGAAATTCAGAGCATTCCCCCTGCATTTCACTCTGTAAAGCAGTTAGAAATCAGACCTGAACTGGGCTCAACACCAAAGTTTTTAATATTCTGATAGGAAAATAGCAAATTGCTACATAAGTGCCATTTCGTGAGGTCTGCATTTTTTCCGAGGCGTTGCCCTTTTTTGCCTCTTCCCAACCGTGGTAACTAACGCGGAGAGGTGCCAGCCCCTTCTTCCACCTTCCAGCCCAAGGGGTGCCGTGGCAGACTGCTTTCGGGAGGGGATGGCAGGGGTCTTTTTTTCTCTGAGTTTTAGAAGTGCCTGAAGATAAATAGATCAAGTTGTTCCACTTTTGGTACATTTTTACAAGCACATGAAAAAGAAACTGGCTTTTGGGTGTTCTTGTAAATATTTTACTAGAAAGTGGCCTCATGAGGGATTCTCTCTTTTGTTAGAGCCAGGTTCCTCAGAAATAGTGCTTTTAGTAAAAACTGCTTTGGGATCACATCAACATGTCCTAGTTTCCAGATCTGCAGTGATGTGAGGCATTTCTGAGAGTATGCTCTTTTTTTGGAGACATTTATGGTAATGTATAAACCTCTAGACCAGTTACTAATTTTTACATAATTAAAACTTCATTAAAAAAAGATGATTAGGAGCATTATTATGTAAGTTGAATTTCTCGCTCACTTGCTAAACATCTAGCCTGTATTTGTACGAGTAGGTCATTTCACAAATGCTTTGCAAATGGCTGTTTACCTGATCTGAGGCCCTCCACAATCATGAAGAAACTTTCTCTTGGATTTAAAGGGCTTTTGATCTGACCGTAAATTGCTACAACTGGTTCTGTTGCTTACGCTCACTGAAACAGAAGCTGCGCAGACTTGCAAACACATTTGTACGTCCCATCCCTTCACCCTATTGTGGAAACAGCGGCTGTTTCTCGAAGGGGGGCCGTCTCAGGGGAAGGCTAGAGTACATGCTACCCTCTGGGTTTTCTGTTTATACTTCAGCCAAAAAGCGTATCATTTTTCTGGGAGAAATTCACAGAGGAAAGAAACTTTTAAGTGCCAAACCAACATGAACCAGTGAAGTGGCAAACAGCTATTTTGACGTAACTTTGCTCGTTACACGTATACCTAAGCACAGAATATTCTGGGGTTGTTTTTTAATTTTTCTTTTCAGAACAGATAAAACAAAAGAATAAGAGCTTTCCTGCTGAAGGCTAGTTACAGTTTCAAACCTCTTTCTTCAGCCGTGTTATAAAAGGTATCTGTCTAAGAGCAGAGCGTTACTTCAGTGTTCTTGTGGCTGCTTAAACCTTGCTCCTTAGCTGGCAGGCAATAAAACTTTTATTTTGCAGTCTTCCCTAAAGGTCTACTTCATGCCCTATTTACACATATATAACTATATAAATATTTTAAAATAAATATATAAAATGTATGTATATATAAAATATCCCCCCCCAAATGCTTTTCACATACGGATGAACCTCACAGTTCTATAAATAAGAAAGAGAGTGAAGGCGACAGCACGTGCAACATCTAAATGCAGACAACGGCGAGCAAACGGTGGATAACTGCTCCCCGATCAATACGTACAGATTCCTCCCGTGAGCCCGACCTTGAGGGAGATGCTTGCATTCGGTTTCCTGCGTTTGGGGAGTCCATGAGTGATGTGACGTGTGGGTAGGCACAGATTTATTTCAGCTGATGTCTTTACATTTTATTTCACAGAGATTTTTGCTTTTGATAGGGGCCCAAACTGATTCCCAACTGACTCTCTTAATATCATTGTTTCAAATGACATCTAAATATTTCAGCAACAAATGAAACATAGCACCTGAGCTTTTCTCGGTACAGACTTGTTTTCACAAAACAAAGTAGTAATTCACACTAGTAATTATCTTCAAGCGGCTGGCCCAGTTTCCCAGCACTTACTGTACTAGCTGCCTTCATCTCATTTGGGAAGGATCCCATCTAGAACAGGCAGAGTTTTGGCTTTTTAACTGAAGCGGAAGCTGGTTTTAGGAAAGAAAGGTAACTTTATGTTTCCCCAAAAAGATCGTGAAGAATTGACTGTGTCTTAGGGAGCAAAAAATAATCATCGTTTTATCCTGCACATCTGTTTAGAGGTTGTCCTGGTTTTGGCTGGGACGGAGTCGATTGTCTTCCTCGTAGCTGGTACAGCGCTGTGTTTTGGGTGTTAGTAGGAGAAGAATGTTGATAACACCCCGATGTTTTCAGTTGTTGCTAAGTTGTGTTTACATTAATTCAAAGACTTTTCAGCTTCTCCTGCCCAGCCAGCAAGGAGGCTGGAGGGGCACAGGAAAGTTGGGAGGGGACACAGCCGGGACAGCTGACCCAAACGGGCCAAAGGGCTATTCCATACCATGGGATGTCATGCCCAGTATATAAACTGGGGGGAGCTGGCTGGGGAGGGAGCGCTGCCCGGGTATCGGTCGGCGAGTGGTGAGCAATTGCCTTGTGCATCACTTGTTTTGTGTATTCCAATCCTTTTGTTATTATTGTCACGTTCTTGTTGTTATTAGTGTCATTGTTAGTTTCTTCCTTTCTGTTCTATTAAACTGTTCTTACCTCAACCCACGTGCTTTACCTTTTATTTTTTGCGAGTCTCTCCCCCATCCCACTGAGGGGGGGGAAGTGAGTGAGCGGCTGCGTGGGGCTGAGTTGCTGGCGGGGGTTAAACCACGACAGAGGTCCTGAACATTTTTTGCCTGTAACTGTATTGTCTGCCTGGTAGACTAATATTATGAAGATTCGATGAGAGAAGTTAACTTATCATAGAAGCACAATTGCATTTGGTTTTTCAGTAAACATGGATGTTTAAGGTGCGTTTAGGTCATTGAATATTGGAGCCCTCAAGGAGACTGATGGCACGAAGGAGTCTGACTTTGTTCTTCTCCCTGAGAAATACTTTAGGGAAAAGACAGGAGCGGTGCTCTCAAAATCTGAGTCTTCCTAGCCTGTTGGAAAATAAGTAGACCTTCATTATATTCTCATTACTCCAGCTCTCAGCACAGAAAGGCAAAAAATAAAGGTCACTAGCTTTTACCATCTGTGCTAAAATGAGATGAAGGTAATAGAGAACTCCAAGATTTATTGCTCAGCAGCTGATTTGAGGCTTCAAGTAAGTAGTAAGACATATAATCCTATCTCAACAACTTCTTACTTTGTAAGGGCATGTTCTGTAATGCACTGAATTTGATTGGAAAAACCAGAACTTCTTTCATTAGGCACTGGATCAGGCTTAACAAGTTAATTGAAAAAATGAGTCTGAAACAGTGACTTCTGAATGTGTTTGACCGAAGAGAAAGGATTTTAATTTGGGACCAGATTTGTAAAAAATACATCCAAGAGTATGAGAGGAAAATGATATTTGGACATCGTACCAGATGACTTCTGCCCAGGTATGATGTTTAATAAGGTGAGATAATTCCCTTAGTCCATTTGGAAAACGTAAGCTTCGTTCAGCTGTCAAATGACTGAAGATGGGAGAATGAAAGCGGGGCAAGAGGCTGCTTCAGCTAACCTGAGAAGTGATTTTCTCCTTAGCGGGGGTACAGGCAAAACCCTGCAGCATCAGACAACTCCGCACTTCCCTGACCAATGCTGAATGCGTAAGTGCCTGGTGATGGCTTAATTGCTCATTAAAAAGAAATTTTTCATGAAATGGAACAAGGTTGGAAATGTTTTGAAAGTAAACATAGTACTAAAAAGGAGGCCGGAAAAACCCAATTACTTCTGCAGCCTCTCTTTACCAAGCACCTTCAGACACAACACCCTGCTTTAGGTGTTCCTACTAAACAAGAAAACAAGTCCCAGTAAAGTGTCAGCAGTATCAGTCTCCCTAAAATAAGTATTTGCTATCTAGGTCTCATCTTGGTTCCACTGCTCAAGTCAAGCAGGCTCTTGTCAAGGTTTGTACAACTGCTTAATTTGATTCATTAAAGAAGCTGACTTGTGCATTCATTAGTGTCTTCGCATCCTTGATGAGGCTTTCTGATGGCTTCGCAATTTGCTTTGCAGTTTCTCCCCATCTTTTAGAAAACCTCTCAAAACATAATAGCTAACAATCTGGCTATGGTATGAAGGGCACGTGACACTGGTAACCACGCACGTTACAGCATTCAATTGATCATGGTTTGCAGATACAAATATCGGCTGTTTGAAGGTCAGTATTTGGTGCTCTTCCGTGAGACACTATCAGCTTTCGGCGAGATGGATGGCAAAGGTCAGTAGCTGAGCTCACGGAAAGAAATGAGGTGAAAGAACCTGATTGTGTTCGATGCTTTGCAGCTGACTCAGCAAGGCCAAATGTGCGATCTTTACATTAAATACTTTGAAGCTGAATTAATTGTCATGCGAGCTTTAATTTTTTTAATCAGGTGCCTGTTTTTATCTGACCAAGGGATGTTATTTCTCAGTAAGGATTTCATTAGCCGTGTCTTTCTCGCCCCGTGTCTCTCCCCACCTCTCTCTGCTTTTCCTGTGAAAGGCAAGGTGTAAAATACTGTGCTTTTAATATAGATGATTCCAGCATTTCAGAACTTTCCCACTATTTGAGCTTTAACTATCCAAAACTCATCCTCGCCAAGCAAAAGAATAATAAGTCTTGCCCTTCCACATTACTGGGAGTTGCTCAAAATGAGAGATAAATGAGCGATAATGCCATAAAAATAGTGTAGGCAGTGCAATTTTAAAAGCAAAACTTGAACGAAGTGCAATCCCTGTGTGTGAATATCACCATTATCAAACTAAATAAGCACAGCTGTTAGTAAATATGTATTTAATTTCTAAGTGGACTTGGCTTCTCAGTGACCGCTATATAGAGAGGAAACAGCTGGATTTTTAATACAAATCTCTGTCATGTTGGGCCAGTTTGTGCCGCTGAGTATTTTTAACGTATTGTGGACACAGTCCTGCCTCGAGCACACTCATTATTGAAATTTTTTTCCTGCAATGGCTGTGCTGTAGACATAGGCACTGTGAACTGATTTGTTCTTTGAGACTTTGAACCACCTCTCACTAAAGCCAAGAGCAGCACTCTACTGCCTTTTAGGTCAGGGTATCAGCAAATTTGTATCAGATTCTTTTTGCAGCTAACTTTAACAATTCCTAGTCAAAACTGTTCACATTTAAGTGTGTGTTTAAATTGCTTTCTTGTATCTGAAATTAAGCGTTAAGCCCTGGTAATGTATTAATTAGCTTTTTTTTTTTTTTTTAGTTTAATGTACCTTTTAATTAACTGAAGCCAGAAACGCAGCTTACATCTTTCAAATTCTAATCCTTTAAATTATTGCAAGCTTCATCCTAAGCTTACTAAAATCAGTAGATAAACTCCTGTACCTTTCCCAAGAGCTAAGTACCTGTAATTATAGCTGTAGGGTGAGATTCCAGAGTTTGGACAAAAACTTGTCTTGAATTTTTTGCTTCTTGATTTCCTGCTCTGCACAAATGGTATCGTTTCCTGCCTAAGCAGTAATGAGCAGGGCTCAGTGAGTACTGTGTACCTTTGATTTTATTTTTTTTAATGGTCTCTACAGCATTAACAATCACTTGGGAATAAAATTCAGTCTTCGCTTACTGGATTCATAGCTTGTTAAATGCAAGTGAACTTTCAGCTTAAATGGTTGCAGTAATTTTGATCTCTGCAGCAAATCCATGTTCTGATGAGCTAATGCTCATCATCTTGTTGACAATATACGAGTGTATGAAATTCTTAACAAGTTAATTCCTCAGGCCTCCTTCCCAAAGAAAGTAGTACAGACTTCCAGCCTACGCTGCTCAAATGAGATACTATCAGGTGTCATAGTAACAGTTCAGTGAATATCATTTAATTCTTATTCATGAACTAGTCTGACTTTAGTGGGAGGGATATTTGCACATGAGAAGAAAGAATCTTGTCCTTAATCTGGGACTGGAGGAATCCCTGAAGATCAGCCTGCTGTATATATGTAAATAAATGGTTGCAGGGTAAACCTGCTCAGTCACACAGACGTTCAGTGAACAGTTTTAGTGTTTTTGTTTCAATAGAGGATAATGTGATTTTTTTTTTTTTTGAGTCCTTAATGGCAGGATAGAAGTAAAATAAACTAAAAGAATGGAGATTTGGGGAAGGGAAAAAAAAAAAAGCCAGTCTAGTCTGCAAGAGTCGAGCAGGGGATTAATTGCCTCTGTCAAAAAGTAAAAGGCGAAGTTCTGCTTAACACTGGAAAGGTTTTGGTACGGGCAGCACACACAGGGAGGGAGGCCCTTGAGATGGACTGGGTTTGACTTCAGTGCCCAACAAGGTGCTGGCTCTGGCTGAGGATTTCCCAGGAACGGGGACATCTGAAAAGAAGGGCTGTCCTCCCCTGCTCTTTTATAGGCACCGAAGTTACCTTGCTGTACTTCTCCAAGGAAAAGGCACTTTCTCCTCCACCCAGTCCGTTTTCCTGTTTTGTAGGAATTAAGTTCTCCGAGATCTTCACTCTTCCAGCAGATTTGTTAGACCTGGGCAATGAACTCAAAGGCTGCAAGGGAGCGACAAACACAGCATGGTCCTCAGGACTGAACAAGCCTCGGTTCCCTCACTGGGGGAAAAATTACCAAAAAGCTAAACTTGTCAGCAGAACTGGAAGCAGACAACTCAGTGGTGTTCTCTGTGTAGTGCTTGAGGTCTGCCTCTTTTATTTTTTTTTTTCCCCCCTCTTCCAGCAGCCTGATTTTCACAGCGTACCTCGCCAAAGGTAGAACTGATTTTGATGTGGAATTCACTCCTGTTTAGTAGCCTTGAAAGCTGTATTTGATGAGAAGAGCCTGTTCCCAAAAGAAATTAATGATCATGAACAAAAAGGAAGGCAGCTCTATGAGTGAGTGTGCAGTGAAGGCAAGCTAAAACATAAGAAGCAAGCGAAGCTGGAAGAAAAATAAACCTCCTTTTACAAAGGAAGGTGTGTATAAAGAATGCCATATACAGAGTGAAACTGCCTTTGCTACATGCTATTAGTTTTTACAGTGCACTCCCTTTTTTCATAGGGACAATATTTTCAGCCATTACTTGGGATCTCGTCCTTACGTGGCTCTTTGGTCTTAACTAGGATCCCGTCTCTCTAGCTTGTCCTGTGTTTTTCTTCAAAGTAACTGAAATCAATGAGGTTATTTTTATGGGGTTTTTTTTGTTTGTTCTGAATCATTTCTCTGACTGAAGTCCAGCTGAAGTTTCTAGGCATTTGGATGTTCTTGGAGGGTTTTAAAACTGAGAGCAATCAAATCCAGATCTGATGTAAACCAAATGGTTTGGGTCCAGTGAAGTTATTTGTCAGTTATTTACCCTCTTCCAAATTTAAGGTTTTCTGTAAGGGTTTCTCGTTCTAAGCCTAAAAAGAGAAATGCAAGTGTGAGGCCAGAGAAGAATCTGATGTTTGCAGGGATTTTCTTCTTAAGCACGTGCTGTCCCCAAGGTTTGATATTCATTAATTCAGATTAAATAAGTACTGATCCCAAACTTGATCTCACACTTCTACCAGACATCCCTTTGCATCTGTGAAGCCATATGCAAATGACAATTAGCAGCTGAGCTGGATGCTTGGTTGGATCAGGTGGTGTCAAAACATTAATCATGGCAATCATGGCTCTTTTTCCCTTGGACTAAAAAATGAAAAAAATACTTTGTGTGTCTTTGGATATGAACACACCCCACACCCCACACCACCCCCAATATTCTGATATTGTTTTACTCTAATCTTCTTTTTGAATCTGAAGGGCAAAAAATCTCTGTGGACAACCTAATATCCTATGTTTTCCAGCTTAATACCTGCTCTGGATAAATTTGAGGGAAGTAATTGACTATTCAAGTGCTTGCCTAAACTGACAGAAATGTTTTAAGAGCTACTTTTTCTGAAAACTCAAAACCTAATTCTTTCTCTGCCAGGAGCTTTGCTATTCATTAAGGAGCAAGGTCAGATTATAGGAAGAAAACAACGAGCTGGTTTCCAACCTCAGATGCAGCTTCTCCTCAGGAAATACTGCTCTCTGCAGTATATGGTTATGTCTTATTTCTGCTGGAAAATATTTTCTCACTATTAAATGGACTTTATTCAAACCAATTTACATATCTTACTGTAATAATGTTAGTATTTTGGCTCATCCTCAAGTTTAAGTCAATCTGCAAAATATCCTGTTGTGGAATAATTTGCATGTGTAATTTTCCAGACTAAATCCTGCAAAGATTTGAGACGTTAGTCACACTGAATTCAGTAGGACTATTCAGGTTTACATATGCCTTTAAAAAAATAAATCTCAAGTGCATAGTTGTTTACAAGGTCAAAACTTTTTTTTTCCAGTATCATGTAAATTTGAAAGTAAATAAGATCTCCTCCTACAAGAACATAGTTGCATAGTAACACGACAATGGGTAAAATCAAATATGTGTTCATTAATTCAGAGCCATTTTAGCACCTACTGGCATGGATATAAGAATCAGTGGACAACTTCATGAAGTAAAGCAAGCTGAGGAGACTCAAGCAATTAAGCCAAAGGCTTGAAGAACAGAACTTTAAATTTTTGTTGTTGTTTTTTTTTTTTTTTCCCCAGATCTGTATCTCATATCTTCTGTCTGTGTTTTCTCTGATAATTTTTTATAACTCTCCTGTATTATTGCCTAATGACTTTAGGACCCTAATTACACGCATACTAGATGCTTGATGCTTTCTAAGTGGTGAAAAATTATCCTTCCTCTGAGAAACTCTAATTCTAAGTTAGCTAATTAAAATAATCAAATGGCATAGTGAAACGGAACAAGCAGCTCTTACACATGAGTATGTAGGTAGGTTTGTAAAGGGTATGGCAAAGGTCAACAGGAGGGTCTTAACTGCAGGGTAGCAGTAGATAGGCTTTGGCTGGCGGCTGCACGGTTAGAGGATGCGAAAAGGCAGAGAGATGATTATTATGAAGGGTGACGGAAAGATGCATCTGCCAGCACAGCGGGAGCAGAGGGTACTTTCCCTTTTGACTGCCTGATGCTCACACAAAACATTTTCTTCTTCATATCAGTTAAACAAAATTTCAAACCTGAGGAGATTCAAGCAGAGGCCAATTTTTAAAAATTGATCTGCTGTAGCGATGCCCTTTCTTCCCTCCCAGAAATGGAAAGCAATTGTTGCACTTCTGTCCCAGACCAGAGCTAGGCGGGTCTGAGGTGCAAATGGGAGAGAGCTTTGCTTGTGCCAGTGACTTAGGCTTGATTATTTCTGTCCTCAAGGCTTGAAATTAAATCTCTATACTCCTGAACAAAGAAGGTTCCTGCCCTCCCACAATACCTGCTTCTAGTCCTCAGAGATGGCAATATATTGGACTTCAAATTAGTGTCACCTTTACTTACAGAAAAGCTTTTTTTGGTCAATCTCAGAAGTTTCTAAAACATTATTTATGGCATTCTCTTCCTTTAAGGCTTGAGCAAGCTCAAATTTAAAATACGCAGAGTGACAATGAATGTTTGTGAAATGGCCACAGAGAACGTTTTTGGTATAGATACAGCACACAGACTGGATAATACATTACTGAGTTGCAACGTGCTTGTGAGCACTCCCATAAGTGACAACAGCCTTACCTCAAACTCATCCAGATTAAAAGCTTTCTAGATGTTCTATCATATATTTCCAGTGGTTTTAATGTCACAATATTTCTCTGGTTCAGACTAGATTGCTCTTAGGCTAAAACTGTTTTGTTCACGTACACCTGTTCAGCTAGTGATGGATCGAGGAATTTTTTTGCATTTTTTTGCACAGTGTGCACTTGGTAAAGGCTGGACTGAATTGCAGCCCCGTGCTGACTGAGGAGGATTACAGAAGTTGCTTCGGATTTCCTTTCCTATGGGAAGAAAGGAAAGGGGCATGGGACAAAGCAATTCCTCGTGGAGCCACGCAGGACAAGATCATCATGAACCCTGTGTAGTACCTTGGTTTCAAACACAGAGCTCTGAACTCTGTTTCAAAAGTGGTCGCAAGGTAAACAAAAATGTCAGGTAAACTGGGACAGAAGTGAGTATTTCTTAAGGTCTCGCCATCCCATTAAACCGAAACGTTGTTCCCTCCATTAATTTCTTACCAAAGGCAGACCCGACAGCCCAGCTAACACTGCTTGGTTCAGGACCGCAGCCTCTCAGTACAAAGCTGGCACGAGCCTGTTGTGGGCCTTGGTGCATTAATCAAATTGGTTTTGATGATAAGCTTAGCTGTGTCCTTGTTTTAGCCTTTCTTTTTGAAGGCAAACCTACTTTAAAACCAAGCAGTGGGGAGGTGTGATACTGTTTTCCAGGTAGTCGTACATGTTAATCCTTTAAACGGCTTTTGGGAACAGTTAATGTATTAGTGATGGTTATTCACATGAGACAGTGTTGCAACAGTGACAGCTATTAACAGAAGAAAGTTAAATATTTTGAACTGTGTTTGGTATTACCGCTGCCTAAATCCAGGTTACTTTTGCTTAAGCTTTCAGCAGTACAGCAGAGCAGTGAGCACGGGCCTCATCTCTTTTCCCAGAAGACCAGTAAGTTTGCTATTGATCTCAACAGAAGCTGTTTTGGAAAACTTGACTGAATTAAATATGTATTTATCTCTGAAACTTAACATGTTTGGGCACTGATCCAAAGCCCATTAAAGTAAATGGGAAGAGTCCCATTGGTTTTATTCCTTTTCAGATGATGCCTTTAGGACAGTGCAGGTGATAAACAGAATTATGGGTTTGGTGCAGGATTCTCAAAAAAGCTGAAGTAAGACGCTTTTAAAATCCCTGCCTTCAGCTCCCTAATGTGATTGAAGTTTATACTCTAGGTTAACACATTAGAGATCTCCTATTTCTTTGTATAGTGCTTGTCCAGTGACAAAGATTCCCCTAAAAGAAATAAATATGCTGTGCCAGTTCTTTGAATGGAGGAAAAGGGTGTGTGGGTGTTGGTGGTCCTTTTGCAGTGTATTTCTAAGTCAGTACCTGAAACTAGCATTTCTAACAGCAAGTTTGACTTGGGCTTCCAAGCTTCAGTGAAAAAATTCTTATTCTTTAAATATCACTTAAGGTCAGATTTATATCAGTACCTTTAGTCATCTTGACTGCAAAATTCTGGATGGAGGCACTATATAATTGAAAATCCAGGTTCATATTTGCCATGAGAGCCACTCTCTACTTGCAACAGAGTATTTCACAGTGATTAAAATAAGGTACGAGCTTGGTATTGTGTGTAAAAGTGATACAACTTTTCTGCATATAGCATTTGCTGCTCGTATCAGGGGAACAGGTCAGTCATTGAACTCGTTTCTCAGGAGGGAAGAAACTCTCTCTTAGTTGTGAAACAGTTTTCATTGTGCCCGTGAGTGGGGCATTTAAAGGAATATGTTACCTTAAGCCAAATGATACTTGTAAGGCAGCCATAAATATGAATTTTAGCTTTCACTTACATGGATTTTTGTGTGATTAGATCTGACATCCTTTCAGATACAGAAGTTTACTTCAGAAGGGGGATAGACACAGAGTCCTGTGACAGGTCAGAGAGAATGCTCCCGAAAGATGTAGACAAGTTCCTTACATATGAGCTAAAGACACTGAGCAATAAAACTTCAGAAAAGTCAGAACTGTTTTATCTCATTTTCTCAGACAAGTGTAGCACTTCTTTGAAGAAAAGTCACTTCCCTGGTTTCAATAATTTAATTGGCTTCAATCATTCGGTCAGGGAAAAGTGCAATAAACCGCGCTATATTGACAAGTGCTTAATAGCAAAGCTCTGCTTTGACTGTTATTGCGATGTCCCTGGCTCGGAGATCAGCTCCGTCCCTGCGACGCCGAGCACTGTGCAGCTGGCAGCACGTCTCCATCAGGCTCTTCGCCCTTGTCGGTGCCGCTCTGGTTCTTGAAATGGGGCAGTGGGGGTTAGAGGGACAAGCACTTAAAACAAGCTCTGAGATGACGGTGAGTATCTCCTGATCTCCTGTTGTCTATACTGTGTAACAGAGGTATGGATTCCCTGCCGCTGGCGTAAACTGGAGTAGATTATTATTTGAAGGTGTTTTTCACATGGTAACAACCACAAATCAATGTAGCAAATAACTCCAAAAGAAGTGGATTCATTTAAAAGTATGTTAAAGATACCTGTCAAAACGATCATCTTTGACCTTCAGAGACACGTTGATTACATAGACACTTCTGTTGAATAATACACTGTTAAAGAAGCAAAACAAAAAGCATCTGGAATCACATATACATTCTCTATAGCTTTATCCTACATCTTGGAAGCCAGAAGTTTTGTCGCTGGCTTCAACACAGGCAAAAATCAAGTTGTTAGACGAGGTTTCCCCCCTGCAGAGCCCGAGCGCGTTTGGTGCTCTGCAGGCACCATGCAGCTGCAGCCTGGCTGAGGGTGCGACCGGGCAGGGGACGGCCGGAGACCTTAGTCCTTGCCCGCTGCGCTGCATTTGTTCGGTTCCAGCTTGCGCAGGGAAGCTGTAGCTACTCAGAACAGCTCAAGCAAAGGCCTTGGTCTCTGTGAAGGGATTATGGCCACACGTGCAGTTGCAATCTGACACGCAGGGTTACTGTGTGTGCAAACTTTACCCGTGAGCTCCTCACTCAAATTGCTGGGGGAATGAGACATTCGTTCCTATTACAAGAGATTTCTGGTGTCAGATTCTGGTCCTGTGTCAGAAATCGGCTGGAGCTCCATTCTCTTCCCAACCTTGCCTAAAGAGTATTTTCAACTGTCTTGTTTCAGAAAAGTAAGACAGACAGTGAAAGATTGAAAAAATACTTCAAAAGGCAACTCTACAGTTTTTGATAACGCTGTAACCTGCATGGAAGAGAGTTCATGTTTTTAAAAGCTGGAGTATTTGCATCTTGAAACTTAGAAAGGCAGCAAGTCTATTTTCACTGCTTTTAATCATTCTAATACAATCTTAACAAGTACGGTCACTGATTTGCACTTAGAATAAAAAGTCTGCAGCATATTTAATGCTGCTTTGAACCACTGTTTCCTACCAGAGCCCTTTCTAGACTCTGAAAAAAAATTAACTTACCAAGGGGTAACTTGGCTTTTATCCTGTATTCATAGACCAAAGGTCTACGATGCAAGTCTGTTCATTCAGGCAGGTGATTACGAGCTATTACAATTTGTTTCCCCCACCATTAGAAACACTCAAACAGACAGGTTCCATTGAACACCGTCTCTCCGACTGCTGCCGAGTGTCCTGCAGTCAGTCACTGGCGGACAGGTCTCTTTTGAGCCTGCCTGTTGCTAGAACATGGCACAAGCAGAGCACTGAGAGTAGGTGGCTGCAACACTAAATGAACTTCATATCCTGCAAAGGTTGTAAAAATGACAGCATCAGAAGAATACAGTAAGATGAGGATGGAACTTAAGAGAGGAAAAAATAGGCTGTGATACACTGAACTACTGATTGACTGGCGTAAAGCAGTTTAGCTGTAATGCTAGTGACATCAGTAGAGATGCTTTGGAACTGCAGTTGAGTCAGGCTTCAGAAATAAAAATTAGAATCAAATATGTAGTCAATAAATTGAAGATTTCAAAATATAAGTACTTTCAATAATGATGGCCAAAGCACACAAGTGACTTAAAAAATCACCTGTACCTCTAACATGCTACCCAGACTGAAAAGCAATCAGTCAAACACTTTATATTTTCAGGTCCTGGCACCAATTTGTTAAAGAACCAGAAGATCTCATTGGTATGCTATCTTTAAATTGCTTTTTTTCATGTTTTGGTTTTGAAATTCATTTTATTCGGTATTACCCTTTGAAGAAACTCATAAGGTTAACAGACACATTTGCCATGCTTAGGCTGAGCTGTGTTTTAATTTTTTTGAGTAGTCCCTGAGCTCTTTGTGATGTTGAGTGCATTTTAGGGGAGGAATGAATTTGGTCGTAAATCACTGCACATGTCTGAGTTGCAGAAGGATAGATTAGGTCTTAATGCTGAAGGGGTGGCTTCATTTTATTTTCCACTCTACACAAGCAGGGTCGATAGCAGCCTCAGTAGCCATCAGATTGTATTTATAGGAGGGCTCTGAGCAGGGAGCAGGATATGAAGCGTTACCATGTCTGTCTTTCTGTTGTGCTGCTCATCTTGAGGGGCAGGTCTGGGTACTTTTAGCTGGAGGTGTGTTGGTATGCAGGCAGGAAAAAAAAGAGGAAAAAATAGAGAGCTTTGCTATCACATTCTTTCCACACACTCTTCAGCCTTCATTACTTTGCCTGTATCTCCAGGTAGCTTCCACCCGCCGTGGTTTGCCGTAAAATGACAAGGCATCCTCTTTTGCGTGAACCCGACAAGGATGTTGCCAGTTTTCACAGTCATCTAATTTCCTTACCTATCACCTTTACAAAGATTGCACTAAGGGGCTGTTTGGAAGGGGAGAACATTATTGATCTCTCTCAACCTTCTGTTTCATTAAAACGGACCTCCAGGCACAAAGGCAACATTCAGAACATTGCAACTCATTCACAAAACAGCATCAGTGGCACTGTACCATGAGCTTCAGGGGATTATGGATGCGTTTTGTGGATGGCTAACAACGCTATTACACAGATGCTTTGTGTTGTTCCAATGAAGACGATACCAGTAACGTTTGTTTTGGGGGTGAGGAATTCTCCCTGCTCCAGCCACTTTTGCCTGTCACACCATCAAAAAAAAAAAAAAAAAGATTTACATTTAATCTTGCCAATGTCCTTTACCTTCAAGAAGGATTCATCGTGAAAGAATGGTATTGCCATAGCAACAAGGGATTTTTTCAGACGGCTATAAAACTGCTGAATTTCCAAGACTCAAAAGCTTGTTCAGAGCCCAGAAGTACCTGGATAGAAAACAAAACAGATGGTAAATTCTCTACAGCTTTTGCGGAATCATTTTTTGCCAGTTATTCTCCACTTTCCCCTATGTCCTAAATGTTTGTTTTACAATGAATTTGTGATCCGTGACAGACTCAAGACTGTTCAGTGGAACTGGAATTCAGCACCACCATAGCCTGTTCACATGAAGGGCTAATCTGTAAAGGACAAGAAAGCTGCTAAGCTGCTCTGAAGACATCAGTGATCGTCTTTAGATTCTCAGCCGTCAGAAGCATTTCTTAATACTGTTACACAGAATGGTATTTTCTAAAGCTTAAGAAGTTGTGATATTGGGAAGTCACCAAGCAAAAAGTCCCCATCTTGTAAATGACTTCTAACGATGCACCTGGCCATTACGGCAACCTGGAATTTGACTCTTAGCAGGGAAATTTTCTTTGACTATAAAGGGTTTTAAACTTTCAAGGATGGTGTGCTACTAACACAAAAACAATAATCTCCTTCTGCAAAAGGATACATCCTGCCATGTATCACAAATTCTTGCTGTAAACACAAATTATTTTCACACGTATCAACACTTCTACTCACAGAAGCAAAGAGAATTTTTCTTCCGATAAGAGTGATGGACTTCCGTAGACAGACTCCATGTGGTACCTGCTTTTAGATTTTAATTGTATTTACAATTAAATGGCTGATGCCATTGCAATTTTTCCATAGGAAGCGTTTGCAAATTTTGTTACAAGTCTTCTGGGCAAATAATAATTAAAAAAAATCATTCTGAGTGCAGACTTTGGTCTGCTTAGGCTTGTTCTGGTGAGTTCCACTGCCCAGGAGAACGAAACCGTGTCAGCACGGAGGCTGCTCATAAGCAGCTTTAGTAAGAAAGATTTCTCCATCACTGAGGTATCAATGTAGCATTTTTCCCAGACAATGACAACTGGTATTTTAATATAAACGGGGTTCTCCACATATACGAAGTATAAGTTATTGCCTTAATCGTCAATTGCTAGACATAACTTTTTGCCTTTATTCTGGTTGTTTTTCTGACAATCATGAGAACTATCAGATTTTGCAACAGCCACAAAAGAGGGAGAGTCCATCTTAGTCTTAACACTTCTGCATAAGGTACAGCTGTAGAAGTGGCAGAAAAAAAATGTGTTACAGTTCTGCTGATTTGAGACCGGCTTACTGAAATTCAGGAGGAAGAGGCAGAAATAAGCCTTCAATTAAGTAATGTATTTTTGGCATTGTACTTCTTTCCGTTATCTTTTGTTGTTTTCCACGATGTAAATATTGAAGGCTTAACGTAAAGAAATTACGAGGATGCTCATGGTAGCAAGCTCTCATCTTGCTTCTCATAATTTAATGGGGATGTTTCCATTGGTTCTGGTAAGAAGAAGGTCCAGTTCCTCTTGGACTCATTGCCACCCATCCCAGTGAATAAAAGAACCACTGCTCTGCGCCTACCGAGAACCCTGCTTCCTTGACTTCAGAATATTGCAGCCTGGGAGCAAAGAATTGGAAGAGTCCTTCACTGCACAGCACCAGTAAACCCTGGACTGCTGGGCCCTGCCAGTTGGCACAGCTTTTGTTTAACCCCTTGGGAATGTTAATTTTGCCTTTACGTTAATTTCGTCTTTACGTTAATTTCTGCTCTAGTTTTCCGGTCCTGAAGCTGCTTGTCAACTTGTTTTAATGCAGAAATAGTGATTTACCACATCTAGCAAGGATGCTAAGAGGGAACTGGAGACGACTTGACTTTATTTTTATGATGGAGTTTGCCCATATCAAATTTTAATTTGTAACTGGCATGTTTTCAGTTGTAAACCACTGTTCTTGAGCACATCCATCGTCACTTCAGTGGGTCATTTTAAGTCTTCCATTTGCCAAATGCCTGCAGGGGAAGTAATAACTACAGTTAAAACAGAATATAGTCACAATATGCCCTGGGCATAAGTTTTAAAATGAAACGCTGCGTCTTGAGTGGAAGAAGTTAAAACCACCTGCTATTTCAAACCAGTTACTATCATTGATTATTTGTGCTAGGTCTTTAAAGAAAATGCATATTACACAGTGTCCATTTAAAGACCGAGGCAGATTTTCTTGTAATTTTCAGTTGTCTTTAACAAAGTATTTCACTAAGATATGTCACTATTCTTTGCTGCACAATGAACTACAAAGCAAGAGCAATGGGACAGTGGGCTGTGGTGGCAGATTCTGACTCTTGACCGTACTTCCAGCTTACAAGGGAGAAACGTGGCCTGTTCTTCATGACCCAAAGATGGATCTCGGGTAGTTGATTTAAAAAAGGGAAAAAGAAAAGTTATTTCTTCCTTGAGCAGAGAAGTGACTTATTCTTACAAAAGAACAAATCATAGACTTCCATATTAGAATACAGCAGGTCGGTTAGTTATTTTCTTTGTTATATCAGATTTAACTGATCTTCAGCTACTCTTCCTTCTCACAGCAGTCCTTCTGCTAAGATTTTTCACTGTCTTTGAATAAAATTAAGCATGAAAACGAACAAGCACTTATAGTGGAATATTTTTCATAAAGAATCCTAATTCCTTATCCCAGCTTTCCTTGTTCTTCACCCAGAGACAGTTCAAGTCCCTTAGTAGCGTTTGGCACTGCTGAACTGGGGAATAGTAATCACATTTCATTTCCTTATTTCACTGCTATAAGGCAGCATTTTTGGGACTTTATTACAGCACCATATGATGGCAATCAGCAAATGGGTGCTGAGGGGGAGACAGGAAATTCCCCACACCCTTTCACACTGCCATTTTTAACAATATGCCTTTAATGAAAAAGAATTCTACTGTTTTATGATGTGACAACTAAGACACTCCTTAAATTACAAGTCTGAATCAATGGCAGATCATTTGTAGGAGATGCAAAGGAAGGCCATAAAAATAAAGAGAAGGTCCTGTTTTTAATGATTACACGATCGCTTTTTTTATTGGAGTGTCTTCAGAAATTAATTACGGAGAGGCTTGGATAATGACAGGCATTTAGAGAACTATGTAGGCCCCTTTGAAAGCAAGGAACTATACGAAGAATGTAATACCAGTAATTGTACCTTAAGTGGTAGTTCTCTACTGAACAAATGCTGAATAAGTCCCAACACGTAGCACAAAAGCGGTCAACTTTACATCAACTTGAGAGATGCGCAATAGTAGTTTGAATATAATACACGTTACGTGTTTAGATTTTTCTTGTTCAAATAAACAATAAGTGCAGTTAAGGTCATCTTAATTGGTAAGGAAAATGGAATTGTTAATGTTCTGTGACATTACACTTCACTGTGGTATTTTCTAATGCCAAGGACATTTAGTAACCGATAAAAACCCAAAGTTCACAGTAATGATTAGCATTAAGTAAATTTTCCTTTCCTTTGATTATGTAGGCTTCCTGGTTTTTGGGGAACGCTGAAGAAGATCACAAAGTGGAAGATACATGGAATAATCGCATAAAGATAGTAAGAAGTAATTTTCTGAAGTTACAATCTCATTATTAATAATTAAGTACTGTTTTTATTCATTAAGTGTTAAAAAGATGAGAAAACTTGAATTTCTGAATACGAATTCTGTTTCTCTAGCAGCTTACGCTTTGCCTATGCAATAATTGTCTGTTCATCTTAATACAACTATCACGGAGATGTATGTGAAATCCATACTGATTAATTCATGCACACTGTGACTTGATATCTAATGCTTTTTTTTGTCAGCTTTCTGGAATTGGAAGAAAATCTCTGATCTTATTCCTCTGCTGGAATGATTTTTACATGAATTTTCTCACAGCAAGATCTTCACTTGTATTTACTTGCAGGACTAATGTTTTAGTCTGTAACTCTGGCACGCCAGCAGAGATGATTAATTTCTATTGCTTTTTGGGACAAAAAAGGACTCCAGTGAAGCTGTTCTACAGTGAAGCTTCCCCCCCCCCCCCTTTTTTCTTCTTTTGTTCCTAATACAACAGCTGGTTTGTACTTGCCTGTTTATTTGTTGAATTTTTTTAGACACAACTCGAATCTTTTTCTTCTTTATTTGTGGTATTGTCAGCAATTTCCTGATAGATAGTCCTTCTTGTCTTTTCTCGGTAATGATCCAATAACTAGACAACAAAATTTACACTCTAAAGACATCTTTGTTTATAGCCAAATATCTAACATATGCTAATTGCTTCATCTAAATTCTGGTGGAGCCGTGACCAAGGTTGTAATTTTAACACAGATGTAGCTGGCAGCCACCCCCTATATTGTAGCAGCTACACCCTTATGTAGCCCGAAGGAGGCTGGGGAAAACCCACTCGCCAAGAGGACAGCCAAGGATATTTCTATCTAAATTGCTAATTATGGAAAGGAGTGTCTGCTGGGAGGTCAAAAATGGTCCTTCAAGACCTCTTTGATTGAGATGATCAAGGGACAAAGTCTTCCCCTTTTTTTGGAGGGATATGGAGCAGAGTATTTGAGAGGTGGATATATTTACACTTGTAGTTCTTAAAATGAGAACAAGAAAGAAATTCTCACATAGAATGAAAGAATTTGCACAATCATTGCTTTCGATCAGCTTCCTGAGATACTTTCCTCTCCCACCCATTGTGTGCTCCATTTAGATAGCTTGTCCAGAGATACAGATACCGCTCTAGGATCTATGTGCCTAAAGGGAGCTAAGCATATCTGTTATTAAATTGTTGGAGGAGAGAAATCTTTTCAAAGTTTACATCTTGCAAACTTGTACAGAACTAATAAAATCATTTCACTAGACTTCTTGAATTCTGAAGGCCTGCTGCAAACGATTCAAGAATTAATTACAGAACTGGAAAAGTTGCAAAGATCTTTTATAATGGAAAGTATCCCAGCAACTCAAACACAGGAATCAGGCGAGTTCTTTTTTTAACATAACAAAGATTTTGACAATGCACAAATCAGTTTTGCTCCATCACCTTTTCTGTCCCACCTAGCACTGATTTCAACGTCTCAGTAACATTTGTTTGTTGATCACCGCGCTTTCTTCACAGCTTGTTAGAAGTTATTCAGCAAGTTAGAAGTGATAGCAATATGACATATGCTTCTAAGAGCTGACTTCCCTACAAGCCCAGAAAAACAGGATCTGAGCTTTTGATTTTTCTTATTTCAACATGCCATTGCAGTGGTTTAGCAACAAAAGAATTTTAATACAAGCAGACCAAACCATCCTTACCACATTTTGCACAGTCTACTAAATATATATATAGGAGTTGGAACAAATGAACAGTAAAAGTCTAGCAAAAGTTGGCAAGACTGCAGATGGAATTATTTTAATTATTATATTAAAACCCTTCTTCTCTAGAGAAGCATCTCTCTCTCCCCTACAGACATACTAAATAGGCAATATTTCCTCATATTAGTAACCAATTCCAGTGAAAGTTCTTTAAAAGAGGATATGTTGGCATTCTGGCTGTAAAACTTGACTGTGATCTGCATTCCTTTTTGTGTCTTATTCTTTCACTTTTTCTACACATGTGAAATAGTTGAACTATTTCTACTAGGGCTATGGGAAACAATTTGGTATTGCTGTTAAAGCTAATCATTATTCACATATAAACTGCCCATTTTCACATATAAACTGCCCACTTACTGTTTCTTATAGCCAATTTTTGAAGAAAATATTGATGATGACATAGAAATACCTTGGCAAGTCTTTGAAGAAGCTCTACAAAGTTATTGCAGAAATAAATTGCAAACTGAGGTGCACTCACTAACCATGTCAAGTGAATGTCAATATATAAAGTTCAGTTGAGGATTTCTTAGTTTCAGTCTTTCTAGGAAGTTTGTGCATGTTATTGTAAACAAAAATAATTTTAGACCTACTAATGATTTCTGTTTTTTCTCATTCCAGAATGGAGACCGCTCGCAGTTGTGAAATTTGAAGGAAAAGGTTATTAACCACTTCAAACATTAGAATTGCTCCTATCAGTTTAGGTAAATGCTGCCCTAAAACAACTAAGACCTGTGTGAGACCTATATTAATGGCAAATCACGGAAAGGCAGTAATAGTCCTACAAACGGCTGTATGAAAATCAGCGTTGAGAGACTGGGGATATCAGGTAAGAAAAGTAGGGCTGTGAGTCTGAGGAAGAGAAGAATGGGTGCAAGCTGAGTTTAGGCTCACATCTGTATAACTTTGGGCTTTTAAAAATGTGTTATCATAGATCAGTAACTGGGCAGGAGAAGGAGAACACCAAATTCAGCCTATCCTTCTGTAAATACCCAACTGCCAACTCTCTGTCTACCCAGAAAAAAATTCCTGTCCGTCTGTCTGAATACAATACTGACACGGTAATCTTCAGGCTTGATGGCTACATCTCATGATGCACACACCTGGAAAAAGCCATTGTTGGTACTAAATATGATAGCAAACCCCTCTCAACAATGGATATCACTGCGCTTATCTTGCCATCCTGCTCTTCACACTGATTCTCCACTGAAAAGCCTTCAAGAAAAGGCCTTTCATATCCAGGCTCCTCAGAGTTTTGGGCATAAGAGGCTGTTTTCACTTGTGATGGTGAAGCTTTTGAGCAAAAGGGAAGGATGATCCTGGGCAGAGGTGGAAATTTCAGGCGGCTAAAATGTGGAATGTCTTCAAGGTAACGCTTGCCACCTGGCCTCACCCTGTGATCAGCGAGTAACTCTCTTCTTCACTGTAACGTCTGCATATGAACAAGAAGTTATGTTTTCTCTTTCCGACAGTTTGGGAAAAAGTGTCATTTCTATTTTTAATACTTGAATACGCCTGAATGCTTTAACACTCCTTTACATGAAAAGTGAAGACTGTCTAAACACCCAGACAAACAAATAATTAGACAAAGGAAAATGGTGGTGTTGGCTATGAAACAGCAACTAAAGGGTTAAGTCCTTAGAATGTCTTAAGCCATTTTAGTACATCTATAACTTAATTTGCCTTGTACAGACACTAGCAAAGGCTGCTGTTTTCATTCTTCTGATCTTTTATTTTCTTTTATTTTCTTAGGGCTTTGCCATGAAAGCTACTTTAATCTTCGTAGATAGATCTTCAGGTTTTCCATTTTTTTTTCTCTTAAGACTTCAGCTGTCTTGAGTCTTTCCATTTCATCATGTTCAAATATTTTAGACAATTTGAAGCACTATTTATAAATGGATATGATTAAGATTAGGCTCTAATAAGTGCTAATCTTTCCCTCCAACCAGGGAGATAAAGCCTGTCTTAAACCTGAATGGCTTAAGGCAAGTTCATTTTTTTTTATCCTTACAAAGTGAACAAATAAAACACTATCCAGCAGCTGTATTCACTGGAAGCACTGAAGATAATCCCTTCCATTTATTACTGGAAAGTGGTTTTCTTTGTACATATCAGCCTGCTTTACCTTCAGATGTGTAGGCTGTAGATTATAGAGCTGCCTGAAACTTAGTAATGAAACCTGAAACTCACCTGGTCTTGCAAAAAAGCTTGAAAATTGGCTCCATTTTTTGATACTTTTGATGGAATTTTGGGTGAAGCAGGGCCAATAAAGGCACTAGTATTTTTTCTTCAAGGCATCTGTAAGCACAAATTAATTACCTCATCTTCACACCACTCCTCAAGGTGAACAATATCTCTGTTTGTCAGGTTAACTCCGATGCTTTGATGTGCATTCCTCTGTGCAGTTTTGAGTTCTTTTCTGCATGTGTTTAGCTGAGCCCAAGGTCGAGCCCAAGGTTTTTAATCAAACAAGTGGCTCTGGCTGAGCAAGAAAATCCCTATTTATGAAGAATGCTAAAAAATTATTGAATGTGACAACGTAGCCCTGGAGTTCTGGGAAGTGCGAAGGACAGTTTTGACAGTAAACCAAACATGTAATAGAGAATTTGATCTCAGGGTTTTTACCGAATGACAGGCGGAAAAGCTGCAATATTTTATGACACGGAGCCTGAGCTTCAGCTCAGTGACCACAAGGGTCAAGTAAGCTCCTTGGGTAACTGGCGTCTTTCCATCACCGTCTTCCTTGAACTTGCATCCTGCTTGGGTTGTCTTCCCAGCAGACTTAACCAGCCCTCTCCTATCAAGCAAAGGGGATTATGCTGTTCACGGGTTGGCCTGCATTTAAATAGCTTTAATACTCCGGACCATCTTAAATGGGATCTGATGTGACTAAAAGCATAACATGCTTCATAGCTGATTGACTGGTAGCTTTTATTCCATACATGTATCTGCAGCCAAAAATGGTGGAAGAAGAGGGAAAACAAGGTTCTTGCTGTATGACAAAATGGAGCAAAAACCTGACAACTGATAACTAATGTGGTCTCCCCTTGAAGACTAAAAATACCCTGCTTTTATTGAAAGTGTGTTAGTAGTGCATGGTCGGGCAAGTAAAAGGGTATTTCCATTTCTTGCCTGGTCATAAGAACAAGCCGTTCCAGAGCAAATTTGAAGTTCATTTCCTGCAAATACTGGTTTATGAGATTTTAAAACTGGCTTTTGGTAAATGTTCATGAAAGTGGAATCTGAACTGCACGATTGTTTGTGGAAAAGTGAACAAAGGGAGCTTGAGAAAAAACAGAATTATATTTTCTGTTCCTTCTTCATTTTCAGTATTAAAGGAACTCAGCTCTCCAGCCTCAGAAAACTTGAAATCTTGGGTCGGGGACCTCACCTTCACAGGAGGCAGTGTCTCCCTACCTGTATCAGTCTCTGCTGTAGGCACACTGGTGCCACAGCCCACCACAGACGCAGGAAGGACGGGGAGAGTGACTTTTCTGGAGAAGCCTCCTCTCCTCCTTTGGTAGCTGTCCCCTACAGCCCACCTCTCCGGACTGGCATGCAGCTGCGCTCTGCAACTCACATCCTCTGCAAATGACAGGAGGCTGGACGGAAGTAAAATTGGCCAAATCAAGCCTGAGGGCTACAAACTGTGTAACAATCATCTATCTCAAGGGCTGAGCCTTACGGTATGGAAATGAGGTCAGGGAACGCTATGCAGGGAGTTGACTAGGAATGCCCAAACGCCTGGTCTTCATCTATCTGTAAACTGCCCGGTACTGAACTCAACAGACTGTCTTACTTTCCCGTGCATCTTTCATCTCTGCATCTTTCACCTCTGCAATGAGCAGGCTAAGCCCTAGGTACCTTACCTGAAGTTAAAGAGGAAATCCATTGAAGAACCTCTTAAGAGTTTCAGAGTTCCTCAGTCCTGATGCAGTAAAAGCTGCTTCCAATTATTCCACAACAGGAATAAACAGCTTTTTATTTTGTTTGAAACTCAAGCTTGAAACAAATTTAAGGGATTGCAAATCAAAGTAGGAACATGGGTTGGTACAAAACCCTGGAAGTCAGTCTTGGTAAGGTTCTTGCCTCTCTGCTCAGATGTTCTTTCTAACTCTAGCTTTGAATACAGAGTTTCAAAAACAGTTTAAAAATATTTTGATATGGACTGAATAAACAAAGCCCACAAAGTTAACAAATCTGCTTTCCCTTGTTGTCAAGAGCAGTATGAGAACAAAGGTAGATAGTGGCAACAGGAACAGCCTTAAGAAACACAGAAGGTTTATAACTTATAGCACAACTCCACCAGATGGATTTTAGTTGAATTTCAGTTGTTTTTTTTTCTAATAAACTTTACACTTACTTTCAAGAAAAGTGTCTCTGGGAGAAATTAGGCATGCACTACTTTATTTTGTCTCATCTACATTTGTGAAAGTTGATTGCAAAAATAGGAAATAAAGTTTGATTATGAAAATCAGACCTAAATAAATGAAACAAAAAATAGAACTGAACACCAGAGAAGCCATATAAAATGGTTGAAACTTAAATAAATAATCTAATTATAAATATGGTGACGTACAGAATGCCAGCATCAAATTCTGCATTACTTCATCTCCCATGTATGTAAATCTAATGATCCAAACCTCACACAAAACAGGCTCTTGATACGCTTCCAGCTAAAGTACTTGATCCAAAGTTCACAAAATCAGTATGAATCATTTGAGTTTTGGAAGTTGAATGCCAATTTTTCTGCAGAAAATTATCTTACGTATAAACTAAAAGGAAAGTCTTGCATTTTTCCTAGCAGCAACTTTGTAATTAGAAGTAGTCTTGAGTACTGTAACTATGATTGGGACATAGTTTATCTAGAATAATGTATTATTTTTACATTCTTTAAAGATAACAGGTAAGTATCCCATGTACAATGCCTTTCGGTAAGGCATTATTATAGAACGTGATATGAAGAACTGTATTTACATGGCTACTAACGTGGTTTTCCCACAGGAAAGAACATGGTTAAATTCTACAAAACAATGCTCCAAATAAGGTCCAGAATACACATTGGCTATTGCTAATGGCACACTTACACTGTGGACACTGCTCTGCTCTGTCACAACAAAGACAGGACAGAAGGATGCAGACGTCGGGGTTTAGGATGATATAGCCTCCTCTGTATTCAGCTACCAGTCATTTTTAAAGGTGAGGTTTGTGTAAATATCTTCTAAACCCAGTATTTTTTCCTGATGCTGATGTCACTTTTTATTCTGAAGTACTCGTTTACTGCTAGGTAAGAGAGCCTAAGCTGGCTCCAGTTTATATGGTCTTCGGAATTGTTAACACAGGTAACAATTTATTTCTACATTTTCACTAAAACATTTTTGGTCAAACAGAAACAACTCCAAATTTGTTTCAAAGGAGAGAGCATTAGGACGTATTTTTAAATTGATATACATTATGCAAACTACGGTTCCTTCTCAAGATCAAAAAATCTGTATGTGTTTCCACAGGCTCTCAACACAAATTGCCTGTCAGGGTAAAATCTTGAAAACTGTACTGTAACCAGGATGATGAAGGAAAATTACTGCCAGACAGATTATATAGTCAAGAAGAACGGTGTAAGTTATTTTGTGCCTCCTAGCTTGAATACATATGGGACAAATGCAAATTTACAGCTTAGAGTGCATAAATTTCAAACAGATAATAGTTTGTACTTATTAAAGCTTGGCTTGGATCTTAAACAGAGTGCTTCTTCCTGAAATGCCAGCTTTTCTGTAAAGACTGTCTTTTCCCCTAAAGGAGCATCAATTATAAATAATAGTCTAGCCACCAAAACTGGAAGGGCCAGACTTGAAGCAAATAAACTGAAAAAATATGATTGATTAAAAAGTTATCTTGCCATGTACTCTAGGTATCCTTTGAGGGAATGGCATGGGAGTTACTGCTTATTGGCAGATACATAAATACCTGGTCTGGAATAGCCGGGAAGTGATGTACAGATCTACAACAGCACTTATCTACAGGATGGGCATAGACAGAGCTTTTCTGAAAAATTAAATGTCACAAGGAAGCCCTATAGCTCTCTGGGTCCTGAGCCCTGACTAAAGGTTAGCGTTAGCAGTGGATAATGGGATAACTTGTATGAAAAGCTATTCCACGCCTCCTTACACTCAGCTAGGTTGATTTAGATTTAACTGCTTAAAGCATGGCACTAAATCAGCAGGAAGAGTATATTGGTTCCTCCAGAGATGAAGTTCTGAATAAATAGTCAGTTGGAAGGAAAACACGGAAAAGCCCAGATACAGAGAGGCTTGTTTTGCAGTGGCTTTGGTTGAAATGTGATGAGAAGACTTGCAGCAGCAGCAGCAGTATGGGTACTGGGGAGAGGACATGGCTTCCTTTTGCAGCACAGCCACGCACCAGTTGGGTTTATCTACCGAAAGGTGGATCCAAGCCAGCTGCTATGGGAGGACAGTCAATGCAATTTGAGGCAGTTCCCCCATTGCCATCCTTTTCAGGGCATCCCCCACCACTTCTGCGGGGAGAAGTGCAGTTCAGACAAGCATTATCCCACGCAGGAGCGTGAAAAGACCAGCCACGTATTTCTGTTTTCACTGCAGAAAAGCCTTTGCACTTACTGTGGGGAAAAAAAAAGTGAAGAAAGTACATCCTGAAAACTTAGAAGTCAGGGGACAGAAGTGCTGTAAATGCCTTATTGTCTGTCTGAGGATTTTTGGAGGGCCTCGCGTTTGCCTTGCGGGCCCCATGACTGTTGCGTGTGGTGGCAGCAGCACCGGCTCTACTTGATGCGAAGGGGCTTGGAGGGTCAGCTTTAAAGCCAGGGAGCGAGAAGTTCAGAGGCCCGGCCAGGCGGAGGGAGCCAGGAGCGACGAGGGCCTGGCTTTGCTCCTCTTCAGCGTCCGCTGGAGCGTGGAGCTCTTGGGCCACCCATGGAAATGTCTGCCGGGCCCTTGGACAGCTCACAGGAGGCGGTGCTGGCCTGGGGTTTGAATTTAGCTCAATGCCAACATGGCCTCACAGGCACTTGCAGAGGAGCCGGAGTCCGACCGGACCCCACCCCGCCCCGGGCCTGGGCCTCTCCGCCCGCAGGCTGCCCGGCGGAGGCGGCGGGGCAGGGACGGGGGAGCGGGGGGCTGCTGCGCCACAGTCCCCCGCCGCTGCCCCGCAGCGGCCGCCTGGGTCTGGCTTCCCCTCGCCCACCCAGGCGGACTCATTTTCACGCCCGCCCCCTCCCTGGGAGGAGCCGCACATTTTCCCTCACGCCGTGTGCGAACCGCATTTCACTGCAGCCCACGTGCTGGTTAAACTTAGAAACAGGTTAACGTGACGCTGGCACCGAGACGTCACTGCGAGCAGCACGGAGCGCCGCGGCTCGGGGGCTGTGCCGAGCGGTGAGCTGCAGGGAGCTGGGGCAAGCTGGGGTGAGCCCCCCCGAGCCCCCGCGGCAGCCGGGGGGCTGCCAGGCTGGGATGGGGCCGGCAGCAGGAGCATCCCGCGGGATGCTGGAGCGTGGGGTTAGCCCCGGCCCCGGGGTTCCCACGGTGGCAGCAGCACCGGCACCACGTTTCCCACACTGCTAAAAATGACCATCAAGTGGCAGATTAACACCCACCCGTAAGGGCGAAGAGCTCGGATCCTCCTCCAAGGCTGGGCTTTGATGTTTCGCTCAAAAAGACAAGGAGAAAGCGCCAGAAAGGGCGAGCCCCGCGCCAGTATTTTTAGAGCCCAGCGTGCGGCCGTTGCAGCTGCTGAAGCCGCGGCGCGTTTGGGCTCGTTACAAACAGTTTGCGCTTCCCCGACAGCAGCCTGGCCGCGGGGATGGGACGATCGCGGCTGCAGGGGCGGCTCCCTGCGGATGAGAAAATGCTAAGAGGACTTCAGATGCGAAACCGTGAATGGTGAGGTGCAACATCGCCTTGGGGATCTCCGAGAAAGGAGGCGAAGGAGCGGGGACGGCCACCGCTTCTACCTCTTCCCGCCTGGGTACAGAGCCAGAGCTCCAGGATCGTTTCCCTGCTGAAATAAATAATGCCCGGTTGCGTTTGCACTGCAAGCTCACCCCATCGTTCATACCGGCAACAGAAATGCGATAGCCGGGAGAAAAAGAGCGACGTTCCTCCATCCTCCAAGCTTCCCAGGTGCAGAGGCAGCTGAAGAGAGCGACGGAGACGGGGCTGGGGGACGGCGTGGCAGGGAAACGGAGAGCGAAGGCTTTGGCTGGCGGAGCAAAGCCTCTCTGCCCCTTTCTGAAGACGCGGAGGGGTTTGGGACCCCTCATGGGGTGCAGCCGCGGTGGCAGCCGGCCGGCGGGACAAACCCAGCTGACACGGGGAGAGGGAGACGACCGCAGCAGGAGGTCGCACGCTCCTTCCCATCCCTTGGTTTCCTTCACCTCTTCCCAATGCCAGTACGTTGCCATGATGGTTTTCATTACGAAAACAATATATTTCATCATTTGCCAAAAGAGAATAACAATATCGATTTACCCACAACAGCACATTTCATTTGCCGTTAAATTTTTATGAAGTGTAACGAGCTGTGCGGTGGGTGTGATCGTTCCTGAGCATTAATGTAATGGCTCCAGTCGATGCGAACATCGCTGGTAAGAGCGTTCACACAAATCAGCTGCTCCGTGATCGCCAGGTGCTGAAGGCTTCCCAGCCCCGGGAACCTTTTCTCCGCTTCCCACTGAAAGTCCAGCAGCCCCTCACCTGGCCTCCGCTTCGCCATCGCGCTTTATAGTGGGATTGGAAATGGGAAAAGCTTCAGAGCAGCAAAAAGAGGCTCGTTCTGAAGGCAGAGAAGACGCTTCGGTGCAGCTTGCTCTCCGGCACAGTGAACATCTAGTCTCTGAAACAGTTTTCCGCCTTCTAGCTATTTATGAGTTTTCCTGAGACACCGTTCTGTCTATCGATGGACAAAAACGCTCTCTGCTGCCGTACATTAGGGCTTCGTCTCGCTGTAGGTAAGGCTCAGGATGCTGAGGCGTTGTTTTTCCAGCACTGGCTGCTCTGAGGTTTCTTCCCATGTGCCACAGGTGTTAATTCCAGCTGTAGCCAGTCTGAGAGCGCAGGGAAATAATTTACAGCCGGGAAAAGACGGCCCAGCTGAACGCAGGTAACTTCCAAAATCTTTCCTAAGACATATTAGGCAGGTTTTCGTGATTTCTGCGTATAATTTGTCATTGTTATGCCGCTCTAAGTTCTGCCTGGCAATAGGTGCAGCAGATGGTCCGTGGCGATTTATATTTTAGCGCCTAGGCCGTGCATAAATGTACCGTATGTAAAACCAGAGGTACGGGTATACTCGGCCTCCTCCTGAAAACAGGGCTGGCTTTCCGGCCCACGTCTCGCTCACTAGCAATATCCTGTCTGAAAAAATGGAAGTCCTGGCATTTCTTAATTGGGCCGCGATCCTCCCGTGCGCCGCAGACTGCCGAAAGCCTCGGCCGCGTTCATTAGAGTTGCCCGTTCCTGCCCGCCCGGGTGCTGGGAAGCTGAGCTGCAAAGGCATTACCCGACAACTACCGCACGGGCACACGGCAAAGTGATAAAAACTAGGTAGGGAAGTAATAAAATAAAAAAAAAGCTATCAAGCAATATCGAGCAGTAAGCAAAACAGTTAAAAGTAAGGCATTGCACGTGGGGGACGGAGCATAACGGCGCTTCTTCGTTTCACTGGGAGGCGTAGAGACGCGCCGTGAGTTCAGGGGGATCATGATGCGGAGGAGGAGAACCCGTCCAAGACTGTTGTGCCGTTTCCCTGCCGAAGGCTCTCCCTCTCTGGAGGGGGATTCCCGGGGTCACCGCTGCCTGCGACGTGGGACGCGCGGTGCCTGGCATGTCTTCATAGCTCACGCTCAGCCAGGTTTCTGCCAAAACAAATACAGACCGAAGGGTCAAACGGGGCTGGCCGGCCATTCCTTACGAAGACGCCCGAACCCAGCCTGCTGCTCTCCATCCAGGCTTCCGCCCTTACCGGCAAGAAGGGCCATTTCCTTGTACTCACCTTTCCACAGGCCCTCGCCATCTAGGAAAAATCCTTCAAAAGCAAAGTCTGCTCTGGTCTGCAGAGGCGATGTAAACCCAAACACTGAGCACTGTCTGCTTGTTCCTTACTGTGCAGAACCTCAGCACTTGGCCGAATTACTGCCAGCTGTCGTGCCGGCACTGCACACAGGTGCCTCTGCTCTCCCCTGTGCAGGTACGTGCGGGAGGAGACGCAGGCTTTCCCAAAATGCCATCTTTTCTGGTGAAATCCTATCCCCTCCGCAAGTTTTAGCATGGGAATCTAATCTTTTGCAACGCACAGAGGTTCTTTTTTGACAGGCAAATTAATATTCATTATTCGTCAGGGAAGAAAACGCTGAGCTTTTTGTCTTTGCTTCACTAGATTTAGCCAAATACCGGCTAAATGTAATTACTTGCACAAACTCCTGTGGCATGGCTTGAAATTTGTGGTCAAAGAAGAAAATTTAAGGAAGGACGGTGGAAATTGGACTGCTGGGTCTTAGCGGGGGCCTGAGCTCACCGCTGGTTTCTGCGCCTGACTGCTCCCCCATGCCGGGTGCTGGAAACGGGCAGACACGTGCTTTAGAAAGCCTCTCCCCGATCTTCGTCATCTCCTTTTCTGTTTGTTTATAACCAGCGAGAAAACACGCAAGCTAGCTAGCAGCCGTCGTGCCGAAGCGCTCTTTTTCTGTCTGACCGCGCTGCAGCTCCAGCAAGGGACGCGCCGGCGCGAGAAGCCGCTCCGGACCCGGCGAGAGGCGCAGGCGAGGCTGGGGGACGCTACAGATAACCGCGTTTTCCCTGTCCCTCCCAGCGCTGCCGGAGCCACGCGCCCGGCACGGGAAAACCTGTAGCATCCCCAGGCTAGAGCTCAGCCCTTCGCAGCTGTCCCCGGAGGAGAAGCTGGGCAGAAAACGTCCTTGTTTGCTGCCTTTAGCTACCGTTGGATTTTGTTCTGGTTTATCACAGCTACGCCCGCGGAGGATCGCGGGGAGGCTGGACCTCCCTCTAGCCCCGCCAGGTACGGGCCAGAGCGGGGCCGGCGGCACCCCCGGTGCCCCTGTTGGGTTTCGTGGGTGGGGAAACGCAACCCGTTCCCCCTTCTCACACACTTAATGAAACTAATCAAGCCTTTCCCTTCGCCTTCTGCTTCCCTGCCAATAAAAGCAGCGGCCTGGGGCCGCACGACCCCAGCTGCGATGTCCTGCTGATCCCCGCTCCGTCCCAGCCCGCTCGACGGAGCCCACCCAGGGATGCGGTGGGATGCTCTCCCGCACGCGTGGAAAGCAGGTCACCTCTCCTCCGGCCCCGGGTCCTGACCAGCATGAAGTACCTCTGACCGGCACCTGACGGGGAAGCAAAGGCTCTTCTCTGCCTTTCAGATCCACTTGCTAATTACAAAGTGCGTTCATTTTAGCACCCTGCTATCCCGTAATTGATGTTGGATACCTCTCACAATGAGCCTGATTTAAATGTATACATGTTTCTCCTTCTCCTGAAACCCTGCTGGCTGCGAGGCACCTAATTAACAGCAGAGCTTTCAAAGTCTCCCTAACAAATGCATCCCTGTGTTTCTTAGCACAAGGACTCTCATTAGTGAAGCTGTGCTTTGTGATTATTTATACCCCTTCTATAATTAAAAATCCTGAAAGCTAATTACAATTATCCATCAGTTTTTCAGCATACCGGGTCTAGAGATCTTCACCCTTTTCTTACCGTTGTTTTTTAACCGACAGCCCCTCATCCTTCGGGCGCGGGCGTGCACCAGCCCCCTGCCAGGCTGCGCGCGCTCCCTGTAAGCTCCGCTTCAGCCGCAGCTCGCCTTCCCCTCGCGCTTCGTGGCCGCTGGTTATTATTTGCTTTGCTGATGTGCTTTGCTCCGTTGTTGCCGGCAGTGGTGTTTGCTTTGGTAGCTGAAAGTGGAAGCAAGCGACAGCAATTGCTCCTGGCTCCCGAGAGCCGAGGAGCGTGCAAGGCGCGCGCGCGTGCAAGGCGCTCGAGGGAGCGTGCAAGGCGCTCGCGCGCATCGGCCCCGCTGCGGCCCTGATGAAGCAAAGCCGAGGAATCGCACGTGGCAGCAGTTAGGTTCCCCTCCCAGGACCAGCTGCCCACGCGGATTTCCCCGTCAGGTTTAGGCCAGTTACTGCCGCCGCTGCGGCAAGGCACAGGTCGAGCCGGGTGCTGCAGCCCTCATGCCCGCCCGGCCGCCCCGGGTGCGTCGCCCACCCCCCCCGCTCCCCCCTCGCGTCGTGAGCGCCCGTAGCACCTTTTGGGGTTTCAGAGCAGGACTGAAAAGGGACTGTGAAAAATGACTTTCGAATAGAGCCTGTTCCCTGCACGGGCTGAGTCTGGGAAGTCATAATCTTAATATGAACATCTTTAAATATCCTTACTAATGGGCTCATTCTTTAATTTCCTGAAGCAATGACAGTTTCAACAGACCCTATATCACAGCTAAGATGGGATCTGTCACTGAATGGCTGAATTATATTTCATCCTTTATTTTTATCAGCTCCGCTGACTTATTTATTACATTTGGAGTCTCGGCTGGCTTTTGTCTGGCCTGTACTTTGCTGCTGCTCATAGAGAAAAAAGCAATAGTTTATAAAGCCATTTTCACAGCGTCCCCATAATTTTAGGCCATGTCTGAGACTTCCTTTTGAATGAAACTCTGTAGATAAACTGTTATTCATGGCGATGCCTGTGAAGTCCTTGGCAGCCCCCAGAGAACGCTGCCTGCTTATAACGGGCTTTCCCTCGGATTTATTTTTGAAGAACAAAGGGCAATTTTCCCATCTTCACAGCAGCAGCCCACGTGGCAGATGCCACTCAGGGTGTTATCTTGCAGCACTCTTTTTACTGAAGTCGTAATAGAATCCCGGGCCGCACGTGGCCGGCGAGCAAGCCCCGGGAATTGCTTCCCGCGCAGGAGCTCGGTGGCTTTGCAGGAGGCGGCTGCTCCGGGGGTCGGCGCCGGCCCCGGTTCCAGCCGGGCTGCTGGGCAGCGCCTGGGCGGGCAGGGCGGTGGGAAAGCCCCCGCGGGTTTCCCTGCCGGGCATCCCCGGGCGGTCCTGTCCCACTGTTGGCTCCGCCGCACGGCGACTGCCCGGTTCGCCCCGGCACGGAGGCGAGAAGGTGACTTCCCACCCAGCTCGTCCCCTGCCTCGCTCCTCCGAGAGCGAAGCCCAGCCAGGCTTTAAGCATCTGGACATTACAAATACGGGTGTCACTGAGCCAACGGAGCATTTGGTCATGTTGTCCTGGATGCCTTCCCGTGCTCCCGCCTCTGCTCGTGTGTTGGCTCCAGGGTCCTGCGTGCCCCCGGGAGCGGTGAGCATCGCCCAGCCCCGGGCACTGCCGGCACCGCTCAGCTGCTCTGCGGCAGCGGGACGGCTGAACGCCATCTGCGAGCCTTGCCGGCCTCTCCCGCTCGCCGAGTGTGGCAGGGCAGCTCCCGGTGGGGCACGGAGACGAGCTGCCGGCAAACGGCGGTGACCTCCAGCCAGCCGCAGTTTCGGGGACAGGGAATTTTCCAGGCAGAAGAGGAGAGCAGAAAGGAGCCGGGGGAGCAGAGGCGAAGCACATGAGCAGCTCCGAGAGCTTCTCCCGAGACCTGGCAAGTGCCAAAGTTAATACATTTAATATATTTTGGGCGCGCTGTGCCAGCCATTAGAAATGTGCTTGGTCTGTCATTGCTCAGAGGCAAGCACGGTGAAGCATTTGTCCTCTGAGTGCACGGGGAAAAATTAGAGTGCCCTGAGCTGAATTGGTCAGCCAAAAATAATGTACGGCTTTATCCTTGGAAGGGAATTGAGCATTGATTGGAGGACAGAAGTTTGGTGCAATACTTAAAGCAATGTGACATTTCTATACGTTAGCGAAGCGTGCGCGGTAGGCGTAATTCGGGGCGTAAATCACTGGTTCCCAGTCGCGCTCCTTTGCGTGCCTTCGCCCGTGGTGGGAGGAGAGCGGGTCTCGCCAGGCGCCGTGTCCCCGTCCCCCTCTCGCACACCGTCCCGCGGGAGCAGCCGTGGTCCCGCCGCGGAGGGCGCTGCAAGGATCGGCGATTCAGCGCTGCCGTAAAACCTGGAGTGGAGAAATGACGGGAAGGCTGATACCTTCCTTACCACACACTGATTTGCCGGTCGTGGGGGCAGGCGGCGGAGCAAATGAGCTTTGGCGTAAATGCGGGCAGCTGCCAGCCCGGACCCAGCCTGACCCGCTGACCCGTTGCCTGCCCTCCACTGCTGCGGTACAGCCCAGCAGCGTAGGGTGGGAGGAGACAGATACGGGGAACCGCTTCGCTTTTTAGGTGCGTGGTTTGTGCATCAACAGCGTAGTTCCACGTCTTTTTGTATTATTAAAAAATCTCCTTAGCAAGTGTTCATATTCCTTCAGTTCTTATGCCAAAGGACATTAAGAGGGGGGAAAAAAGGCAACTTCTGGCTTAGGTAATTATGAGATTGCTTCTGTCGCTGCTGACACAATGGTGGGAGTAGCTGAGGTTGATTTCTTCCCGGAGAAGGGCTGAGCAGAGACGCAGAAGAGAGCCTTCGCTAAAGCACCCTGCTAGCACGAGGCGCCGGGCAGCTGCGCGTGCTGCCTGCACGGGCTGCCTGCACGTGCTGCCTGCACGGGCTGCCTGCGCGGGCTCGTGGCTGCTCAGCATGTCCTGGCGTGCTGCAAGCAGCAAGCCGGCAGCACCCCTTCTCCGCGCGGGGGAGCGTTTCCAGCCTCGGGATGCGGGAGGGACGACCTGTTGCCGCTCGTGGGTAAAAGGCCTAGAGAAGACCTGAGCCTGCGGATTTCCCCGGGAGCTTGTCCGAGGTGACAGCTCCGGCAGCCCTCAGCAGGCGCGCAGAGGTGATTTCATTAGTTCCCACGCACCAAGCTGAAGACGTGGACGTTCAGGTTGGACTGGCGCTCGCAGGAGGAAATTCGCAGGTGGCTGAGCAGCAGCTGTGTCTGTGTTACTGCGCGGTAGTAAAGCCATTTTGGGAGCCTTCGGGACGTGTTCCCGCAGCAGCGGTGCAAGCGAACTGAAGCGCGTCAGGGCTAGAACATGCTCACCGTGGCCTTCCTCTGGCTCGCCTCACCGCAGCTAAAACCTGGAATAGCCACAAAGCAGCGACTGACCTGGAAAACGTGCCGAGGTGTCCACCTCCTGCTCGCCGCTGCACAGTCCCTTAACAGCGTATTGGCTCTGAGTGCCGGGCCGGTGAGCGCCGGGTGACCGGCGCGGCGATGCCCGGGCTGGGATGTGCCCTCGGGGACCGGCGGCCGCGGGGGAGGAGCTGCCGGGCCCCTGCGTCTGCAGGCGCTGTCACCATCGCAGCCCATCCAAACCACGAGAATTTTCTCTCAGCCCTATGAATATTTAAAGTAACTTGCAGGATCTCAAGGGCTCCCTGTCTGCCCTTCTTAGGGATGGTAATGACCTCTGAATGTGAAATTAGGAGTAATTATAATCCATTCATCCCTTTAATAATGACTCAAATAATTCCAGTGCTCGTCGGCAGAAGTTCTCGGCAAGTTTTGCGTCCTGCGTGAGCCGAAGCCGTGTCGCCGCCGGCTGAGTTAGCAGCTTTTCTCTGTGCGGCGGCTCGCGGCCCCGCAGCGCGCCGGGCGGGGCGGCATGGCGTGGGGACCTGC
>JAVKLA010000084.1:38388051-38400270 GCA_034782735.1 Sagittarius serpentarius
CGGCGGCGGCGGCCGCGCTGAGGGGAAGGCGGCCGGAGGCGTTACCGGGCCGATGCCCCGCGGGGGTGAGGCGGAGAGCGAGCCCGCGGCGGCGGCCGGTGGGACCTTGGGTCCGGCGGGGCCCGGGGACGGAAGCCCAAGCCTGCGTCGGGGCGGGGGTGGTGCGGCAGCGGCCCGGCGAGCCCACCCCGGAGGCGGCCCCGGCGTGGGGGGGTTCCCCCTCAGGGGCGGAGGCTGCCGCCCGAGCAAGCGCGTCCCTCCCCGGGAGCTGCCGGTGCCGAAGGGCCGAGAGAATACTTGGGGGCAGGTGCAAGTGCCCCCGAATTCTGCCTGGGAATGCCCTGGCCGCCTACCCTCACAGTTTGAATTTGTATTCGTCCTCTACGCTTTTCTCTTAAAACCTCCCCCCCCACCCCCTTACGGCTTTCGGGGTTTAGGTTACAGTCCTAGGCAGCTTCCTTCTTCCCTCTCCTTCCTACCTTTCGTCAGTCTTCTTGAAAAACAGAGCTATCGGAAACGAAACAAACAAAAAAAGCCCGCTGCTTTGACGACAGGGTTTTTTTTAATACCTTTTTTTGTCTGCCCTTGTGCATGGTTATGTTTTCCTAGAGCTGTCGTCTGGACTGAATGAAGTCTGTGAGCCTTGCTTAGTAGAGACTAGAGTTTGATAGAAGCATTAAAGGCAAGTACTGACTTTGCTCCATTTATTCACCTGTTCTAATCCCCACCTGCTTCTTCACTTGCTCTGCTTACTTCTGAAGAATGCTTCTGCAGGAGTTCACAGGGCAATTACTGTAGCTGTAAAATGTGGATGATAAGGCATTTATCTCATGAAACATACTTGCTGATTTTATTTTTTTTTTTTTTTTTTTTTTGTAGACTGCATGGAGAGACAGAGACCCATTCTGCTAGTGTCTTTTGTATTTGAAGTTACTTACAATGTAGCTGAAATCATAGTTTTTGGTTAAGCAGTGAAGATGCACAACTGATAGAAATAGGTGTTGACTTTGCAGAGTCATTGAGACAATACATCCTTCCAATGTGTGACAAAATTGCTAAGTATGGGAAAATAATTTAGGGAAAGTATCATTTAGCTGTTTCAATCTGGTCTTCATGATCTTACTTTATGCATGTTGTACAGCATTAGACATAGAAATGGATAATTTGTTTAAAAATAGAAAATGGAGTTTGAAATGGTTGATGTCACAAATACTGGGGCATGGAGAATGTGAGTTTATCCTGAGAGACTGAGATTACATTAGCATACCTGACTGCTGGATTTAGACTAGCTGTTTACAAGGCAATCAAAGTTTGTTTGGTGTGGGTTTGTTTTTTTTTTTTTTAATGCCACTTTCTTTTTTCATTACTAGCTAGTGAAATGTTAAAGGGCATTGTTTGGAAGGACCAGAAGACTCAGAGTCTCAGTTGTTATAATTAACAGCAAATGGGCAGAGAGCAATGCTAGACCAATTCTTTGTTACACTAAGAATTCTTCTTCAAAGGAAATAGTTTGGTTTGAATTGTTGGTAAGTGGATAGGACTCAGTCTAGCATGAAATCCATGTTCATGGTTATGATAATTGGGTGTGAGCTATTACATATACAGTAGTATCCCTTTGGATTTTATGGGTTTATTGATGTGAGAAAGCTGTTGGAATTCAGTCTGCTGTAGCTAAACTCCCGTAGTTTGAAATAAACTGCACCCATCTTCAGCTGTCTAAGTTATAAAGCTATCTTTAAATTGATTAGGAAGAAATATAAGCTAAGCTGAGATACAGGGTATATGGAATTTGTGTTCATTTAGCTATGCCGGCTTGAAAATTAAGTTGACTTTAATTTCATTTAGCAGAAACACCAGTTTTTGCTTTGTTCAGTTGCACTGTATATCCATTAGCAGCACAGAGGGATCAGCTGGAATGATGAAATTTGAGTACTAGTGTGTACAGAAGAGCAGGCAGAAAGGCTGTGGATAATTAATGCTTGATTTATTTATGTTGATGAGTTGCTTTACTGTTTGCCTTATTGGAAAATTGTCGTACGTATTAAAAAGAGAAAAGGGATTCATTACACAAAAAGCACACCGAAAAAGGGAACTCTTGTCTGTATTTAAATTATGAGTCTGTTTCCAAGTACAGAGTTTGTTTCTGAGGAGTCTGGGTTTGCCACATTAGTCCTTGCCTTTGGTGGATGTCCCTGGTAGTCCTGATGGCCCATCTCATGGGTATTTAAGGATGCCTTACAAGCCAAGGGTGCATATTTCCCCAAATGGGATATGTTTAACTTTGAACGTTACAGTCTCAGTGTTTAACAGTTGTTCTTCTAAAAAAAATAGGATTATGCTCTAATAGCTGTTAAATGAATTCATGTATTTTTTCAGAACAACTCAGGTTTTTGATCACCTTCTGTCTATCTATATCCCCTTTTATAGATAACTTGATGGTTTTTTTTCCACCCAGTATTACTGTATTCCTGAAGCTTTGTAGATGATACTATCATAATTTTTAGATTACCTTTTTAAATATTTGCTTCCAGTGGAATATGTTAAAGTCTGTAAAAAAATATCATTTATATGAGTTAACTAGTTTCCCTCCTTAGGCTTGGTATGCTGGCTTTTGTCATTTACCTCTGTTTTCACTATTACGTAGTCTTTGGGCTACATCAAAACCAGTGTGTTATCCCTGCCTGTCTAGATGCGCTAGCCCTGCTAGCACACATTCGCCAACAGAAGAACCTTCTTCTATCCAAAGTCAATAGGATCTTGTTTCATCTTAGAATGTGATAAAAGAATAATTGTTTTGAAATTACAAGACAGAATGGGGTGCTTTGTTTTTTCTGGCATGGTAAGAACATGTTTTGTGGGCACATCTGACATTTCTGTCAACACTGAAATGTCACTGCTTTTAGGTTCTGTGGCACCAGATGTTTTAACTGTTTGTAATGTGCCATTGACAGGCATTTTGCCTCATGGACTGAGGTATTATTTGGAGACATTGTAACTGTATTAATGGTCATTTCCAGGTTTATGTGTGAACAGGCAGCTGAGCTTTTGCTCTTGAGCTCAGTTATACATTTGATGTATTTAAAATACTAAGCTTCTCCACATCATTTCAGTTAGGTCCTGCTTTCAGCTGGAATCTGATAACCAACAGTTGAAGAACAGTTTCCAAACGTCCTGTCAGCTGTAAGTCTCTGGACTATGAAGTTTTTTTTCCTTATCTATATGCATCCCAGCAGCACAAGTAAATGTTCAGCTTTGGCACTGTACTTGAAATCGAGTGTTGGCATGTTTCTTCCAGCAGCCTGCTTAATCTGTACTAGTTATACTGCAAACATTCTAGCGCAGGGGGGGTATGGATGTTAAGCTTCAGTTTGGACTCCGTGCTGTATGAACTTGCTTGTTGGAATATTGTCTTTAAAATACCACTGGCTTGAAGTTTTGAGAATAGGGAATAACTCTGCTCAGTGAGTTATAATATTCTTTTGTATAAATTTGTATATGACAGAAGGCATTTATCTTTCCAAATCGGTTGAAATGGTTTGACTTCATAGCCATCGATACAAATTTTCTGCTTTTCTGTGCTTTCTATGGGTCTGGTTCAAGAAAGCTGCATTTTATTTATTATTAAACTGCTTTCATTGAACTTTAGGGAATTGCCCAAATGAAGCAGACAAGTAAATCTTTCCTCTGGTATCACAAATGCAATAAAAAGTTTCTCTTTCAGTTAAATTTAATTTAGAGTCGCTCTAGGATTTTATTGGCACATCATATAGACAACTTCTGTGCTCCATTCGTCTCCTTCTATACACTAATATTTTTGTATTTGTCACAAGTTTTTACTGTTTTAATTTCAATCAAATTCCCATTTCAGCAGGTTGCTAACTGTAGATCATTGAAATTCTCTTTTTTAGAAAAGATTATACCGGGTATCATGAACATCAATGATTTTGTAATACTCCCAGGCTCAAAAACTGGAACCTCAGTGAAATTAAAAGCAAAGTAAGTGCATTTTATCTGATTATGGTACAGATGTTTTTTCATCATTTTTAATAAGTTTTAGTGCAACATGAAGTAGAAGAGCTTATTTGTGTAAAAGCAAGAAGAATCATGATGTGTTTCATTTCTAGTATTTTCCCTAGGCTTTTATCCTTAAACCTTTCTTTTCTTAGGCTTTAATCTGCTTTCTGAGTAAGTTACAGGTCTTACAACTCTGTATATCTAACATATATACTTTGTAAACAAACAATACTAAAGAATTCACGGGGATAGTTTGTTTTAACATAATTAAGCAAGAAACCTTTCTGAATACAGACACAATTGTATCAGTCTCAGTTTTATGTTGGCCACTCTAAAGCTTACATTGGAGTAGCCGTATTGCTGTCAGCATACCCCTCTGTAATGAATTATTCTTGGGTCCAAGGAGTTTGTACCTGACCTGCCCTAAATTTTCCAGAACTGTTTTCAGTCTTGCTGGGAGATAGAAGTGTGATGTGCCTTTAATGACAAATTTTTCAACTGTCTTGGTGCTTTAAACTTCTCCAGATACCTTACTGTCTTTCATGTAATTTCTAATGAATATTTTACTACTTTAACTCCTCCAGAACTGTCGGAGAATTGCAGTTGGAGAAAGTGCAGTTAGAAACAGAAAACAAAGAGATGGAGAAAAAATTACGGCAACTACAGTCAAACATGAGCAGAGAAAAAGAAGAGCGAAAGTAGGTTAAATTTCTGTTTCAAAAATCAGGAATCTAATGAGATGCTCCCTCCACACTTCCCTCTGTCCCAGATGGGATCTCTTGCAAAGTAATAGTGTTCGCTCTCCTCTCTCCAACCAATGATAAACTTGCTACCCTATGACTTTCTTCTTTTTAAACTCCCATGTGGCAGGGATTTTTGATTTTTTAATTTTTTGTTTTTAGAAGTAAACTAACAAATCCTTCCTGACAGGGATATTCCTTCAGCGGCAGAGATCCCTTTTCCTCATTTATTCCCCCTTCTCCCTTTTTGCCCTGTCCGATTGGATTTGTCACTTTAGTTTTAAAGCAGGAGACAGAAAGTAGTTTCTCTTGCACTATTTCAATCTTATTTCTGACGTTTGTAAAGAGGATGCTGTTCTTGATATTGCTTTGATCCTGTTTTGCATGCATCTTCATAGCTTCTCAGAAAGACATTTTCTGTACGATGGAAAACATAGCTTGGAAAGTGATCATGACGTAATAAAGCAAGTCCTAGGGTGGGAGTTTAAATCTCTCAGCTCTGTTACTGGCTTACTCTGAATGTTAGCAAATCTCTGCAACATCTGTTTCCATTTCTTTGTATTTCTGCCTGACATACTTTGTCCCTGGAGACACAAGTGCCTTGGATACCTCAGTGCCTTAGTCTTGGTAATGCTAAGGGCTTGCTGTTTGCAGCTCTGTAACCTTTTGCTTGAGCTGTTGAGGCAGTGTTTTCCATGTAGTGGGTGGCACTTCCCCCCCCCCTATTGTTCTCATGCAGTTGTTCTTGTATTGTTCTCATGGCCTTGTACCTGCAAACCCTGGTAGTGTTCTTATGGTGAGTTCAAATGACAGGAATCATTGGCGTTTGCACCACTGGTGGGAAGAACATCTCTTCCTTCCTACATGTTTTTCTTACCCCTTGTTTTGTATCCTTTAGTTTGTTTTGCTCTATGTTTGGTTTTCTGTAAAACAAAGTAGATCAGTCATTTGAATACTTGCTGAATATTATGCAATAGTGTATTATGCAGTGTGCTAAAGCTGAAAATCACAGTTTAATTTCCCTTGTTCTTAAATTCTTCCCCACTGTTTTCCATGTTCATCATAGTAGTCAATATCTAAACTGATATTCGCTGAAATCTTAATTGTAGGTGTGTGTTCCTGGCTTATTAAAAGATGCTGCATTTAGTGTGCTGGATGAATGCCCTAGAGTGAATTGGGGCAATGACGGCTTATCTAAAGTGTACTTCTGTTACATTTTTATTCTTCTAAAACCAACCTTAGAGAATTGATGGGATTTTCTTATGTTTAAAAACTTAGACCAATTTAATGGTCTAAAGATAAGTACTTTCTTATACTTTTGATGTATTTATTGCTATTAAAGTAGATGTGAAGCGGGTTTCAATGGAGGGGAGGTATTTGTGTTTTGGGGAATTGATGATCCTGTAGACAAGTATTTTATTTTTGTGATGCTCTGTTCTTATTTAAAAACTTGAAGGAAAACCTTTATGCTTCTCTTGCTTACAGGAGACATTTCTAAGTTCTTTTGTGCTCTTTGTTCATAGGAAATCAAGTGCTTATCATTGGAAATCTGGACAGGCAGGACGAATGACCATCCAAGCCCGAGTTTTGTCACAAAGCAAAGAAAACAATAATAAGGTAGTAAACTATCAGTATATTTGCAGGTAAAGTGATTTAAAACCAAACAACATTTAGAACTAGATTTATGCTACAGACATGGGGAATTTTAAATACTGTAAAAATGAAAGGTTAAGCACCTTCTGAGTAAAATTTCTGATTTTTTACTTTTCCATGCCAAGCTTATGGTTCCCTTTGAGCTGGAGGAACGTCAAGTTCTGTTTGGTGATCTGTTATTTTTTCAATTGGAACAGATAGCAAATTATCATTGCTTCTACAGATTTAATATTGTAAGAGTCTAATTTTTTTACTGATGGAATTCATCAGGAGCCTGTCTTTCAAATGTCTGCTCTCCATTATGAATCTGAAATACAAGGCTTCACGTGAAGTTTTGAGTACAAGTTCTCTATCCTCATAGATAAAAGCTATGAGAAAGGCACACAACATTAAAATATACTACAGTTCAAGTTTTTTCTTTAACTCAGTTACTGCGCAATGGCATACGCATTCACAGTAGAACTCCCATACGACACTGTAGTTCATTCTCCCTTCCCCCCACCCTTCTGCGTGTCCTGTAATCCTTATTATGATGCTTCTGGGTTTCTTTCAGTAAGTACAGAAGGAGACTGAGAACCCAACTTGCCATTTGGCCCATACTAGCTGGAAATGTCCTACATCCTTCCCCTGAGGACTGATGCTAGTTGGTCAAGTGTGGGTTAAACAGATCTTTGCAGCATTCCCTTGGACAAGGACTGGACTCGGTCCATTCTCTTGGACTGAGACTGAATGCTTCTGAGTGCTTTAAAATGTGAATTAAGTTTATCAGTTGACTCTTGTTCTGTGACATCCTGGCTCAGACCTAAAAGGAGGGATGTAGAACTTTCCTGCTAAATAATTGAAAATGTACACAATGGGGTATTTTCCCCTTATTTCTTTTTGGAAATGGCTAGGGCAGTTTTGCTCAGACTCTCAAAAAATATTAAGGATAAGGCAGATGTATGGGAATGGTAAAAATTGGTAAAATTTGTAAGTAGCTGAAGACTGGACCTTGTAGGGAGTGTTATCGCTTCCAACTGTAATAACCTAGTCCTAATACTTAATTCTCTGGTGAAATAAATTCATCATTTTAATAGCTTAGGCTCTTGTCCTTGAGGCTTTATACATCATGGAAGCAAGCATTAGGTGTATCCGTCATCAAGTAATGTTCGTAAGTGCTGTTAAAATACAAATTGCGATAACAGAGCTTATGTTCTTTACTTGTTCTGTGAATTAGTGTGAAAAATCTGTAGGGGATCCCCAAATCCAAACTAATTCAACTCAGAGATACTTCCTCTTTCCTTTAGCAGACATTGATGTGTCTGGAGAGGCATGCAAATTGGACTGAGTGGGACATAAAAAGAGAGTTTTCTCTTCTTTTTTTTTTTCTTTTTTTTTTTTTTTTCTGGAAGCCACGCTACATATGCTATGTTGAAATGAGAGCTGTTAATTAAGAGAGACCATTTGAAACTGGCTGAAGTAAAGCTGATAAAAGTCTGAAGAGAAAAACAGACAATGACAACTTCAGATGAAGCCATCGCAGTTGCTATTTGAAGTTGTTTGAAGCAGCAGCACTTTGGTGTGAAGGTCTTCGCAGGCAACACGCTCAATTTCAATAAAATTGCCTATTTGTCTGTGAGTAGAAGAGAAGATCAGAATGAAAAGGTTTTCTTTAACCCACCTCTTTCTCTTTTTCCTTCTCTGAGGCAAGTAACTCAGAGCTGTTACTACTTCAAAGACTTCAGATTTCAGCTGTGATGGCTAAGGAGAAGATGCATGGGGCAGAATTTTCAAAAGGGCAAAATTAAAATGCCTGCAGATGCATAAGTGGGGGGAAACGAGGATACAGTGTGGACTCTGCAGGGGAAAAAGTGAGGAGCAAAAATGTTGAAAATTGTTAGTTGCTGGGGTGCTAGATCATGGAAGTGGAATGTCATGGGGTGCTACCTCATGGTAAAGAGGAGAAGCAGAAGGAAAACAGACTAACACCTCCCTCCCTCCCACAACAAACTGTGGGTAGATAAATGTATGGACTATATGTGCCGTAGACTTCACTGGCTGACATTTGAGCTTAAGTCACTATGGTTATGAAAGTTCCACACCTGGCTGGGCAAACAAGGAAAATGTCATTTCATGAGTGGGGAGGGAAACTGGTCTCAGACTTAACGGCTATCATGAGCAGAACATAGAGTTTTCTCTTTAAATACATGATTAGCTATTTTCCTAGAAAGAGTAATATTTTAATTCTATACAAGTTACACTTTTATTCATTTTCATTAGCACCTTATATATATATATGTAAATATTCTTCTGTATAGGTTTCTTCAGGAAAAGTGAAGTTGCAAATACTCAAAGAACAGATTCAAGGTAAAGGCATATTTTTAAACTAAATAAAAACTCACAAACTTCTGGTAGAGTATCTGTTTCTCCGAGGCTGCTGCAATTAAGCAATAAAGAAATCAGACTGGAGTACTGGGGGGTTTGTTTTGGTTTTTTTTTTCAGAGCCAGTGAAAGAGCCATTTCAGCATGAAATGGCAAATGCTGCAGCTCATGAAAAATGTGAAGCGAAGGGGATAGCGTGTGGACTCTCTGAAATTAAGAGTGCGCTGCTGGTAAGTAAATGGTTTAAAAATTAACTCTATAGCAACAGAATCGAATGTGTATATGTAGTAGCTTTGTGGCAGTATCTAGGTGTATTATATAGTGTAATATGTTGTAAAATGAATTACCTTGGGTTTGATGAGGCTGTAAGCTGTGTGTGATCTGGAATTCACTTCCAGGTGCCTTGATGGAGAGACCTGTGTATGGAAATACATATGTGCATGCCTAAAACACAGGTGCAGGTCTAAACATTACGTTAGCTTTCTGTATGTTAGCTTTTCTGCGCAATGCAGTTGTATTATGGTAGTCTGTGGAAATCGTCGTAGTAGCTGCCTCCGCCCCTTCCGAAAAAAGGAATCATTTTGATGGCAGTATTGCTGCTTTGCAATGATAAAGTCAGGGAGCTCATTTGAACTTTTAGCCTTAGCTTTTCTGGTGAATTGAAGATTTTTTTTTTTTTTTTTTTTATATACCTTGTTTTTGCAGTTTGTTCTGCTGGGAAAAATAAGACTTCTCTAAGATGGTCAGTTTGAGGTGCCACCTTGACTATTATATATGCAGCAACTTCAAAAGAGGAAAAAAATTTACTGCAATATTTGAGATTAATTTGATCCCACTTCAGTTAAATATCTTACCTTTCTGGAACTGAAACCATAGTAATAGTTTTTCTCATCTATTCCGCAAAATACATTGGTGATATCCACTTTAATTCCAGGATTTCTCGCTGTGATAACTACTTAGTGCGCATAAGGTAAGGGGAGGTTTTATATGCTGATCTCCCTGAATGGCAAGGAAACAGATTAAAAGATTCTGTTACCAGAACTGTTATCAGTTCTTCTAACAGGGTGTTTCTTTCAGCTGCATTTTTATTAATTTGACTGATTTAATTAATGTGACTGAAGACTGATCTCTTAGTTAACTGAAGAACACTACCATATGATTAAAATAAGATGTATGGTTTCAGGCAAATAGGGCAAAATTGAGTGGTCCATGAATATTTTGTAATTTTAAATACTTTGATAAGCACCAGGGCACATTTTTAATTCTGACCACTTTCTGAGCTGGCACTTGCTGGCTATGCTGGAGTGGAAATTAGTATTATCAAGTATCAGGTCCTTTATATTTAATAGAGAGATTTTGCCTTTTAGCAAGAATAAATAGGAAACCTAGCCTCCAAAATACGATACAGCCCCATACTATTTGATTTTTGAAGTAACTTGTGCAAATAGAGTAGTTCCTTTGTTGAATAAGAAAACAACATTTTTATTCTAAAAAAATAGCACCTGTCTTAGATTCTTCCCCTCTGGCCACGTAAGACATGCCACGACGTATTTGTATTGCTTTTATGGCAAATTAAACCCGTTGGAGCTGCTAACACTCAAAACAAAAGGAACAGAGATTTTATTTGTGTGGGTCTTTTTAACGGTTTTCCTTAGGGAAAAGTGCCTGTGGGTTTTAAATTTCTGTTAAGATTACCTGGTGTCAAAGCCACCGGGATTTTTGCTTCCTTTGAGTCTTTGTCGTTGGTTTTTTTTGGTGTGGTTTTTTTGTTTTGTTTGTTTGGTTTTTTTTTTGTTTTTCCTCGCCCCCCCCGCCCCCGCATTTCATTAGTGCGAACGAATACCCTGTCTGCGTAGTCACGCTGAACATCCCCAGCAGTGCAAAGAGCGTGGTTTTGATTTCGTGCCAGCTCCCATCTGCACCGTAAATCCCTTTTTTTTTTTTTTTAACCACCTCGTTTTGGCCGCCCCGCCCCGGCTGCGCGCGGGCTGCTTGGCCGGGGCGGTCCGCCAGGCGGCGCTGCGCCCCCACAGGACGCTCGCGCGCAGGTGAGGGCCCCGCCCCGGCCCCGCCCCGGCCCCGCCCGGGCCGCTGTCGCGCCCGCCGCTCGCCGCAGCTCCCTGTGCTTCTGAGACAGCTGCGCTTTCGCCTCTCAGCTGGTCTGCTCGACCCTTCGAAGCAATGGGTGGGCTGGAAATCGTTGCTTGTACGATGAATTGAACTACCGCGTGCTTTTTCCGTAATGCTCCCCGCCCCCGGCCTTTAGGTGAGGCTGTGCTTCCGAGTACTTCATTCCTGATCCCAGTCAGTCTCCTTCTAAGACTAGGACAAGGCTGGCGGGGAACAAGGCGTTGTTTTAAGACTGCTTAGGTTGCGAAGGGTTTGCTTGCACACTGTCACGTGTGGCTTTCTTACTCAGGAGAAAGTTTTTCAGTTAAAGAGTTTTCATAGAAGCAAATAGCGTAGCTTTTTTATTGCAGTACTTATTGAAAAAAAAATAATCATGCTGTCTTTTGTTGTGCCTCGATGGATTTTGTAGTGACGCATACCTCAGAAAACTGAGTTAAATTGAATCGATGATAGTGTTATGTGGCTGGAAATATGTAACAAATTGCTGGGTCAGGAGATTTTTACACAGCCTCTTTGAAATGTTGTTACTGGTATATTGTTTTGACACTTTTCCAAGTTGCTGGATGTCAAGCATTTTAGGGAAAAAAATTTGTCAGTACCAAAAATGGCCAAAGGTGTGTTTGTTCATCAGTTATATACCCTTGAGAGTACATTTAACAGTCTATGTTACTTGTGATTTAAATACAATTACAGGGAAGCTTGAAACTCTGAATTCCCACTTATAATCATGTCTGTTCTGTCAGATGCCACTTAAAGCATTCCTGGTTCTTTCATACTTGGATTCCAGTCACAAAGGAAAAAAGTATGATGAAAGTAAAATGTTATACAGTACAGTGGAGACTTAAGTTGTGTATAATCTTATTATTCAGCTCAGTAATAATCAGTTTCTAACATACAACTTTGTCGCATATCTGTTATGAAACAATAAAAATTTTGTAATTAGGGTAGTAAAGATTTCTCCTAGAATTGTTGTATAACATTTAATTGTAACAAACAAGTTTCTCATGCATAGTATCTGATGGCATTTCATAAACAGATTGTAACCACTCTTGGTTTTATTTGGACCAAATTGTACATGCATTTTGGATTTTATCTTTTGGACAAACCCACTGTTTTTGTACTCCTAAGGTTATTCCAAAATTTATTTTGATAAATGCCATGGTTTACTTTTTTCAGTACCTTTTCAAATAGGTATTATTATGCTTGTTTTAACTTTTTTTCATTCCTGTGTTAATGATGACTGTTTGTCATGGTTTAACCCCAGCCAGCAACACAGCACCACGCAGCCGCTCACTCGCTCCCCCCCCACCCAGTGGGATG
>JAVKLA010000084.1:38400370-38468156 GCA_034782735.1 Sagittarius serpentarius
CCCCTCCAGCCTTCTTGCTGGCTGGGCAGGAGAAACTGAAAAGTCCTTGACTGAGTCTAAACACGACTGAGCAACAGACGAAAACATCAGGGTGTTATCAACAGTCTTCTCATACCACACCGAAAAATACAGCGCTGTACCAGCTACTAGGAAGACAATTAACTCTATCCCAGCCGAAACCAGGACACTGTTTTATAGCTGGACTTAATGAATCGAAGAGAAGCCATGTCAGGAACTTTTTATGAAAAAATGTTTGGATTCATATTTCATTGTTATTACAAGGAATTGAAGTTACTTTATCATGAGAATGCAAGCTAACATAAACATAGAAAATGTAGAGAGGGTCTTGATTGAGAGTAAGTCAAATTAACTATTTCAATTCTACTATATGAGATTTTCAGGAAGGCAAATTTTACTTTTCGGTAGTGTCACTGATATGTCATTCTGTTAGCCATCTAAAATTTATTTGATGATCTCATTCTTTCTTCCCAGAAATATAATCCTTTTAGTAATGCAGTAAATCGTTGAAGCTACTGGTCTGCTAAATACATCTTTGTTGAAATGATCCTTGCTTATAGTATATTAGTAGAAAGATTCCATCATTTGATGGAAAAACTTCAGGTGAGAATTTAAGGCAGTTACACAAGGATACACCATCCTGTGAGTAACGAAAAGCCAGTGATAAATAATCTTTTGGGGATGATGTGCTATCCTGAGTTATGCAGTGGATATAAATGTTTTTCCATGAGCTGTTTTTGCACAGATATAAAAATATTTCACCACACACATCTAAATGCAGACTGTTTAGCATTTTTTGTTTTTTTTTTTAGTAGACTGTAGCAGATCTTTTAAACCTAGAACTGAAAACTGGGTGGTAGCAGTAGTAAGATAGCAATGATAAATCTTGACATTTGTAATGCATTGTCTTTTAGACTTTTTTGTTTTGTTTTGTTTAAGGGTAAGCCACTTACCTCGGTTTTGGTGGTAAACAAACTGGATTGAGATTTTCAGTCAAACTCATCTAGTTCTTTATAATTTGGACTTCCCTGGATTTTTTTTTGTGTATGAACGGGTATTCCAGTTAAGTTAGTCCCTTAAATGAACATTTTCTTCTTCTTGACCTCTACAGATGTGCTTCTGTCTACGGAAAAGCTTCAGTAAGCAGAACTTCATTAATAAAGTACATAGCTCATAAATTTGTTTAAATGATATGTGCTGGATTAAACACCTCGCTTAGTCTGTCCTGTGTAGTACCTGATGGAGTATTCAGATTACTGAATTTGTGCTCCCACACTTACACACTATTGATTATTGAAGTTATTATGTCCTTATGTCACCATCGCTCTTCAATATGTGGTTACCTACCTGCTTTTAACATGCTGTTTCGTGGAATGTTTGAGTATGTTTATAATAAATTAATGGTTTCATAATGTTTCATTAACAGACAGAAGCTGATATACATGTTGGAAAATGGGAAGTCGTTGATCACTTCATCAAGGAAGTAAATCTGAATGATTCGAAAATTAATCATGAGCAGAGGAAAGTAAATAGCAACCATCAGGTCACAGACAAGTTTTCATCTCTGCTAGCGTCAGCAGGCAGTGCTGAGGTAGTGTACGGTTTGGAAAAAAAAAATAATTCTTTTGATTGTTTAGGACATCTTAGGTAGAGTGGCCTTAGGTTTTTCCACAGCGTGCTAAGTGAGGGATCAGGCTATCAGACTTGCATAGCCCACTGACCTCTGTTCATGTCTGTCGACATAATATCCATCCTATACGTAGGATGCGGGCTATCCACGGCTACTGCTTTCTGCCTACTAAAAGCATTTAAATTAAATGTTGTTTTGTGTGCTTATGCAAACTTTTTTGTTTTTCTTATTTTGCTCTTGATACAACACTGCAATTTGGTTGTGACCAAGACCACATAAAAACTGAGTGATTTTGATTAGCAGGATAGCTAGACTAAGCCCAGAAAACAGTGCTGCATTTCCATAGCTGGTACTAAAACTGTTGTTGCTATTGTATGTAACTGGGGAGAGGATTATCATCAGAAGTGCTGTATTAATTATGTTGTGGAACTGATTTAGGAACTGTCCTCAGAATCGGACTGTACAGGCCTTGAAAATCAGGACAAAGGATTATTACTAAGTGGTATGTTTAATGAGGAGGAATCTGCAAAGTCTTTTCAGGAAGCCTTGCTTCAATGGAGAAAAGGTAATTGTGATCACAGAGAACAACTGCGTGCCAGTGAGGTCCTATCAGGTATGATTTTTTCTGGTTTAATTGCATTTTAAAAACATTAGGAGCCATTTTCGTGAGTTAGCAGTTTTTTGCTTAGTGAAGGTAGATGTTCAGTTAGAATAGTAAATGTTTCTGTTTAAGTTTTCTCTCTGCGTTCCTTTATAAATTAACAACAACCTCTGAATTTCTCTTTAATAATGTGCAGATTAATGTTTATCCCAGTTCTTGTAATGAACTGTGGCATTAGCGGGATTGTTTAGCTTGTGTCCCTGTACTTTTGTATGGCATTGTTTCTCACATTGGACTTTATGCTTGAGCATCACAGTTTATATTAAAGTTACAGCTTTTAACTGAGACAAAGAATGTGCATGGCTCAGGATTTCGTATGTTGTGTCAAAGTACATTCTCTGCTTGCCTTCCACAAGGTCTTAATATTTCTTTGTCCCAGTGAAAAGATGCAATCAGTTGAAGTACGCATGGAAAAATATGAAAAAACCCCTCTTGTCTGATTGGATTTGTGCAAGGTAGTCTCTTTCCTCTAGTCCATGGGAGGTGTTTGTGTGTTTTTGTACAAAAAATATTACACTGATTTTTTTTCTTCTTTCCTGTGCTATGGTGGGATTTTTATCTGTGGAGTCATGGGTTTTCCCCCACCTCACCCCACACCACCTCGTCTCCAATGTGGTAATCTTCCTTTATGTGAGAAGCTGTAATAAAGGAGTTTTTACTGGCTACCCCCACTACTGACTGTGTTGTATAAATACAATACTGCTGGCCATTTAGATTTGGGAATTATTCAAAGACTTAGCTAGGCATAGACTACTAATGTGACATTCATTGAAAAATAATGTGGTTAAATAGCAAGTTTATAAATCTGAATAGCTGTATAAATTTTTTTTTTAAATAATACTAATAGAGTCTGTGGGAACTTGTGAAGTACAGACCAATCTTACTGTTATGAAGGAACCCATCCAAATTGAATTCAAGAAGGATGGCTTGAGCTACATGGAGAAACTCTTGCTTAAAAAATATAGAAGGTATTGTTGAAGTTGCTGGTACTACTGAAAGAAGTCAGAAAAACAATAGCTTTAACAAAAATTCCATTGAATCTTTTAAAATATTAGATATATTATCAAGAGTTAAGGTAACAGTATACAGCGTGCTTTATTTTAATAAAATAACCATTATAACCAGACTTGATGACTTAATATTTCACAGTTACTGCAGAGGTAGTATTTGGAGGGATCCTTTTCACTCTTAGTTTATTGTAGAATTTGAAGACTGTTAGTGATACTTGGTTGGATGCTTTTGGGGCATTTGCTACAGGAGTTTTATAGAAAAGAGGAAGTATGATCTTCAGGACACTTTTATAAACATTACAGAGTTGTTTTGTTAGTCCCTGAGGTGTGAAGTCATCTCAATGAAATTAGGAGGAGTTGCTGCTTTTCAGCAGCAATTAATATGGCTGCAGTAAGGAGTGTGGTGGTTTGTTTTTTATTAATGACTGTGCTATTATATATAAAAAAAATAATGAGTTTTTAAAGTTGATTTCTTCTCCTTTTTTAGAACTCCTGTTGATCAAATTTCTGGTAGTTGCATTAAAGATTTAAGGCCTGTGCGATCACTAAGTGTCCATCAGTCTGTGATTGGAGGAGGGGGAGAAGGAGATAATGATGTCGATGACTTAACAGGTGTAATAGACTTCTGTTTATTGAATCTAACTATTAAATTTTTTTTTTTTATGATTGCTGAGCAATTACATCAGCAGTTTCTGCTTAAAGAAAGTAACAATGATGAAAGAAATTTATAGTACTTCATAATAAATAAAACGTTTGCATTTTTGTAAGTGTATCTTGAACAGAAAAAATGAAATGCATCAAATTAATTATGTTTCGTAGCTGAAGAGGTGAAGAGGTATTGGACATCTGTTTTTAAAGAGGAAGTACCCAACACTATTTCTGAAAGTGCAGAGTCCTCTTTGAAAATTGAGTTCCTTGATGATGTAAGTATGTAAAAAAAGGACTTCCTGAATCTTCACAGTGATCTGAAGTGATTTGTTTAAATGTTGATCTGTTAAATATTTAAAGTAGTAATAGCTAAATAATTTCTAACAAAAAAAATTGGCACATTGTTTATCTTTTCCATACAAATGTGGAAAATTTATCTTTCCTAAGGTTTCCTGTAATTTTTTCCTGTTGTGTCCAGGGACCCTTACTATATAGAAATTATGTAAAAATAAAACCTGCAGGCTTTTAATCAATTGAGTTAATGGCTTTTTGAATTTTAATCTGTTGCTGAATATGGGGTTTTTTGGTTTTGTTTTTAAATTAGTCTTACGGCAAGGACTTGGAAGAATCATCTAACTTTTTGGTGATAGATGCTGGGACTATGGGAATGAATAAGCAAGGAAAAACTGAACCACTCAAGCAGTATGGAAGGTACCAGAAATGCAGAGATTATTTGGAATAGAAAAGGGAATAATCCTATCTTCTGATTTAGTTACATTCCTAACAAATAGGTGCTTTTATTTGCAGACAGTCATACTTCATATGAAAGGGGAGAATCCTTGATTGTAAATTGTTTTAAAGCATGGTTAAGGTATGCATCTCATCCTTGGTGCAAGACAGACTGTGCCAGTAGCATGACACTTAGTTACTGCTTTCCTTTCCTGTCCATTTCTTGCAAGATCATGTCTGTGATTGCTAGTTTTTGTCCTTGAAAGTTTTTATTTGAATGATTTGATGACTAGTTTGTAAGACAGTCTAAGGACAGTTTGGCAGTTAACAAGCATGAAACACATTTACCATTAAAGTTAGTGAATAGTAAGTTTGTATCTTCGACTTTGTCAGTGAGCCACCAAGGTATATTAATTGCCTGTGAGTAGAGAGGCATCACTTTGAAATTTCTTCATTTTGTTTGCTTAATCACTCCAATATTAAACCGTGTAAGATACATTTCTTTATATGTGTATGTCGTGAATTACAGGTAGAACTTCTCTTTTCTATGCTCTTATCTCAGCAGAAGCAGGGACTAGCATACAGACAAGTCTGTAACTGGTCAGTGTTGTGTACTTTTAAGATAATCTTACTTGACTAATCTTGTAATTCTAGGCTAAACTAAGAGTTGTAATAATTAATGATCATGCGCAATTCTGATCTCCCAGAATTTATTTATGATTAGATGTTATCTGCTTTGTTATATTTTATTCTTCTGATCTTTCTTCCTTCCTCTGTTTCAAAGTGGTTCAGCAGTTGCACATCAGAATGACACAGTACAAGACCTTTTGCAAAGAGAAACTGTAGGCATGATGAGAAAGTCATCTTGTTATTTAATATCCACAGCTGACACTCAGTATTTTTTACCTCTTCCTCTTGACAGAAATCCTGTTTCTTCTAAAGAAATTTCTCAAGGTAAATTTTGAAAGTTATTTGTACACTATACATAAGGATATACAGTTTTATCATTCTCGTTATAGGATGTGGTAGTCAACTATGATGGTTGTCCAAAAAGAATAATTAAAGATTGTTAAATTTATGTACCATTCCCTGAGCTGTGCCGGTCCCTTGACCACAATTTTATGGGCTGTGCAAGCTATTTTGAAGTGATAGGCATCTGCTGTAACAGTAATCTCAGAGCTGTGAGCTCGTATTTGAGGGAGAGACTGCCCCAATGAGTTGTATACTGAAAACAAACCTATTATAAAGCAGATGAAGTTTATCTGTACTGTATTAGATTTAACGTATGGCTGTCATGGATGAGTGTTTTAGATTGCTTAAAGAATTTGTAAAACTGTGACTTAACAGAATTTGATGGCAAGGTTCAGTGTATTACTTACTAGATGGTAGACACATACAAAGGACAATCGAGTTAGAATCTGTTTTCCATGATTTGCACAGAGATCGGAGACGCAAAAAGGTAAGGGACACCCTCCCCTTGAGTCACGAGGTTCAGAATGGACTCCCTTGCTTTCTAAACTCCTGATGGAACTTAGGGGTGGTTAGGTTCAATCTTAGTCTCAGACCTGGTCAGTGGTTTATACCTAAGAGATTCAAAGGGTAAGGAAAACCTCCTGTTGAGTCATGAGGTTCAGAATGGACCCTCTTGCTTTCTAAACTCCTTCTCGGAGAGGAGTCTAGGTGCGGCTGGATCCAGACTTAGTCTCAGACTTGGTCAACGGTTTATGTCTAAAAGATTATACGTGTGCAACCAATCCTTTATATCACTTAGGATTTCAAAGTTTAGCATGCTGTTAATCACTCACCTATCTGTCTGGCATCCGGTGTTAGTTTGTTCCAAAGTTCGAGCCCTCGGTTTCCTGAAACACTTTCAGGCATCGAGTCTCATAAAGATAATTTAATAGAGGGGCACAGCAGCAGGTGGTGCCTGTGGGGATGACCTGAACAAAGAAATCCCTGGGCAATTATACCCTTACAGACTATTCACCTGTCCCTCACGCATTCTTCGTACTCTCTTCATGCGCCTTCCACGCACCCTTTGGTCCAATAGTGATTCTGGTCTGAGATCTTCTGATACCTTCTGACTCCTTATTGGATTCCTTCACTGTCTCCAGACAGGCTGTTCCTTATCTTGTTGAGTTGCAGGTGCTGTTGATGGTTGTAGCGCTGAAGCCTCCTTATCTCCTGATTTACGCTGGCTCTGGAGGCCCCTCTTTTGACTAAGTAGGTACACGTTCAGTAAATCTAAGGGAAGGTTTACAGCTTGCGGCCTAAGGCTCAGCAAATCTAGCTACTCGTGCTAAGTAAGTAAAGCTAAGCAAGCACCATACTAAATCACACAACGTTATAACCTTAAATGATTCATTCTATTTAAAACTTACTTAAGCTAAACGGCTAATATATCTCAACACTGAGAGGCGTCCTTGCTCAAGAGGAGAGTTGCCTGGGGTGCAGTCCAGTTGCCATCCAGGGAGAACTCAAATTGGGTTCATCCAACAATCTGTTGCGGGTGAAAGATCTCATTGCTGGAGATCACCGCCATGCAACCACACTGCCTAGCAGGGAGAGCTCCAAGAGGGCTCACTTAGGCTGTCATATTTATGGGATAAAGTGGTTGGCTCGTAGTCAAATGCCATACAATGGGAGAGGTATGTATGAGACTCCTTGTACCCACAACTTTCACTGTGCTGCTCTGCTCCTTTGTGGGTTTCCTAGAGGAGTTCTTGGCCCAGTTATGGCTCAGGCCTTTACCTTCTTTGGAGCCTGTACCTGTAATTCCCAACCTGATATTATGTATTTCAAGCCATTGCAGTTCTTACACTGGCTCTGGTTAGATTATAGCATTCTAAATGTAAAAAAATTACAGTAGCATGAAGTAGGAGTTGAAAACTTAAGATCATTATCAAGATGTAATGTTTTCTTAGATGTACAGGAACATATGCATTAGATACGGAACTGGTCCTACTACCTGGTAAGTCTAGGCTGTGTATGTTGGCATCTCTGGATATCAGGCAGGAAGCTAATGAAAGTTAACTGTTCTTATTTGTAATTTTATGGCTTAGGGATAACTTCAATGGAGGTTTCATATTTTAAGTTCATGAAGAAAATATAGTAGACTTGCAGGTTATGACTCATATTCATTTCCATTTAAAAAATATTCCTATTTTCATGATTTTGTTGTACTCTTGTAGAAAAAATGGTTGTCTGCAGTCGTCTTGGAAGAAACACAATGCAAAAGGAGAGCGTTAAACTAAAGACTATGAGAAGATCACTTAGCTCCTGTAAACTTCCTGAGAAGATTTCTAACCCTACTGAACTAATGAGCAACAAGTATCTCCTTGAGACACAACTGCAGAAAAACAATGAAGTTTCACAAGAACTGGACAGCGTCTGCAATAGTCAGAGTTTGCGTTTGCCTGTAATTACGAAGTCTTCAGTGGTAAAATGTTATATCTTTGATTGCTAAGTAGATAAACTATGTAGCTTAATCTACTTTCCCAGTTCAGCATGAGGCAACATACCATGTTCCTGAATCAACTGAGAGACAGTGACAGTTGTATGGTTACCATGAAATACTCTACCATTTTTCCCCATTCTCCTTGAGAAACCCCGCCCCAAAGCAATCATGAGTGTAGTTTTAATCAGAGGATTGTCACTGCCTACCATATTTCATATGCAGGGGATGAAGGCCTCTGTGCTTTCCACTTTGTATTGTCAGTCTTCTGTGGATGTTGAAAAAAAGCAAAAGAAAGAAGACTAGTCTCAGACAAAATACCAACAGTGTGTTGGGGGAGAGGGAGAGAGCAGCTCTTCCCATGTTTGTATCAAGGTCACTTCATCTCTCGAGTGAATGCCCAAAATTGTAGATACTCTTATCTAACCTGAATTATTCAAATGTTCTTTTGCTGAAAATAAAATTGAAAGCAAAAAACCGTGGAGGAGGTTGGGACATTAGATTTGGAGTCGTTGTTAAACAGTATTACTTTAGTTGATATACACAAAGATAAGTGAAAACAAAGAAAATCTGCTTTTCTTGTCCACAGTGGAAGAATAGACTCAAAATCTCACAACATTAGTAACTGAAGTTTATAGGATTTTAAAACATGTGTCATGCAAAACCGTCATCCTTGTGAATATCTATTACACCAGGCTACCAGAACCATTCCAAATTTTATGAAATGAGCATTTTATTAGTACAAACTTGCAAGGGCAACTTATGAATTTCCAGTTTCTTTTCCTGTTTCTAATATCTTTGTGTTTTATTCAAGTTACAGGATGTAGCCAAAAGACAGAAATCTGTTTCTACACGGTATTGGGGACTTGAAGGTTTCTTTGTTGTAGGTGCAAACCCTAAACAAGGAATGCTTGAGGCACGTTCTTCACTGTGTGCTGACTCTAGCCCTATGGACAGTAGTATCCCATTTCCAGGTAATGGTGTACGAATAAAATCCTCAAACAATATATGTATCTATCACTGTTGCTGTAAGACATCCTTCTCTTCATGTAACTTGATCTAGCTTACTTTTAGAAGTCACTTTGGGCTAATAGTCATCCTAACACACACAACTGGTGCTGTTGAAGGATAAAATAAACTTGCTACCGTGAGGTAAATTACATCAATATAGTGCCATAGATTTATATGCTGCTTTATATTCCCTGAGAATTTGCTTCTAGTAGGAATTTCTGCTTTTCTTTGTGCATAATATACATCACAAAAAAATGCTTTTAAAGGTCTGTACAAAACTGTATGTGAAATGACTTGTGAACATGAGTATTAATTTGATCAAGTATATCACTTGAATTTAAGTCTTAGTGTGTTATGTGATGGTGTTTTTACATTGTGTAGAAAATTTGTTGCATGACTTCTTTAAATCACAAACATTAAATGCAGCCAATATAGTAACAGTAAATGCATATTAACACAAAACTTGCAAATAATTTCCTCTAATACTTTTTAATTTCAGGAGATGGAAAGTGGGTTACTGAAAGGAGCTTAAGTGAATACGCTGATGACTCTGTAGTTCAAGGTGTCTTGGAAAGTCAGCTGAGTAGACCTTCATGTGGTTTGGAGACTCAAAATAGAATTTCTCCCCTGATGGTAACATGGAGGTTATACCCAGGTAAGGATAGCAACAGCTTTGAGGTCCTACTTTTACAGGTTAAATTTTTTTTATGTAAAAAGTAGAAGCACTATCTGCAATGATTCTGTTGAAATTAGGCCATTTTTATGTCTTCATCTATGGTTTTGTATTTTGGGTATAATGGCTTATATACATGGCATTGTTTTCATAAGAATGAGCTTTTGAGTTAAAAATTATCTCTTTCCAGCTGTCACTAATAGTTCTTTTTATTGTGCTTAGTTTCTACTCCTGCCTCTACCCCATTACTACCCTCTTAGCTTGAATATTCAGATAATAAACTGTCTAGAACAAGATTATGTATTACTGTGTTTTGCAGCATCTAGTACAATAGGGTTTTGATCTAATAAAAGATTTCTTCATGTTACTGAAATAAATCTTATTACATGAAGTACAAGAAACAAGGAAGCAAGTAATGCATAACTGCATCTGCACTTTTTAGTTACTTTTCTCAATTTCAGCCGTCTCCATTTCAAGGAATGTAGCTTACATTATTTCTCTCATCTTAAGCAACCAGTTTGGCACTTTAATTTTAAGAATGCTATGTGTGGAAATTGAAACTGTCAATTTTGAATCCCAGAAAAATATTTGAAAGTGTCCGTATTTTATTCATGTTGCCTTAAATTAAAAAAAGACAGAACCAAAGTTTTAAGCTTTCTACACGCATTCTCAGTCTTTCCCCTTTCCCCAAATTTGTGCCATTTTGCATAATATTTAAATCAATTTTTTTTTTTCTGAAAGACGGCCCTGAAGTATGAGGTGCTACTTCCCAATATAAGTTGTAAACTCTTTATTAACGTTTATTAATTCACAATCTTAAGCAAAAATTAATAATCTGTTCAGATGAATTCATAATTTTAACTATAATTCATGTCACTAATAAGCTGAGATAAAATTCTTTTTATGTATGAAATCCTGAATTATTGAGTTGTGATCTTTTCTGTTATTTCAGGGAATGATTCCAGACCTTGGTCAACAAATATGCTACACTGCAAACTGACTGGAAATTGTCCAGCAAACACACAGCCAAGACCAAAAAGTTCACCTATGCGTATGTTTAGAGTTGATAGTGACATGTCAAAACACAAGTGCCTTGATGGAACTGAACAAGATGAGTGTCTCTGGAAATATAATGCTGACCAAGAAGCCCTACTTGCTCTGGAAAAAGAATTACAAAGTTACACAGGTAAGTGGCAATACTGCTTTTTTTTTTTTCTCATGCTTACAGGTAGCATAATGAAAACAAGTAGCTATTTCATTTGCCTTCTTGGATCTAACTGAGTTTGAAGCAAAAATACACTAATTCATTTGATGATGCAAGACTCTCTTGTGGTTGAACAGTGATTTATTTCCATTTGATCATACTTTAACGTACTAACATACCCTTAGTTTAGTAGAAGCAAACTGTTTCACACAACTTTCTCAAGACTTTCATCCCTTGCGTTTTGTTGCAAAAATCTGCAGGATGTGCTAGGTATTATTTCAGATCATAAATTTCTTTTAAATAGATGTGATTTGATGCAAGGGTAGCAAGAAGGGGAAGAGATGGACGAGAAATTTTATAAATCTATCCTGATGAGAAGTGCCACAAGTAAGGCACAAGAGACGTGGTATTACCACTCATTTTGGGTTTGACTCAACCCCCTTTCCTCTGTCTTTTTAAACCCATCTCCTTGCTTTTCAAGAGTGGGGGAGGTGGCAGGCGGGCACAGTCAGTTGGTTATAGTTGAGCAGAATGAGTGAGTTCTGATTTTGTTCTTTAAATACAGGAAAAAAAATGATTGGGATGCTTCTATTCCATCTCAATGAGGAGACAGGTCAAGTGTCTAAGATACTTCGTGCCATAAGCAGCCTTGATAGGCTGTAACATGGTACCTTCCTTCTCAGTTGCTATGGTGCTTTTGTATTGGCAGGTCCTAGCTATGATTCATCTTCAGGAAACAAAAGTAGTATGGCTTCCAGAGTGTTCTATCTTTTAAAATATTTTTACCTTAGGTTTTGATGTATTTTTTCACATAGCTTTTCTGAGGCTTCCAAATATCACATTTCAGGACAGCTGCCCTTCCTTTCTTGATACGTACTCATCAGAACCCATGTGTTTTTGGAAGTTTCTCTTGTTAATGTTTGAAGAATGAACATCCATGCTGCATATGCTCAGAGAAGAACAGGGAGGGAAGTTATTGTTGAACTGTACCATTCTTTCTCTCCCTTTTCATTCTGCTTTCTTGGAATACTTCTCACCTGCTTATAAGTTCATAGCAGAGACTTATGGCTAGCTGGGAAAATAGTAACATACTTGCATGTGTGTTGTATAAGAAGCATAGACTGTGACCCCAGTTGGTCATCTTTTTGTAGTGGTGGATGTGGGATATATCCTGTTACTCTGTTATAAATACGTACTACATTAGTCAGCTGCCCGAGTTCTACATTTGCTACTGTATTTTGAGGTCACATAGGTATTAGTGGGCCCTATATATAAGGTTTTGTGTTGTACTGGCATAAAACTCTTAGAAGCAAACCCTCCCCATTACTTCTAGTGGTACAGGAACCATATAATAAAAAGTCATAATTTATTTGAGGGCTTGTAGTGGCATCCTTCATCAGCTAGAGTTGTTTTGAGACTTTTAATGGCAAGTTTTTGTTGATAATGTGAAATTCTTTAAAACTGATAGTGTAGATACTGTATTTTTTTTGTTTATATTTGTTCCTGAAATGACCTAAAATATTTCAGGTCCTGAAAAACGTTACAGCTTAACTTCTGAGGATGTAACCTCCTCCAGCAGTCACTCAGAGAAGGTATGTAGAAATACTATGGATTTCCATAAAAACCTGGAGCCAAAAGACCACAGCAGAGTTGATGCTCTCAGGTAAGTTAAACTTGCTGAGCGTGTTTTTATGGTATTGTAAAATGCTCAATATGCCAAACATCTTGCCAGAACTGAAATAAAAACAATCTTGACTTTCTGATTGTACTTTACATGCTGATTACAAAGTCCACGTGACCTATTTTCTATCTTGGTGCTCTAAGCCAGCAACCCTCAGGCAGCTCAGATTAAGAATTCAGTGATGTTTTTTGTTGTTGAGACTCCAAACTATAAATTTGGGGATTATGTTTTTTTTTTTTAATGCATTAGCTTTTATTAATATACAGCACTGAGATTCGTAAAGTATGCCTGTTACAATTCATCTAAGTTCTTTGGTTGTAAGGTACCTTTAAAAAGACCAGTTGTGAGCAGGTGAGCCAATAACATTTAACTTGCCGTAGTCTGGTATATCTGTTATATTGCCTTGGAGACCAAGAAGATTACTGGAAACAAGGAAGTTCCCCAAAGTTCTGTCTGTCATTGGTTTCCTACTATGATCTCGTAACTAGTAAAGGTTAGTGAGACACTGTGAGGTTAGCTACATGCTATGAGAATGTAGCTGATTCAGAGATTTGTGGTTGATTGGTTTGGGTTTTTTTGTTTTGTTTTGATGTGTTTTTTTTTTTTTAATGTTCATAATATTGAAATTGCAGGTCAGTAGAAAACTAAACAATATTTGCAAGTAGTGCAGATAGTATAAATGAGACCCGCTTTCCTAGCTTACCTGTTCTGGGATGTGGGATTTCTCTATTAAGGCATAATAGTGACAACGTTATTTACTTCCTACTTGTTTAAGAGGTGAAAATGTATGTGACAAAAGCTGAGGGGGGAAAAAATGAATATAGTAGCTTGTAATGTATATGTACTTGCAAAATATACAGCAAAAGCTATTTTCATGCCTTTTAGTTTACATATGTGAACATATGTCACTAAGGCTTAAAGCAGAGTAGCTTGAGGATGTTGAGCTGCTGAAAATCACTGTGGTATCTTTCTTTTAAGGGGCTGGGATGAAAGCCAAATGGATGATGAGGAAGAAACTCTGGAGGATAAGCAACAGGTTCTTGCATTACAGTGAACATGCAAAGAACTTAATGCAATTTCTGTCTTTGCGTATCATACAAAACCAAGAAGCGTATGAAGAGGTGTCTTGAGTACTGCTCAAGATATTATTTATTAAGGATTATTTTGTAAAACTGTCAATAAAAATTCTTAAACATCCCTTGATTTTGGCTCTTTTATTCATATGAAGAAGTAACAGAATAAAACAAAACAGATCTGGTGCTATTATTTTTTTAGGATTTTTTTATTCTTTAATTTTTATTCAGTATAAGGTTCCTTGCCACAGATTGAATTTTATGTCTCCAAATGCCGTTTTACATTGCCAAGTTGAGGGGTAATGTGCAAGAGGTATTAATGGAGTGTTCTTGAATTGGGGGTCTTGATATGGCCAAGTTTATATGGTGAGATGCATAGTAGAAAGTGTACTAGGTCTAGTATACCTTACCTCTTACCATATATTTTACCTCTAAGGCACTTTTGCCTTGCAGAATGGAAATGAACAGTTTTACAGAGTGTATTTTACTTCTCCTGCTATGCTCCTTTCTTCTTAATTTCAGCAGGTAGCATATACTAGCTGTAAACTTGGCTCCCTCTGCTCACCATCGATGGGAAGCCAATTCTGTTTCTGCACTGTACTACTTTCACTGTTCCAATATGCCAGTTTGGAATGACCTATGTTCAGCATACCAAATTCAGCTGTACTGTAGGTTGCTATCTCACAGACCTTTTAAGACTAAGAGAACAAAGAGGAAAGGCAGTTAAAATATGATCGTAGGTGGTTTTGATTTCACCAAACCATTTTAATTTCTCCATCTCATCGTGACGAGGCCTCAACTGGACTTTTGAACTTGCTGCATCTGTGTTGTATAAAAAGGTTTCTTCTTTTTCCACTTCTCCCCTTCCCAACTAATGTAAGGTTAAATGCAATTACTATAACTTCAATAAAAGGTCACTTGGCTGTTACATGCTGACATGGTACTTTAATGAAAAGAGGGTTTGGTGGCTTTCTGCTGTCTTTTTGAGGAGATGCTTAATTGTACCCAGTAGTTGAGTAGTTTTCTGTGGAGGGGGCAGGAAGTTAGAGTTTTGAAATGATCTAAATGGTGTCTTTTGGTAACATCTTTAGGATTCTCAGACACAGCAGCATGCTTCAGCTTTCTTTAAAGGTTTTTTTCTTTTATCGTGTTCCATTTGAATGTGGTGGACACTTTTTTTTTTTTCCTTCTTTTATTAGTTTATTCCACTGAGGTTTTTAAGATGCTTTTCAAAGTTCCTTAAAATCTTTCCTTCTCTTCCCTGCACCCCCTTGTACCTCCCCTCCAATTTTGATCGAAAAAAGTGTATCAAATTGCAGTCACAAAGATTTCTGTCTCACTGTGCTGGGAAATTTTGAAAGTGGGATTAATTAAAAGCTTTTTGTCTGACAATTGTTCTTACCCATTTACGGGTAAATCACCTGACAGCACTCTAAAATTAATGATAATTGTTGTTCACAGAAACTTTCATATAGAAAGAGAACCTTTATATCCTGTTTTACATCTTCCATCTATGTTCCACAGTTCTCTCATAACTGCTTTAAATGAGGAGTTTACAGAAGATGAAATTCAGAGAGCAACACTGTACATACTTTTGACTATGTTGTTACCTGTTTTATATTTAATGAAAGGATTATGTGTCTACTTTTGTCATTTTTCACCACAGCAGGAGTGATCTGTAAGTTATGAAACTTCATGTCACTTGCCTTTTATTAAAGGTCATCACTAAAATGGTTAATTAGGAAATGTAGATAGTTTTCAAGAAATTAATTTTGTTTATAGCCTCAAATGTTTAAAGAAGTCTTTGAGTGCTCATCTTGAAAACCTTGTGATTCTATGTTCAGCGGTGGTGAATGACTGTCATTAATGTATCAGTGGAAACATTCCAGTATATTATTTAGGTTCTGGCAATTAAACACATACTTGTTTGTATTCTCCCCACACCATAGGCCTCTAATGTATGCATTTGTTGTTCGTCCCCCTCCCCCATCAATTATGCACTAATTTTAGACAACAGAGTCTGTAATCTTTTCAACAATTTCTTTTACGGGAAAAAGTCCTTCAGTAACCCTAATTCATAAAAACTAGAGCTGTCAGGCTGAACAGACCGTTGATTTGATTACTTGCCTCATTTCTTGTCTTTAAGGTGAGGGCATATTTTCCAGTTCAGTTTTCTTTATAAAGTTTACCATATATTGATGTTTTATTACAGTAGTTCTTTGCCAGAAATTCTAAGAATAAAATCAGAAAGCAGGTGTTCTACTTTGTAGATTAAGGCCATTGCTTTTCTCTCATGAATATAACCTTTTATTTCTTTTTGAGTTACTTTTCCAAATATTCCTAGTGCACTCATTTCCCTTGCACGGACAGGCTGACTGCTTCCATGCTGTTCCCAGACCTTTTTAACTAGAAAACCGATGAAGCAGGTGCTACTGCAGTGTGTGCCTAGAGCCCTCAACCATCAGGTTAATCCTTTGTGTTTGTGCTTGTCAGAGATAACTAGAAAGTCACTGACTGTTTTCAACATCTGATTTTAACAGTTTTTTCCCTTCCCATCCCTTTTTCTTGAGAGGAAAAAAATGCTTCTGATAAAACCTCATAAACTTTTGACTAAAAATAAGCTTCCTTCAATGTATTAGTAATCTCTTTGGTTAGTCAGTGATGATTTAAATGCATCTCAGTTTTGTATTCCTAGGTTTAACACACTTGAAGACGTCTTTCTTGTGTTGACTTATTTTTTTTTCTTTCTTCAAGATGTAGTGCTGGAACTGATATCCTAACTAGAAGACCAAAAAGAGCATCGGAACTGATGCAGTTCTGTGACATTTATTGCTTGTTTTTCTGTTGCAAATAGAACAAATCTAGTGTTGAAAGCTTGCTGCTTATGATTATGGATGTGATTTGATGTACTTCTCTGCGTTTCTGCCTTGATACAAATACGATGTGCAAATGGTTATATTTGGTTTGTGGTTTGTTTTGGTTTGGTTTTTTTTTCCCCTCCTGGGCCTATTGTAGGGATGGCTAGAGCTAAACTCAAGTGTCAAGGGATTTGCACAGAAAAATGGTCTTTTCTGTCCATTCGGAGAAAGAGAAAAGAAGGGGGGGAAGTGAAAGACTAGTTTATTTTTTTGAGCTTCTAGGGTGAGTCTACATGTCTTTTTGTGTACATTAATTTTTGGTAACCTGATTTCACAAAACATAAATCTTATGAGTTAACTTGGCAATCAATTTGGATTTTGAAAGAGGATATCACATTCATATATTAAAATATTCTAGGGTCCATGTGGACACACCTACTTTTCAGTAGTCTGGCAGATTCTACAGGTCTGTCTCTCTCTTTTTGCTCTTTTTCAGTATGGCCATTTTCTGCTTTCCACCAACTCTCAGTATAATATACATTGAGGTAAAAGACTGCTTGGTGGGCAGGTGGGCTTATGATTTTTTTTGGTTATACAGTACAAGAATGGGTGAACCTGGCAAGGATTGGATTACTGGAGAGATTTTGAGGCCCTCTGTTATCTTGGGAGCAAATGTTTCCTTTCTGTCCTTATAGAATTATAGAATGATTTAGGTTGGAAGGGACTTTAAAGACCATCTAGTTCCAACCCCCCTGCCGTGGGCAGGGACACCTCCCACCAGACCAGGCTGCTCAAAGCCCCGTCCAACCTGGCCTTGAACACTTCCAGGGAGGGGGCATCCACAGCGTCTCTGGGCAGCCTGTGCCAGTGCCTCACTGCCCTCACAGGGAAGAATTTCATCCTAATATCTAATCTAAATCTACCCTCTTCCAGTTTAAAGCCATCGCCCTTCATCCTGTTACTACCTGCCCTTCTAAAAAAGTCCCTCCCCAGCAATTTTGTAGGCCCCCCTCAAGTACTGGCAGGCTGCTATAAGGTCTGCCCAGAGCCTTCTCTTCTCCAGGCTGAACAGCCCCAACTCTCTCAGCCTTTCAACTAGAGAAAATAAACGAGGAATGATTTTTGTGTGTGATGTTTAAATATTAGTATTCCAACACTTTCAGCTTTTTTTCCCCATGATTTTTTTGTTAAGAGCTTGCTGTGAGACCCAGGAGAAATTTGTCTCCGCCACTCTTCTGCTTAGAAATTTGTTGCAAACATACTTAGTACCAGAGAATGGAATAATTTGGGAAGGATGAAAACCGAGGAATTGTCTTCTGTCTGTTGTCAAGCTTTATGACCTGTACCAAGAGCTGCATACTTGTGCAGTTTACATGTCAGAGTGTTGCTGATCTAAGCAATGAGGGTTAGCATATGGCAATAATCAGGTGTTTCTAGATGCTTGGAGGAACCCTTGTGCTTCACAGACATTGGCCCATCTCTGATGGGGAAACTTTACCCATGTGTTAAGATTTTGAGCTTTACTAACCCCAGTTCATTACAGAATTCTTTCCTGCCAGCCAGTATTTCCTTTTTCTTATCCACCAAACTTTTGGTGCATTGAGTGGAGCTCATACTGTTCTCTTGAAATTACCTTTACCAGACTGCCTGGCACCAGTGGATGACTTTTACAGGTAAAACTAGCTGGTAGCAAGTTGCCAAATATTTTTCAGTCAGTTTCTGTATCTTGGTGTTTTAAATATCAGTTCTTCCTCCAGCTTGCCAGAGGAGAAATAAAGGAATCGTGAAATTTGTGTTATTCCCAAGTGCTGTAATTCCAAGACTTCTATTCCCCTTGTCTGCCTCTAGGTATCTTAGTGCATTTCAGGGAAGGTCACTGAATTGCTGGCAAAGTAGCATCAGACTGGCACTATCCATCCAGGGTGCTGTGCTGTTATGCCAGATTCTGATGTGTGTTTATGTAGTCACTTAATATAAACCAGCCATGTTTCCATGACCATTAATGAGCAAATCTGCAGTGTAAAATGAATGTGCCTTGTTCTCAAGATACGGACAAACTTAACAGCTGTGAAATTCAGCTGAATGCTTATTTCTAAAGCACTTACCTGGGAGTCCTTGAAATATTTTAATTGGCTGCCTTTTGGCTGGCTGCCTGATAATGTCTAACTTTTTTTTTTAATATAGAAGGGGCACTCATCCAAGTAGTGAAGTTACAGAAACTACATGAAGTGCTATGTACTTCTGCTAATATAGTTGGCTGTGCAGACAAGAATGTGTTAAGATTGGAAAGTAAGAACTGAGATTTTTCCTGTTCATGTTTCATTTCATTCTGGCAATGAGTGAATTACATTGAAAACACTGTTTGTGACTCTCCTTGGGCTGGTTCTGTAAAGGTCTTTGGTACATACTCTAAGACTCTTCCTCTAACAGAGCAGAGCTCTGTTTCACTGTTTGTTTCTAACCTTTAATAGACTTTAAGATGTCATTTGCTGCATCTCATTTATAAAAATTAAGGGTTGTTCTTTCCTCCATCATAATATAGCTTACATGCATCTCATTCAATTACCAGAAACACATAAAACCAATTAGTTTTAATTTATCCAGACCCTTCAGATCAGGGAAAAATACATTTGTCTTTTTGATTTGAAAAATGCATTCTGCAAATTGCAAGCCATCAACACAAGGGCATTTCTAAAATATTTTGGTCGAGAGAAGTGTTTTGTGACTTTCTATTTAATTAGGATTAATTATGTTTTTGAATATGCTTATGCTTTTTGTAAGGGAGGGAAAGATGATCATCTACTTTATATTAATATATACAGGTCAGTTAACAAGCACAAGAAATGGAAGCCTCCAAAAACCAAAAACTAATTTTCCATGTATTGAGGGATGTGAAGACCCTCCAAAAAAAAAAAAGCTATCTTTGATTTCAGTAAAACAGAGAGATTCCAGATGCTGATTTCCAAAGGAATTAGAACAGAGATGTTAAGGAACAAATATTAAAAATAGTATCGTTTCCAGTGGTTTTGTTTTACTTCAGTCAAAAATGGCACTTGCATGGGCTCTTTGAGAAGCAGAGGTCAGGTTTTGGAGTCTGTATCAAAAGGTCATTTCAGGTTCACTTCTGAGTAGTAGCTAACAAAGAAGGCAAAGTTTGCAGTGCCAAGTGTGAAACCTTGGTAGGTTAGAATTAGATTCTGTATACTGGTTTAACTAAAAAGTCTGGGGGAAAAAAAAAAGATCCCAACAAAAACCTCTCAGCAAATCCTTCAGGATTTGACCCAATGTACATGTAAAACATTTCTCTGAGCCTAATACAACAGAAATTACCTACTATTAATATGTTGAAGAATACAAACATAATTTTTAGTTTGGGTTGAGTTGTTTTTTTTTCTTTGGCAGTGTTTCAGTTATGGTACTTCTGCCTTTTTTCTAAAAATTATTTTCCAAGAAGAAATAGTAAAGTTCCATCAATTTCTGTTCTTTTCCTTTGGCTGGTGTGAGTTTTCTATGTGTTTACATTTACTATAGATTTTTGTTGAAAATTCAGGGCTAAAGGAACTCCTTACTTCCTTGGGAGGAGCCTTCCATGTTTTTCTGCTTTAGTAAGTTTTTCTGTACCATAAAATAATGGCAGTGGGTGCAGGAACTCTTAAATAAGCACTTGCGTAAAGATGCAGAGGTGATCCTTGTGAATTGGGAATTATGCTTGGATCCGCTTAAGATTCTGTTTGTAACTATAAATGGCTGTAACTCGCTCAATCCGTTCTGTAGGGGGAACTTGATGTGATAAAGAAATGACTGAGATGGAAGAATAAAAAACTATCTATATTCCTCTGCTGAACCATGCAATACGTGCCAGCATGGCTTTCAACATTGCATAGTTTTTCTTCCTAGAAAACTATTTTGAGGGGAGAAAGAGGAGGGCAAAGTATTTTGCCAGTTGTGTTGCTGGGACAGCTTCGGTTTCTCAGCTGACTAGAAGACTAACAACGACTGGTTTAAAGGAGGGTGCCTATCTGGTTCGGAAACCCATATGAATGAGAAATAGGAGCTGGAGAAAGTATAGGACAACTGCTAGAGGTTTCGAACAAAATCAGTCCAAGTATCTGTTGGGGGAGAGGTATTTGTAGTCCTTAAATGGTTCTTTGAGTCTAAACCTCTGATATACTGATGTATTTCTCTGCAGAAACTGTATTTCCTTGCTTTGTGCCTGTGCTCCCTGTAGCTCTCTGCACACGCTTCCCACAGCAAGGTGAAATTATAAGGGAACTTGTCTGGGCAGATGTGTCTCAGAAGCATGAGAGACTCCTTTGGTTGTGAAAGAGGCCAAGACCACAGGGCCTGGAAGGAAATAGTCCCTGCGCCTGGGTCTGCCTGTGCCACTGTGACCTGGAGATGGTGCAGATTTACTGCTCAGGCTCAGCGAGCTCATCTGTGATAGTGTCTAATCTTATCATAAATACAGTGGCCCGCGATGTGGCGTGCACAGAATATTTCTACCGATGCTGTTTCTGCACCAAAGCCCTGACAAAACATTTTATTTTTTTTTTATTGTAAGTTTGAATCATTTCTACAGGGAAACCTGAAGAAAAGTTAATTGAATGTGGCTCTGGTTGAAAGATGTGAACACTTTTCTTAACCTACTATGGATATATAGTCCTGAAAAAGTAATGCTCACTCGCATTGTTTCTGACTGGCTACTGTAGCTTGCCAAATACATACATACCTTCTCTACTACTATATTTCATTTTTCTATTTACTATATTACATTAGAATTACTATTAAATTATCAATTAGAGCCATCATGTGTTGCTTAAAACACAGCTACCGTTCCTGGCATTATTTGCATTTAGCTGTTAGGGTGCTGTAAAAATAGCTTTTATGATCACAATTAGAACACCAGCTACAGAACAGAAAGAACGAAGAGCTTTTTTTTTTGGTTTGTTTTTGTTTAAAATCCCGGAAACTTTTGAGGCAAAGAGGTACCATATCATCTGTCCTCCTTAATTCCAGTCATTAAGCTTTCACGGATTATTTCTGTCTTGGCTAAGCTGTTCTTACACTTTTTTTTTTTTTCTACTTTTCCCCCCGCTTGTTAGTATATCTGTGAAAACAGTACTAAAACATGCTAATCAAAGTTAAAGCCTCATTCTGCTACACAACATTCTTTGTAAGTGAAATGGCCTGTGCTTCAGAAAAGGTGACCCTTGGAAGCAGGCCAGAAAGGAGTGAGGGAACAGAATTATGACAACAGTTTATAGAACAGAAACAGCTACAGTTACAGATACAACCTTTCCTCTCCTGTCCACCCCTCTTTTTTTCTGACCTTCTGATTTTTGCATTTTTAAAGGTGACTTCAAGAGCTTCTGTCCATTTAAAAGATGACAAGTTGGTTTTGTTGTGTATTTTTTTGGAGAAGGTCAAAGCAGGAGCAGAGGTAAGGGCTCTGATTACTTTTTACTATCGTTGGTAAAAAGAGGAGAATATCCTGGCCTCCCTTTCAGCCTAGATTATGCAAATGGCTTAATTTTGAATGATGAAATCTTAAGAACATCCAGGGACAGCCTATCTGTTCTTAATAAAGTCTGCGGCAGTCTTGCCAGTGAGAACGCGCATAATGTTCTTAGTCACATTTTTGCTTTCACTGTTTAAATGACTTTGGAATACATTTTATAAAACGTACGACATAACACAGTATCTTTCTGCATCACTGTAATGGACTCCGCTGCCTGCATTAGCTACTGCATACGGGACTTCGTCTGCTTTCACTCCAGTCAGTCAGCCTCATGTACAGGATTGCTTGGAAAGGGCTTGGAGTGTCAGGAGCTGTACCCCCATGTACTGTTTGTTAAGAAAAGAGTTCCTGGAAATAATTTCCAAGTCTTTCAACTGCTGTGAACTTTCTCAAGTGTAGGAGACAGGGTTCAGGCTAATAAGCTGCCTGAGAAATATAGAGGTAAGGAAATAATTTTCTGAAAATTGTTCTAGTACAGAGAACATGTTCTGTCCCCAGTGTGATCTGGTGACTGACTTGACTTCTGCTGTAAGTTAACCATTAAAACCTTTTTAGATTACCCAATTTTTACAAACCCCTGTCCATCTTTTTTTATTTAAAGTTACGATACGACTTCTAAAATAATTCCTCAGACATGCAAAATTTCATCACTAGTTGCTATTGTCACAGCAGGTGCTAAGAGCAACAGTCAAAAAGTTCTCACATTCTTTTGTCTAAATTTCTTGTGCTTATTTGCAGTGCTTGCAAGATTAGTGTGGAAGGAAATAAAATCTTCAGCTTGGTTGTAGGTAGACTAATATTTCTCATGCAGGAAGCTGTAGTACTTATAAGAGCTTGGTTATAAATTAGTCTTCCATCCTTGTGATGTAGCCAAGAGTGGGAAAACTAAAACTGGACACAAGCAATTCTAAATTATGTTCATGTGGCTCTGTTTCCATTTTCAAACTACTTGCTGTTGAATGCTTTGAAATTTCATGCCTTGTATGGGTTTGAGATGGGCATGGGAAAAAAAAAAAATCCATTTTGATGGAGTAGAGCACTAAGTTTCAGTGTCAGTGTAGATATTAAGCAAGCTAATTAGATGTTTCAGTTTTCAAGCTGGAAAGCTTCATAACCAATAATGAAAGACATTGCTAAATTAAATAAACTAGAATTTGCTCTGTTTGTAGGAAATGCAGTATGGCTGAGACAATAACCTCTTTGTGTGGAATATTTTTGCTGGTTTACGTTTTTAACAGAGGTATTGAAGCAACCTCAGGTGTTTTCTGCTGTCTGTTTAAGAACTGGTTAGATCATTAAATTCTTGAGTAGGCTGAAGGTTTAGGAACTGGTTCAACCATGACGTTATTAGCCAGGCCGAAGTTGAGATAGAGTAACTAGCAGTAATGGTAAATAACATTGATAGTTATGAATATTACTGTTGCTGAGTCAGCTTTAATTTTGCTAGGAACTGTTTAGGCCTTGTTGGCAAGAACCTGTTTTCACGGAAAATTTTTGAAATTAACAATATAATTTGTATTTAAAGGGTACTGGAAATCATCCTGGTGTTTTACAAACTGCTTGAAAGAATAAGGGTATTACTATTCTGAGGAGTTTACAGTTCACTTCATCAAAAACCAATACAGAAATGTGATGATTACCCTTTATTTTTTTTCTAGATTGCACTGGGAACATGAAGTATCTTTTCATAATTTAGCAGACATTTATAACTTACAACACTTCAAAAGACAGTGTTTTATAGTTATATGCAATTCCATTCTGCAGTACAAATTAAAACTTGCTTAACTTTCTTAGATAAGCATCACCAAGTAACACTTCTTATGCTGCATGAGATGACTCTGTTCTGAAAGTCAAAATAGCTTTCTAGAGAATATTTCACATGTTAATTTTTCTACCTGAATATATTTGGCAATGTAGTTCCGGGGAAGTTTATGAGTTTGCTTGTATAACTTCTGCGTATAACACTTGAATATAGCAATAATCTTGAAGTAAACCTTTTTCCTTTCACTTCCCTGAAGCATTTTATACTGAAGCTTTAAAAGTTGGGATGTTCAACTTCTACATTAATGTCTCTTGTATTTACAATGTTCCTACAATGTAAAGCTGCAGAAACGAGAATTGTGTAGCAGTACTAGGACTGTGGCTTATGGCACAGTGTGTAAGGAGTGTTGTGTATGCTTAGAAAATCACGTAACACAAACTATTTTGCAAGAGTGGGGTTTGTTTTTCACTTACAGGACTTTGCAGGGTGTTTATCGTTACTACTTTGTATGGCATCTACATTTAACAAGGCAGCTGAAGAATGATGAGGTTTCTTTCCTGACAATTTTTTAAACAAAATAGAATGCTTACTGCTCAACAAAAGCTTTTCTTTTTTTCATTTAGTCAAATACCAGAAAAAGAAATAACTGTAGAGTTTTATTAGTAGCAGATAACTTGCCCAGACAGCTGTACTCGCAGCATGTTGTCAAAATAAAACTTGTCTCAGAAGCCAAAGCAGCCTAGGAAGCTAATCAATTTAAAACACATAGCAAAATTTATGGGCCACTCCAAGGTATTAACAGTGTTAAGTAGTCTGCCAAGGCACAGGCAAATCACTGTCAAACTAATGCAGTATTTTTCCTGCTTGGTGTTAAGACTCTACTGCTTTCTGCGGTGCATTCTGGAAAGCAAGAAAACAAGTAAGTGCAATAACGTTTAATAACAGTTCATCTAGTGAAGGAAGATGATTAGGGCCAGATGTCCTGTCTGGGAAAAAATCTACTAGGAGGGAGAACTCTACTGAAGAACCTCTGAAGCCCTAATGGCAGCTCCTTTGCATTCTTCCTCCAAAACAGGTATTTTAATGATCTTTGAAAAGCCAGAAGAGACGAGCAGATTTGTTGCTCTTCTCTTGGGAGCCCCCAGTTCTATTACCACCATCACTGCCCGTGTTAATTTGATGTGTGACTGTGTCCTGAAAGTCTCTTAGTTTCCACAAAGGTTAACAGGCCTTAAGTTAACAACACCTTTTAAAAACATTTTATAATCTCTTAAAATGTCTTGGTATGAATGCAAATAAGAAAAGGAAGGGAGCTAAGCTTTGTGAGGCTAGGCATGAGCATTGTTTCATGTGAAAATGCTTGACTTGTCAATTTTGAGTGACTTTCGAAACCACAGTAAGATTTTCACGTTATTGGACAACAGGATTTGAGTCAAAATGGGAAGCTAAATATGGATATAGGCACAAATTGAAGAAATCAAATGGAATAAACTGAAACACTTTTAGAAATTTTTCCAAAAGAAATAGCATAGCAGAGCAGTATGCATGTTACTGGCAGCATTTGTTTTCTGTACGGTGAGGCTAAATTGGACATGAGTGAATCCTCTACTGACAGAGCTTTCAAGTTTTCAAGTTTTCTGCAGGCTCCTGCTACAGCGCTGTAGCTCGTGTTGCAGAGCGTGAGTTGTGTGGTTGGTGCCCGCTTCACCTGTGGAGTGGTACATGGCAGTGACTGCACCCAGGAAGTCAACAGGTGCTTGAAGAAAAGCATGCCGGTAAATGCGACATATCCCGATGTGTGCTATTGCTATTTCTTCTTAATTAAAAAAGGGAGCATGATGGCTCCTTCTTTCGGTGATATCTGTTCTATATTTGACTCTTCATTTGAATTCAAATTCTGTTGTCTTATAATGTGAAAATCTCTCTATGCTTTTAAAAGTCACTCATAATTTACAAATCAGTTAAATATTTTCTCATGAATGACAACCAAGGATTTGTGCACGCAAGTATCACTGCATGAAATGGGCTATTTAAAGCAAAATCTATTTGCTTCAGAGAGAAGAAAAATGCTGTGAATTTGAATGATGTGTCAAAATGTCAACCAAATTGTCAGCCAAATGTGGCAGCTGTTCCATTCTTAGGTTCGTGTTATATAAAAGATAACTGAGGAATGTTGTAGCTGGTTTTATTTGCTTTGTTTAGTGAAAGTATTTTTTTTATTAGAAATTACTTTTTCAGTAATCCTCTGACAGTTAACAGCCAAACTTTTATTTAGGTTTCTGAATAAACTGCCTGCTTCCAAAATCTTTTATGCAACGTATGGTGGGTGTTGAACACCGTTAGAGACCTAGCCCAGTTTCCTCCCACGTTCCTCTGAGCTTTCTTTTCATGTTCTCCAACCACCCTTGCCCCTTTTGTTCCAGTAGTGCTCATCAAGATGCAGTATATTGCAAGGTAAAGCAAATAAACTGTAAACATTCACAATTCCTCCTCCTTTTCCTTTATCTCCTATTGTAAGAGGCATCTACTGCTTGTTCCTCAAACTTTGCTTCTTGTCTTTAATCTCTTATTTCCTTCCAGTTGTAGCTGGTAATGAACAAATGGAGGGGAGAGAAGAAGAGACAAGAAAAAGATGTGGCTGATTGCACAGCAGAGTTAGTGTTTAATGGTAAGTTTTTTGTTTCGGGCACTTGCTACAGAAATTTCTCGTCTCCAGGACTGATGTATCCAGGCCTCTTCCCCCCCCCCCCCCCGACCACGCCCCCCCTCCCCCACCCTTGCTGCAGTCAAGGGAAGGCTCTCCCGTTTTTTTCTTGATTCCCTACTGTTAGACAGTGCCTTGACCTCTGTTCCTCAGCAGGCTCTCTGGCTCCAGCCTTTGTTTCGTTCATCAGTGTTCCTCTTTGGTAGGCAGCCCTCAGCAGGGATGTTGCTAGTACCTTGTAAACGCTTCGTATAGATCTCGAGTCAGGAAACTAAAATCATCGATTGCTATTCTTTTGTGTGTATGAGAGTCAAGAACTAAAAGCTCCCACAAAATCCACACAACACGATTCTTCCGTACCAGTTCTAACTTTGGAAGATGTGTACTTTTCCGTCAAATGAAAATGATTTACTTATTTTGGGTTATTAGAAATTTAGCATCCAGTAGGCAAAGGCCTATTAAAATCAGCTTGGGTTCCAGGTTATTTTTTAGAAGATGAGAGGATTAGGGAACAGAATGGTAGAGAGGAAGACAGAGTAGGTTTAACTGTATGGATGCATACAGTATGTGTATATGACTGTGAAACTAAGGAACTGTTTCATATTCTTTCATAGTGGAACTAGATTTAAAAAGGAAAGGTTACATACTGCAATGTATTTATAGATGCTTAACCTTACATTCGTATGTTTTCAGAGTGTGTGTGTATAAAAGAAGTGTAAATGGCCTAATAAAGGCAAGTGATTTGTAGCAAGATTGTGCAATATATAGCAGCTTTAGTATAATGATTTTGGTCAGATTCCCTTATGATACTTACCTCACTTAACCCAGCCAGAAAGATGGCAAAGAAGCTATGCCTTGTCGAAAAACAGGCGCCACATCTGTAGTTGAGTTTTTCTAGGTAAATGGTATTGCAAAATGTGAGTTTTCTGTAGGGTTTGTTGAACTAAATTGACCTTTGTAACACAGCTTTATTCTCTTCAGCAATCCTCAGGTTTTGAAACAAATCAATAAATTGAGCCGTAACACTTCACAAAGACCAGATGGTCTTCACCCAATACTTATAAGGGAATTAAAATGTGAAATTACCAGACTGCTGCTGTGGTATACCACTTAAATTTGCCTCGCTGCAGAAGGAATAGCAGGGAGTAACTATTATACCAGCCTTTTTATTGTTTCAGTGTGTAGCTGAATTCAAAGACAAGTAAGTCTGAGTTATTAGTACAGCACAAGAAAGAAGTAAGGCAGTCAGAGGAATAGATAAACCTATGTTGGGGAGTTATCACTATAACTTCTATGAAGATGAACAGTACCGGGAAGATCATAGTTCTTGGAGCAGTTAACAAGTATGTTGATGTGGGTGGCATAATTTACATACTGTGCGTAGATTTTTCAAAAAAGCCCCTTAAAAATTATAAAAAGTTTTTAGAAATGGAACAAGCACTGGATTAAAGAGCAGGCCTTTTATGCATTGGTAACTTATTTTAAGAAAAAAAGGAACTGAAGGACGAGGTTGTATGTTTTCATGTGGAGAATTACAAGGGCTGAACTATGTAACAAGTGTGGTCTGGAAAAGGAGGTAAATAGGTGACAATTTGCTGTTGATACAAAATGACTTAGAATATTCTAGTTAAAACTGACTGTGGAAGCTTACAGAAATGATTGGATGACAGAGGAAATTGAATATTGATAAATGAATTACTGTCCGTGGGTGGGAAGGAACCTTAGTCAAAGTCATGGATGAGTTTTAAATTTGCTGGTTGGGAAATAATCATTGTCTATAGTTCCTTGAAAATCTTAGCTGAATGGCAATCAAGCTGCCACATATGCAATTCTTTATGTAGATGCTAGTTATGCTATATTGTTCAGTATACAGTGGCACTGTTGATGTAATGTTAGGAGGAGGAAGAATCAAATTCCCTGCCTCCTCTAGGAAAAAAAATTCTCCATTAAGGCCCTAGAAGAAGCAGTCCTGTATCAGGAAGTCTAATTGTTATTTTGCAGGTAGCGTGTAATTTTTTGTTGTTGTTGTTTGTTGGTTTGTTTGGGGTTTTTTGGTTGTTTGGTTTTTGCTGTTGATACCATGTTTGGGAGGTGCTTCCAGAACCTCACTACTCTAAGAGTCAAATTGGAACCTTTATCTCACTGCCAGATTAACTTTGAATTTATTTAGTAATTTATTTGGCCATCAGAAAGGTGTTTATTTTTAAATAGCATTTTTAGTTTAAATGGATCTCCTCTCTCTGTTAGTGCTTTTCTTTCAATTCATTGTATCTAATGAGAAGCAGCAATTAAAACCCGAAAGTCGGTACTTTGCTAAACTGGTCAAAGATAACACCCTCTTTCAGGAGAATCCCCCTTGCCCCTCATAATAGCATATGACGAATCCACCTTTCTATGAATACAGCTATGTTTGGTAAAAAAGGTATGCTAGATAGATTGTTTAGTAATGTAGTTAAGTGGTTTAGAAGAGGTTTAATGCAGCCATTCACATGATGAAGCGAATGGCCTTTGAGATTCCCTGAAGACTGACTGTATGATGCTCTTAAAATTCCTTATTTGTTGCATAGATATGAAATCTGGCATTTGGCAGAGCTAGAAGAAAACATTTGGATGCTTTTGGTCAAAGGTGATTGTGGAAACTTACATTGCAAAGCATCAAGTAAGTGATAAGAATATATAATGGCACAGTTTAATAAAGGATGAAGCTCTCGTCAACAGAAGTTGGTAAATTTTGGGGGAAATTTGCTGTATGGTTTTAGTTTCTTATTTCTCCAATAAAGCTTGATGCTTACATGTAACATCCAAATAAGATGCTTTAAATAATGGGGTTTTAAGACGGGCACTAAAGCCCATATTTATCTAAAATTAAGAAAACTAGCTACAGGAGAATGGTCTTCTGTAGCGTGTGACAAAGACCTTTGTAAGCCGCTAAGTGGAAGCTAAATAATTTTCTCAATATCCAGTTTTCAACCTTATGCAAGGATAAAAAATTTCTTTTACCAGTAGTTCAGTAACTGGAAACACTCTGTGTCCAAGCTAAAGGATTGGTTTAGCTTATGTTGCTTTTTGAGCGATGTATTATGTTGCAAATCTAAGGCTATTCAATTAAGAATAAAGAATTTGTGTATTTTTCAGGGATGTGATTTCTGTAATTTCCTAAGCAAACATAACAAAGGAGAGAACCTTCTTCCCCCATGGAACAGAGAACAGTTAATCTTGCATTTGACAATTCTGTAATCAGATTTATATCCAGTTTCCTGCTGGCCAACTGTGAACAAATATTTTCTTTTCTTTTTTTTTTTTTTTTTTTAATCTTGAGAGCACTCATTTGTCTGTGAAAGATTATTTCCTTGGACTGGCTCAGGATCTTGGGCCTGCCCCAACAGCTGGGTGCTTAATTCAGACATTTGGAGTTACTGAATCTTGATTTCTGGTAGGGGTTTCGGTAGGCTTGTAGAATGACTGCTGCACTCTGTTTTAGAAGGAAAACTGCCTTTCATGCTGTGGTGTTTGCTACGGTCATCTCCTGTGAAGATGAAGTTATGTCCCATTGCATGCAAAATGAAAAGTAAAGTAACCTATCTGGCTGACTAGTCTTCTAGACACTAAAATTAAACAGTCCTTAACTTTTGATAATGGTATTAATATTGTTTTCTTGATTTAATGATTTAGACAAAATGTTTTTACCAGTTCCAATTTTTTTGGCAGAGTTGGGAGGGGTGGTACTTCTCTCCTGTAATGTGGTATAGGTCCCCTGACCTTCAGCTCAAATATTTACTTTTTTTTTTCCTTTGTTCAGTGACTATCCAAGTCCCTGGAGTAACAATGCCATCAGTATGCCTGTGATGCACTGTTCTGTCTTGCTTTTTCATCAGTTTCCAACTATTCAACTACTTTTGCTTGCTCAGTGCCTGGCTACGGTTGGCGGAAACTGTGTAAGGGCAGTGGATAGAGGGAAGTTATCTGAGATACTACAGACATTTCTCCTTCCTCTTTTGGTAGGATGGCTTATTATTCATTTGAATAGCTTGCTTTATCAGGTCCTTATTTGACTCAGAACTCTTCTGAACTTACCTGTTGCACTGGTGGCCGAAAATATTCTTCATGTGTTTGTACATTTTTGGACTTCTTTCAGGACCAAACACGTCTGTCTGTAGATGACTTTTAAGGCTTCTAGTTTGGCCTGTTGAGGTGTATGGTGTGTGTGACATTTGCCTTGTGAAAGCCAAGAAGATTCCTGTCCAATATATAATACTAAATCCTGTGCAATATGTTCTGTGTGTCTAACATGATCATACGTCATAAATTCTCTTTTCACTGTGTGACTATGCATCTGCTTCCATGTGTAGTAAAAATGGTGGATTTCAGAGGGCATTTAGAGTGAGATTTTCAGAAGTGTTTGAAACAGATGTCACTCGGTAGTTGTCTTGGTCTAACACTTCTTGAGAGTGTCTCAATCCACATATTCAGATACGATAGCTGAAGTAATAGTGAGGTGTCTGAACAAATAGAACTGTTGATAAAAATAAACTTTGAAGGTGGTATTACAGCAGAAATCTAAATTCTACATTCTTACCCCATGCACCGTTGTCCTGTCTGTGATGTGGTTGATGTTGTGTTTATGTACAGGTAGCATATAAAGCAGAGGTTAAAAGCTGTGCTGGTACTTTCCTGGAACGAAATTACTGTTGAGGAGTGCTTAGTTAAATAAAGAGGGGGCATTTGTGTGTACATTTTCCTTAGATCACTGCTGCATATTTTTATAGTGTATTTTGAATATTGAGATGGGACTTGAGACTCCGATTTGTGAAAAGAAAATGAAATAAAGGAAGGAACGTGAGCTAAATTAAATAAGCCTGTTCCTATCTTGAATGATAAAAAGAACAGGAACTGGCTGAAATACTGCTCTGACACAAAAATTCACCACAGCCAGAAAGAGAAAACTGTAAGCCCTGTTACCAAACAAATCCACCAAGATGATTTGCTCTGAAGGAAGATGAAATGATGCTGATGTCCAGAGGTGCTAATATTTTGGTTGCCAGAAGTGTGATCAGCCCTTTCCAGGCATCTGCACTCCAAAGCCTCAAAATGAAGAGCAAAAGGAAGCAAATCAAAATGAGTGTAAAGCTCATTTTACAGCAAAGACAGAGGCCTGAGAATGATGCTGTGTAAGTTCTCATTTCCTGTTGCATAACACGCTAAACTGCCATAAACAGACCCGGATGTGATAAATTTAAAAGGTGCTACAAAAGAGCTAGGTGAGACATCTGGGAAGAGATTTTCCCCTTTTTATTTTACCATTGCTGCAGGATACTGCTTGAAAATACTACGCAATCTCTTTCTCCTGGCTACAGAACAGGATTAGAAGAGGAAACCTAATAACTGACTCTTCACCAGCATGAGATGCATGAAACAAAATTAAAGCAGTCAGAAAAGATAATGGAGGCTAAAGCAGCAATACTTTTATGACAGCTGAGCCACAAAGTAGGGGCCTCAAGGCAGCCCTGCTATTTGATCCAAAATCAGTTGCAGCTCTTCAGGTACTGAAGTAAATGAAAAATCCACTGACAGAGACAATACTGTCTGATATGTGATGGACACCTAGTGCCCTCAATGCTTTAAAATCTTGAACACATCCACACCCATGCCTTTATACAAGCATCCACTGAGACACTTGACTGCATTACAGCAGCGATACAGTTTATGAATACCGTGATACAGCTGCACTGAGACATATGGCCAGACGGATGACACAGGGCTTTCAAATATGGGGGAAATCATGGGCAGCACCAGCAGAGAGCTGTAGAAGGAGGAGCCATTTCGTTCCTTGTGCTAGGGCAAACGCCTGCCACGTCACGTCACCGACTCTAAAAGCTGCCTTTGCTGCCATGGGAAAAGCAGAGATAATCAGTACAGAGGTCTAGGTAAGAGCTATCAATTTGGATGAACTGTGGATTTGGATTCCACAAAAACACAAGTTTGCCTGACTTGATATTTTTTGTTTATTTTATTTTTGCTTTCCATGTCTGAGAGAATTGTTAAAATGAATTACGTCATACAACAAACCTCGGGATGCCTAGGGCAACACTCAGATTTTTAATATTTTAGCTGCAGTGTGTCTGTAATATGTAAAAGGACTCCTTCCTTTCTAAACTGCAAATGTCTTATACACTTGCTGATATCGGAAATACGTCTGCTTCTGCTGTGCTACCTCCACTGATACTGATGTTATTTGGTTTTCACTCACCCTAGCTCTAGTCAGTTATTATTGCTTAAGGGCTTGAAAGAGATGATTACTTAAGTCAGGGAGCAATTTAACGTAGGTGGAATGTGAGGAGCTTTCTAAGGAAGGAGATAATGGAGTTGGTTTTAACTCTTGCTGTACGCAGCAAAAAATTCTTTCCTGTCCTTCACAGGAGGTGTCTGCCTCTGTCAAAAATGTCTGTGCATCTTGCTAATTTATTCCAACTTCTCCATTTCAGTTTGGCTAGGGAGTGAGGTAGGAAGTAATCCTTATCTTTTATAGGGGTGGCCACATCATTTCTTCCTTATTGTTTCTTTTCATTTATCATTTGATTTAGAAAGGACCATCTGTGAGTTTGAATAAACATTCAAGTGCAGGGAGTAATAAAACAACATTTTATGGATGGTAACTTTTTTTGTAACTATATTTTTTCAGAGACTCACAGGGAACTCTACAGAGGCCTTCTGCTGCCAGCCTGCAATGATCGCAGTCCTAGGACCCGTATCAGGCACAGCTTAGAGTTCTTGTGGTCTGTTCAGATTAATGAGTGGCTGCTCTGTGCAAATAAATGTTACCAGTACAACTTAGCAAATAAATATGTCTAGGACAGGCACAACTTGAGGTCAAGTTAATTGGGAAAACTCGAAAAACCCCATTTTAGCTAAAAGGAATAGGTTAAATGAATAGGAGTGAATAAAGGCAACTGCAAGAGCTGTTTGTTACGTTACATTTAGGTCCAAGTCCATGTATTTAGGTCTTTGCTTCTAATTATATCCAGACGTTGAACATGGAGGAGAAGAAACTTTACACAATCTTTCCCCTCCGATAGCGGAACTGTTATCTAAAACGCAAAGTATCCTTCTTACACCCAGGATGCCGCTATTAAGCAAGGATTCTGGAAAAAATAAGGAAACAGTGGATTCCTTGATCTGTCATACCTCCAGAGTGTGGTCATTCACTGTAAACCCTTGTCATGAGAATCTCTGAGCCCATGCAAGGTTTCTGTCATGCTGAGGTTGCACATCACTAACAGCTTTTTATTTCTGAGTAGCAGAATCTGTTTGTCCGAGGGATATGCCAAAATGGGATTAACACATTGTACCTCTTTCTTATAATCTCACCCATTTAGGGAAGTGTGTGTTGTAGTTCTTAAAGAGCAGGATTATTCTGGATGTTGCATTTTTATCACAGAAAACTTAGTACTACTCTCAGTACTGAATTTTCTCTTCAGGAAAATGATACTAGTTTTAACATATACTAATTGTAATTTTATATGGGGAAATGTAGTGAAGGCTTTTCTTAATTGAGTCAAGATTTTCTATCAAATCCTTCAAAGAAAGAAGCCTCTTCATAGAAGCCTTTGATGTTACGCTGCTATTTAACTCTTCGTTAACTGTAATACCTAAAAGTGTTAAGGCCCACTGGGAAGAGAAGAGAAAGAAGAGGAGGTTGTTCTGCCAGATTTTTGTTGAAAAGGAAAATGAAAATAGCATTTAAAGTGTCAGGCTTTGAGTATTCAGAATATGATATTAAATGAATTAGAGTACTGAAAATGGCTTCTGATGTTGAAGATGTCGTCAGCCTCCAAAGATGTGGCATAACTTCCTAGAGCATTTAATTTTGAGTTATTAAAGGAAAGGAGGCCTAGAAAAAAGAAATATTCCTTCCGCAAAAGCAGAAGGAAAGTCATGAGTACATTTTCAAGAGAAAACACATTGTGCAACATCAATGCAACAATACAAAATCAACAGGAGATTCTGAAGATGCTCCTTTTTGTAAATTCAGCAGCACTCCGGGGGAAAAAAATGCTGGTGCTTTGAAAACTGTAAAAATTACTGCCTCTGAAGAAATGTTAGCAACATATATTCAGCAATTATAATAACCAGCTTTGCTTGGAAACTTGCTATTAGCATGATTTTCTGACATGACTACCACGAAAAAGTTTATAAATTGGGTCCTAAGAGATTGGCATATGGTATTCAAAAGCTTCCTTGTTGGATTTTGAACAATACATGTTGCATACATATACAAGTGTGGTTATGCAGCACTTAAAAATGATTTCTAATCCAGTTTTTTCCCAGGTCCTCCATTTTAAATATTTTTCTTTTTCTGTAGGTGTCACTATAGCATAGAAGATAGAAAACACTTCCCTTAATGAAAATATAGAATACACACTGATCAGAAGCAAGCTGTAATCTGGTTTACTGTGCCTGGTTGTCATATCAACGAGGTTTCCCAGCAACTAACAGAATAAATTATTTCATAGATTTATTTACTTATCCTTTCTAATAATGAACCTGATGCTAGAGAATTTTTTTCCCCGTTATAATTATGTGGCAATTAAGAAAGACTTCCCAAATCATTTACATTTTGTCATGTTAATACTGACAGTTAAAATGAATCTTGTTAATAAAATTGAAGCTGACAGAATTCTTGAAGATTTTTTAAATGCACCAAAATGTAGCCATTTTATGTCACAAAACTTTTCGTATTTCTACTTAACTGATTGCTGAGAGACGAATAAATTATTAGTACATATGGATTTGACGGTGTTGATTTTCATAGCTATTCAAGATGTAAACTTTGCTTGGCTACCCTTTGTGTGTTACTTGCTTGCTCCGCTTAGATTATGTACTTACATAATTTCTTTAAGAAGTGTTGACCAGGGCTTACTTTTTTAAAGTGTAGTTGAAGGAGATGCCTTGAACCTGCCTCTTACAGCCAGGATTAATACATCCCTTCAGCCCAAGTATAAATTCACATCTCCAAAGGAATGAATTGCTGGTAGTCTGGTGGTAAAGGAAAGAGTGTTGGAAGCTGCAGTTTTAGTCCTAGCTTTCAAAACCAATTATATTTGTGAGTTATTTCCTCCTTAGCTCAATGCTTCTGCAGCATAAAATGCGTAAACCAGTGATGAGAGCAGACCTTGGGTCACTGTTCCACCTTCTGGCAGGGTGTCACAATCACAAGGCTTGCAGCATCACTGTGAATTTTACACTCTTTCCTTGCGGCACATTAATTTGGCATGATTTTGCAAAAAGATTTGCCTTCCTCTTCATTCTTCCACATAGCTTACTCTACAGGATGCTCACTTGGGTGACGTCATCGGCAGTGAACGATGTTGTCTTGAATCCTCTCTGGAGGGAGATTGTATTGACCTGTTTTTCACTTCCCTGGAGGGCTGTTCTAATTATTAAGCTATTATCTAATAATGTAGAAGTGATACTCTGGCAATCATTTAAAGCCAATACAGTTGCTGTTGTCTATTGGCTGTGCTTGGAACATGCTTAATAAACTGGGATCTTGAGGGTGTTAAGAGGCCCTGTGCTTAATTAGAGACTTGGGATTTATGTATCTGGCTCCTAAGGGCTGGATCCTTCAGATGTAACTTTAAAAGCTTTCAGGCAAAAGGGGAGATTTTGTGAGTTTCTCACCTAGGCAACGAGTAAGAATGTGGTTTTTCAGATGGTAGTTTTGATTTAAACTCTAAAAATCTGTACAAAGCATTTGGGAGCTTGCCTTTGTGTGCATACCTAATGGATCAAATTGCTAGAGAAGCTGAGGTATCACACTGCCATGTGGTCTTAAATAAGAGCTGGAAACCAAGTTCTGGCCTTTAGCCTTTCAAGTAGTAGGTGTGTTAAAGAAAGATTTCTTGCACGCAAGCTGTCTTGGATTTCCACTCTGTTCAAATTACTATGTAATTTATATCACACCTCCTAATAAACTCTCCTTCTGCTTCCTTGGAGAATACAGCACTTGAAGTTAATTAAATAGAGAAGCTATGTGAAGCTCAGAAGAAACTAGAACAGCTCTGATTGACTGTAGGAGATCATCTCAAGTAGGCATTTGGGCACTTATTAGCAAACTGGGAAATTACATGTTAAGAACCAGGGATTGTATATGCTGCACAAAATCTAAGGAAAGATCTTTGTCCACTTCTGGAGAGAAAAAGAAAAAGTGTTCCGTGAACAAAGAGGAAAAAAAAAAAAATTGGTGAAAAACTAGAAGAAATTTAATCTGTTTAATAGAAATAGATTTACTAGCTCAGTTTGGGCATAAAAGTGGAGCTTTTACTTGCATAGGACACAGACTTCTAAATGCATTGGCATAGAGTCTACTGGTTTACAGTAGTCTGAAACGGAGTATTTTCAGATGATGTGACATAGTCATTCTTGGGAACAGAAGCCTTTCTCCTTTCAGAGGAGCTGTCTCCCAGCCTTTCTGTAGCTTTAATGATCTACTGTCACTGAAGGAAATGGAATTATAATAATACTTCTATAATAATTTGGCTAAGATGCACAGATACCCTGATAAAGGCAGGCTCATACAACTATGGACAACTTTTCTGCAGTTTTGTGTGTTCCTGTCTGGTGGGGTGAGAGCATGACCTACGTTTTAACTACTTCAAGCTGCTCCAGGTAGTAATACTGTGATGAATTTGAACTTTTTATTTTAAGAGAACTTACATGGTGACTTGCTCCAGATACTGGTGCTCTGTGGGGGCTGTATCTATGGTAGCCTAACACTAAATGAAACTACTCCTCATAGGATGTTGATTTAATGTGCAGTTTGCTATCGTTATGTTCTGGTGGGTTTTTTTTGTTTGTCTTTTTTTACTCTTTGTACAAGTTTTATCACTCCATTGCTGTGTATGTGTCTAATATACAGGGTGTGCGCTCTTTGGAGCTTCAGCTGCTTGTTTCCTTTCCATAGCCCATCCTTGAGCCTCAAGCACTATCATAATAAATTGATTTACAAGATTTGACACTTTTATTGATTACCGCTTTTCCTCACTTCTGGAACCTGTCCAAGATTTATTCCCTGTTTTTTTTCTATCCGACCTTTTGGCATTTGTGGATCTTGGTTGCGATGTAGTTTACTAGTGAAGCTCTAAGACCCTTCTCAGTGTGTAGCCTCTACTCATTGTTCCTTCATGCTAGGGTTGTTTCTCTTAAGAGATGAGCCCTAGAATACAAATGAATATAAATCCTCAGAAAGAACGGGACACAATAATCTTCATAGTGGGAAGGAAGAGAAGATGTTGAAGTCTAAGTACTAATTATTAGCTTTAGGCACCTTCTGATAATTTCAAGAAACCAAGATAAGTTTCTGAGTAATTCAGCTCAGCAGCTCCTTCTGGGAGTTGTGTGATCACTTTCCTGTAAAATACAACCTTTACAATGTATATTTGATAGATGTGAATGTTTTTGAATGACTAATAAGTAGCATTAATATTTACTGAAATTTAGCTGCTTATTTTGTGTTAAAGCTTCACTGTCTGTGATTGTCTTATAATAACTACTATATGAAGGAAAAATGTTTTTGAGAGTCTGTTCTACTTAGCCAAAAGCAATGCAGTCATTTATTGTTGGCTAAGACTGCTTCATCCCTGTTTGTCCCAATAAGACTCTAAATCACTGCTGGGGTAAATTCATTTATCATGAATATAAGAACAGTGTCTGCTGTTTCACTAGCTGGGATAAAATTACCAGACTGTTAGTTCTCATGCTTCAGGATATAAATAGGTTGTTAGATAGGTTCAGTGATTTTTCTTCCCATACTAGCCAGATCCTTTATGGTTTTTGACAATATTAGATATTTTACTTGAAGCATGTGATATTAGCCAGTGCTGCAGACAAGTTAAAGCTACTAGGCGTTTCTTGAACCTTCACACTCCCAGGGCTACTTCATCAATCTCAGATTCCTCCCTCCCTCATCCTTTTTACTCTATCCTCCCACCAGATAAAAAGAAAGAAATCTAAAAGGAAGACAGATGAAAAAGGATGAAATTGTATACAATGTATTGAAATTGCAGGCAGGATTCTATACAGCAGTTAATTTATTATACTTTTTTGATGGAAAAGTCAAATGTGGTAATTTTGAAGTAAGGATTTTGTTGTAGAGGATATGGAATATTAATATAATATAGCAAGAAGAGAAGAAACTAAAAAATAGGAGAGGAAAGAAATGAATAATTTATAAGAAAACACTTTCTTCAACTCATTAAAATGGCCTGACAGTCATGGAAACTTAAGATTTTTCCTGTTCAAAAAGAAAGTAGAACACATGCAAATGAACTTTAAAAAAACTAATCAAATGAAATTTTTTCCCCTCTTTAAGTCTTTACAGAGAGAAAAAAGTAAGCTAGTTCAGATTAAAGTTTTTACTACAACGATACTTACAGTGATATTTAAATTTCCATGAACAGATCACTATGAGTAACTAAAACTGGCATTTAAAGAAGTGACTTCACTCCTTCAGTTTCCAGTGACAGGTGAGTGAGTGATTGCAAAGTAATGACAGATACTTTTTTCTTCTCCTTCAAACAGATTTGAATATACGGTCTGGGAAGTGTAGGGGAAAACACATGGTTTTGCTATATGCTGCTCCTTTTTAGGAGATCTTTCTGTAGGTGGTATGAAGACCTAAGAGGGAGTACTGGGGTAGCTGTCCTCTGTAGCACTTTCTCCCAAGGCCAAGAGATTGGCCTTCCATTGCCGTGGGCTCTGTGCCTTCGCACTCTTTTGTTTCTCCCCTAGAGTCCTGTTCTGATGGCAGCAGTAAGTTTCTCCAGGTGTATCTTTTGCAAGAGCTGTGTTGCCACAGAGCTGGAAGAGATGGTGGGGAGATGAGATGTGGCAGCTTTGCATGGATGGTTCCTATCTCGGAAAGCACCAGGATTCAGAGTACTGCAAATCTTGGTTGTTAAGGCTTATCCCCAGAGTTTTCTATCTAAATTTACAAAAATCAGGGATTTTCATGGGGCATTTTTTATTTATAGAAAGGGTTTCTTTTTCTGAATAATTTTCAGGCCTTCATCATAAAAATAAAAACTTGAAACAAAACTTTTTTAACCATACATTTTTTTTTCTTCAGATTTTGGAAAATGGCAGTGGTGATTCTGTTGGCATGGAAAACTTTTAAAAGACGGGGAGGTATAAGAGAAAAAGTGTGTAATTTCCCATCTCGCAGTTCTAAGTCAATTACCTAAGTTCCCATCCCCAAATTAGGACAAAGTGAATATCATCAAATTAGCATTTACAGTGATCGGGGAATGCAGAATTATGGCTGTTTTTTTTCTGAAATAGGCCACCCCAACTATTTCAACAGCAGTCCATTGGAATGAAAACTCATTATGATTTTCCTTTCCCTAAAAGAATGAATTAGTCTGCAATCAAAAAATGCAGTGCAGCACACCACCATCTAGTGTTAGCTGGGTGAACTCCTGGATAGTCTGTAGACAAGTTATCATGTACAGAATATGAAAAGTTCTAGAAAAAGAACAAAGAATGACGCAGTGAGGAAGAGTAATAACCACATCATCTGATCTACTGTCTTACATTTTGGAAGTGCATAAAGCAAGGTAATGTGTTGTGTGAAAGACCAAGGCCTGAAGATCTTGAAGGAGCACAGTTAAGGCAGTTAAAAGCAGTGTTTCATTTTGCATGTCAGAGTTTTCTGATGGGTGAGATTTTTGATTTTTTTTTTCATTTACTTTTAAAAATTTTATTTTAATTTGTGAAATATTCTGTGAATGCATTTTTGGTGACATGACCCGTCGATTTTAACTTCCTCCTAGCACATTTTTTTCCACTTGCAATATAAAATGCTGTGATGAAACAGATTAATAAGAGCTGCCATCCTGCAGTAATGCCAAATTATTAATCCTTTTGCCTTTTCTGACTGTTATTTCTAATTTTAAAAATAGCATGGGTATCTTTTCCTGTCTCTATTGCCATCGAAGTAAATGCAGGGGGAACTAAACCAAATGAAGACCCTTCCTGTTTTGAAAAGAGATCTTCCATCTCTTATTTGATCCATCTTTGCTGTTGTAGTTTAGGTTTGCATTCAGCTTCTATCCATCACTTGAACTGGATTATTTGTGTAACTGCTGTTCCTGGTTTTGCTCTACCCTTAGAATGCCTTTTTGGATTCTTTTCTTCTGAATGTTGTTCAAAAATGCCCTGAGGAATCATTCTTGCTGTTCAGATGGATACTCTGAGGATACTCTGTGTTTGTCTGGGTGTAGAGTAATCTGATCCCTCATAGCTGCTCTGCGGTAGCTGTAAGTGACCTGTTCAGCTCTAGAAGTCTTGGATGTGTCTGCCACGCTTACGTGGACCGTCTTTCAGAGCCACATCGGTTCTGGCTGTTCAAGAAAGCATGAGATTTACAGTTAATTTGTGCATACACAGCAAATCCAATGCACCTCTGAAATGCTGGATTTACTGTATGGTACAGAGCAGCTGCGCTCTCTTCTGCATATATTTGTGCCCAGGAAATCTCAGACCAGAAATATAACAACCAGTCTTAGAGCTGAAGCTGTTTCATTTATACGATGTCTCTTAGCAAAAGAAAATACTTTAAAACATAAAATCGTTTATAAGTGATTGCCTGAACTAAATATACTCCTTTGACATAACATTTTTTTTAGCTTTGTAGCCCTGTTTTTCACTAAATTATAACTGCTTGGAGAGCTAATCTCTTAACCCTACACAGTCATTTATTCTACTAGTTCAGGGGAAAATACATGCAAGGAAGGGATGATAATCTGAAATGGAGACAGGGTTTTGCCTTGCGACTTTTTGACCGGAAAGCTGATGAATGCTGACGATTAAAAGAACAATTGCAACTATGTTGATTTAGATTATAGGAAAATCCCATTTAAGAGTGGAGCAGGTCATACACAATTGACCTGGAACTATTCTTTGCACATTCAGCTGTGCATGGCCAGTTTGATCCTATTATTTTCAAAGACAAAGGAATGTGCATTAACTCTTGCTGTTTAGATGTTGCCTTCAAAACAAATAAAATTGCAACAGAAGTTTAACGTATCGCAATGCGTAATGCCTTACCAGGGCCCTAAATTCCAGCCTGGAGAGTGGCAGTCAGCTCAGCTTTGCATGAGATGGGGAGATTAAAACTGTTGTCCAAAAACTGGACTGTGGCTGTCTCCGGTGAATATTGTGGCTGTGATTCATTTTCGCCGCATGCTCAGGCAAACCAGCTGTCTGATCTTGGCTCTGTCTTGTGGCATACAATGAAACCGTGGCTTGTTGATTTCACAGCTTTCATGTGTTACTAACAAGATACAACATGATTTTATGTACTTTCTTTTCTTATTGTGGAGGTATTTAATTTAGAATAGAAAGACTCCTTTAAGATCAAAGATTTCTTTAGCTTCTTTACGAGCAGATGATAATTAATTGAAACCTAAATCCAACTCCACAGCTATTCCACATAAGCTAAAAACAAAGAAACAAGAAAAAACCCCAAGGTATTCTATTTGTTTATCCATTAACATGGTCTATTTTTATCTTTAACAATATTGCTGATGTTCATCTTCTCCCCATTGAAAGTCTATTGGATAATGCCTTACATCCAAACAAACATCTGAGGTTTTTTTTCCAATTAAGACAGTGGGCTATATTTTTAAATGCACCATGCAGCATAATCTCTTGTAGTTGCGTGAAGAACTTATTTCCAAAATATGTGTCTGTAAAATATTTTTAAGGCTTGCTCCAAACTTGTTTTGGTAAATGAAAGGCCCTAGACATCAGATCGATCGATGTGTGATTTAATTTTTCTTTTATATGCACTTACACATTCTTGAATGAGAAATTTTAAGTCTTCTGTGCTGCTCTTTAAAATCTTTTCTATAAGAACAGTCAGCCAGATTTTCTTTTGGTTGTTTTTTAAAGCCTCATTCTATTTTTTTATTCCTACCAAAGGAAATATCTGTTGTTGTTACCAAATATATAGCAGTTCATGAGGAATGCACTGTTCAAATAAAATTCAGAGTTCCTACTCCAGAACTCTACTGGATTCAGCAGAGCTCTATGATGCTGCAAAAATTTTCTTGATCAAAATGGAAATAGGAGAGGAGTCACCTAGTTGGAAAAACTTGAGAGTCTGGACAACATTGGTATTTCACAAGGATGACGGTAGCAGCTGTCAGTATTTCACTGCTGGAGGGCACAGAAGAAATCCTGGGTTGCAGATAGTGCAGAACTAAAAATTTTAGAGGTTTTGAGTTCCACTGACAGCAGTGGAACAACTTGTCAAGGAAAACAAAGAAGCCAGTTTAGATAAGCACTGGCTGTGGTAATACACATCCTCCCAAGGATCTCTTGAGGCCGTGTACTTAGGTGATTTGGTAGAGTAACCTCATATTGCTACAGTCTATGACTGAAACCATACGTTGGCCCCAAAGTGATGCCACTTGCAACTTTCTTGTTGTTTCATTACTAATATGGTCCTACAGCTTTAGAAAAAAACTTGTAATTTCCAACTTTACATGGCTTTCCTTCATCTTCTGTTGCTAGCAATAGCGACAAGAGAGAGGTTAATCTCTCTGGCTGTCTGCAGCTGTGAACTGACTCAGCTTTTGCAATTCCTGACGAAATTCTGATAAAAGTGGCATAAATCATCCTGTTGAGAGCTGTGTATAAATACAACTTGACAGATGCTGGAGTTTTGGGAAGGCTCAGAACGAGATATCCCAGACCTCCTTAGGGGTCCTACACTGACTCTCCAGTGTAAACAATTTCTATAAATTGTGGCTGGTTTTACCACTTAGCTCTTTTAGCTTCTGCTCTGACTTTTTTCTGTTTTTGGCGTCTTGAGCTTTGGATAATGTATGTATGTAAAATACTCAAATATCTCAAGTCAGACCTCTTCAGGAAGGCAGAAATTTATGACTTTTTCACATGGTGGTTTAAGCTCTGCTATGCCTAGGGTAAGTTGCATAGCTAGTGGGATTTTTTTGTCTGCTTCTCCTCACCTCCTCTCAGATGAAAGGACAGATACTGCTTTTATTCACAGACTGCGTATGTTCTTGTGTAGCACCTTGGCTAACTTTCCTTTTCTTGGCTACAGCTCAAGCCCTTGAACTTTTGACACTGTTTTACCTTGCTGGATCTGTTTCAAGATTAAACTGCAGAGTATGTCATCTTTTCAACAGGAATAGGCTGTAACAGAGAACATGCTAGGAAGATGATTTACTTTCTGCCCTAATTATTTTCCTCCTCAAAATGCTTGTCATCTCAGCAATGGCAGAAATAACAAATGAGCAGCCACCAAATATAAATGGCTGAAGCTAAACAGTCACAAGAGTCTCAGACTGAACTTTATGGGCCTCAACAATTTAGCAAATACAAATAATGGTTTAAATGTGAAGATAGTAAACGTGGAACTGTGCCCCGTTTGCAAACACAAAGGCAGGCTTCTGTCCACCGCTGTGTTGTCAGAGAGCATTTTCTGGGTGAAATTCTATGCTCTCATCTCATTAGAGATACAGCCAGTGAAAGGATATAAAGCCGAGACAGGAGGTCTGAGGTTAACTCACAGTTTTGTCCTCTGCCCGGTGAGTCACCTAGGGCCGCTGTGCTCTTCCCCTCACCTCCCATGGGTGCTGGCCGGGCACTCTTCCCTCCTCCGGAGGAGGCTGGTGTCTGCAGCAGATTTTTGTAAGTGCTGTTAAGGCTCCCCAGATAGCTTAGCCTTGAGGGCCTGCCTTCATTAATGAGTGTCTTTGTTAGCATGGCAGCCTCACTGGCCACACACAGAGGCCTCCTCCTTTTTAATTCAACTTCAGTTTGCGAAAGGCTCTTTGGAAGTGTATCTGGAGGTCTCGTGCCTTTCTCCTTAGTCAAAGAGAGGCTTAGACTACGTTTGTGTAATAACAGCCCTTTTATATGGCATAACAAGTTTGGAGTGAGGTGAAAATACATTTTTTCCAAAAGTGATTTGCCTACTAACTACATGTCCAAGTTGTTATGGGTTTTCCAGGTCAGACCTTCTAACGGCCCAGCTTAGATGAAACAGTGGTTTAAAAGTACTTATCTCAAAGGGACACTCCATTTCTCACATTTTCTTTTAAAGGTGACTGGCTCATTCTGCCTTAATCTGTGTGGGTCCCAGTGCTGTTCATATGAATTAAATGTAGGTGTGACTGTGGGCATAACACACAGCTGTGTGTTAAGTGTTCTTTGAACTTGGCCTTTAAACTTCCTCCAGGGATTTCTCCAAGAGAATCAGAGTTTCATTTCTTTCTGAACTGGGACAATGTTTATGTGGGAACTAGGTGCTTATGTGTTCGGCTTCTGAACATGTAGAAGAACCTATACGTAGGTGCTAATGGAGAACTGTATTGCAAAAGAACCAGTTGTTTTTTATTGTTTCAAAGCCGTCCTTCCTTTGGAGAACAGACAGTCCTACTTATGTTTGGTATCTGAGGTACAGGATGTTGGACATTATGTGGAATACAAGTGGTCTGGATTTCAGTGAGTCCTACAATGCTAGAAGTCAGCAATGATTGTTTGTAATCATGTGCCAAGTTAGAACTAGAGAATTAGAAAAAAAACTTGATTAAAAAAATGAACAAAATTGTGATAACACCTGGGTTGATAGTGCTAAAGAATTTAGGTTAATAAGCTCTGCCTGCTGTGTTACCTAGTTTTAATCCAAATTGTTGTGTGTTTGGTGAATACACTGCTGAGTTTCAGAGTCCCCTCTTCAGGCTCCAAAACAGGTTAAGAAACCCCAAGAACATTCTGCTAAACGTATTAGGCCATATTCATTGATATGCTCTGGCTACTTTGTGCTGCTCTGGTGATGCAAAACAGCCATCAACCTGGATTAGTGCAGTGGAGCAGTGGGAGACTTCAGTAAAGAAAAAGGATGACTGTAGTTTGCTGTGATATTTGTTCTTCTTTGAGACTTGTATCTGACGTATATTAATTGACCAACTTAATAAAATTATAATTTAATGCAGTTAATTCTCCCAGGAGTCATGAATATAATAAAATTCTGATCCTTTTTTTTTTTTTTTCTAAGAGGCATGGACTGTATCTAGGGGTAAGTCTTAATCTGTTTTAATTAGTTATTGCTCATAGTCTTAAAGGACCTGCTATTAGCTGTGAAAGATGGAAATGTCATAATCTGTATCTGCATACTTTTGCCCAGACAGGGAGGACATGAGAGAACAAGAACGAGCATTTGCTACGTATCTGTGGAAAGGAGGAATAAGGTTTATTTTGATTGTTGTTTAAAAAGTTGTATTCATTTAGTCAAAGGGCATAAAGAAAGAGAAGAGCTAGCTCTCTACATCTGAGGTCAACCTTAAGGTCTGTGATCACCACCTTTGACTAAATTAGGAAGGTAGTAGGACTGCCTTGTCTTGCAGTATTAGACTGTCACAATGCCTACCATGAAATAGTGAGCAGCTGACGTTAAACAGATAGTAAAATGGAAAGCTTTATTTCTAAACTCTTAAAATTATATATGAACACATTCTAAGAAGAAAATGGAGTACGCATTGCAGAAGAAAGATAAGGCTAGTCTTACTTCTCTCCAGTACAATGCAATTGTTTTATACCATCATTTTCTCCTTATTATATTTTATTTGCACTCTATTTCAGCATAATGAACTAAATCTTGGGGGACATAAAAATTCCAGAAATGGCTAATAACCAAATTCTCTTGTTTTGAAACACAGTGTAAGTTAACTGAGCCAAAGTAGTTATTATTTTGTTTTCTTTGTATGTGTAACTATAAACCCTACTTTCACAGTTATGCACTTTTTTTTGTCCAAAGAACAAACCATTAATAGAGGACAGAATCTCGTAACTTTAACTACAGAGTAAACGCATGACCCCTGTCTCTCTTGCTTCTATTCTTTGATTGCTTTCCAGTACAAAATTGATGGTCTCTCAGATTAAACTTCTTGAGCATTAGAATCAAGCCCACAGTGAAGAATCTGACAACTTCCTCCATATCACACTGGAGCAAGTGTATATAGTCTCACGTATGTACCCTTCTTTTTTACTAGGTTTTGGAGAAATACCTAGTCTTTGAATTTGCATGATTTAAAGGCAATCCACATAGAAATTACGATTAATTACTCTGTTTCTTATGCTGTGTTTATTCTTCTTGACTAACTACCAGTTCAGATTTGATGTTGAGCTCTTCAGAGCTGGGGTTGAGAAGCTGAGATGTGCCGTCTAGCAATGTCTGTAGCTTTTTATATTCCTTCTTTTTCTCTTTGTATTCAAAACATCACTTAGGGCTTGTTTATATGCATTACTGTACCTCTTTAAATTAAGGTGTAATTTAAAATCAGTTCCATTAAACTAGTCCAATAAGCTGCGCAGCCATTCTTACTTCAGCATAAACTAAGTTTATTTCAGGTTAGTGTAAATCAGTTAGGAACACTGTTAGTTTAAAATGTAATAATCCATTAAATTAGACTAAAATTGAAGATGTCCTCACAGGAGTTTGTGCTGGTATATACTTACTTAAATTAGCTAGAGCAAGTTTATGTGTACACAAGGAGATAGAAATTAAATCAAGCACCTACTATCATACATTCCGTCACCTGGGACCAGTCAGTAGCTTGGAGGAATCAGCATTCAGGGAAAGGAGAGTGAGGAAAAGGGAGCCTTTCACTTTGCCTGACCAGTGCAAGTGTCCATGGTGTACATGAGGACTAAATCTTTGTAGGCTGTTTTTCTCCTCACTGCTTTAGGCTTGGTGTGGTTGGTAAATGTGTCTGAGTAGGTTTAACAGCAATGACTTGTAACGCTGGTTAGGATGGCACCAGTCCTGCGAAAAGCAGGGTGGTGTTACTACCTGTAGCAGAGTGCTTCTCTCCCCTGCGTAGACTGCCTTCTGCACCTGAATTTGTTCTTTCAGCTCTAACTGATGTTGTCATTGCATGGCATCGCATTGGGTGGTGTCGACATACCTATAGATGCTCTAGAAGTTTCCAGCTTCCCAGAAGTTTCCTCTGGATTATTCCTGCTGGCTCTTAGCCAGACTGCTGTCCTGCCTACCCCGTCCGGAGCCGTCTGCCAGGCAAGGGCAGCGGTGCGTCTGCTGGCTTCCCGTGCTGTTAGCTGGAGATCTACAGCCAAGAAGAAAGAATAATTTGCTTTTGTGGTTCAGCTAGTAAATTGTGTGTGCTTCATTTATAATGGCTCAGTCCATCTCTCTCTATTTGCAGATATAATGGGGAGAGTGGATGGCGAGGGAGGGTAATACTAAGAGTGGGGGTTTGCATGAGGAAGGAGCTGTGTTTTGTTGCTCTTCTGCAGGATTTTTAGGAGGGAAATATGCAGGTGCATGATGGTAAAAATAACCTATGCTCTATATCTGGAAAGTTTATAACACCATCTGTGCTTTGGCACAGCTCTCATCAACAGAGAGATACTGGGCTGCTTCCGTACTACTAGTGATTTCTTTCACTGAGTTGCCACTTTAAAAAAAAATTGTATGTTCAGTAATTTTTACTGAATTATTTACTAAAATTTTCTTTTGTTACTTGAAATGAATGTATGAAAGATGCATTTTTGGGGCCTGTAATTTTCTTCCACCTTACTGAGGTTCAAATTATTCTTTTACTTTAGCTGAACTTCTGCAAAGACTACGAAAGAGGGGCAGAGGAAGGGGCAGTGTCTTTAGCCTATAATTGAGGTTCCAGTAGCTGATTTGATACTTACAGAGCTCTACAGAGTGCCCAGCAGTAAAGAATTGCTTTGGGAACCCTGTGGCAGTGATTCCCTCCCCAGCAGAAGTGTCCTCACCCATTTTAACTTCATTCTTTCCATCGCAAAATTAGAGCGGGGATGGGGAAGGCAACTCTTCATATCTTGAGCTGGCATCACTGAAGCGCCGTCCTCTTAAGAGCAGTAATAAAGACGACCAAAGTAGCTGTTACTGTCTTAGGCTTACGGCAGGTAATAGGCACTTTCAGACCTCAGTGATCATGGTGAGGGCAGCTGCTTGGTGTCATGTTGATATTAAACAAGCAGGAACTAAAGCAAATACTAAATATTTTGTTTGGCTTGGGTTGGGTTTTTTATTTTAAATTTCTCATGGTTCCATGTCAGCATCAGTGAGGACACCCGAACAGCTTTTTCCTAATTTATTTTTTTTTTTTTTGTGCTGTGGAAAAACAGAAAAGGCATTTAGGCTTCAGTCACTCCCACTGCTTATGTGCTGAGTGTGATTTGCATCAGAATAGGTATTTTTCCTTTTTATCTATAAATTCGTTTACATAATATTCATCAGTATGCAAGTTAGGGCCTGACTTGTACTGCTGAAAGGATTGCTGGTATGTGGAGAGATACCTCAGGTTTTTAGTTTATTGTTCAGGCAACAAGTATATGAAGGTACACCTTGCTAATTACATAATATACACCTTGTCAGTTCCACAGTCTTTGTCATATGTCAGAAGGGCTTTATTAAATTCGTACCTTTGTGGCGTATTTTTTGGTCATCAGCCACACCAAAGTATTGGAATGAGAGACTTCTTTTTTTTAAACGCAAAAAGAAGACAGCATCAATTTCAATATGAAATTGAATCAAGGTTCTCAACGCACAAACTCACGAACTTTGAGAATATATGAATGTAAGCCCCATCTGCATTTTGTATCTCCCAGCTGTCTCAGAAAAATAAGCATTTAATAAAAAAAAAAGTTAAAACATTTCCTGTACAGTTAATGGCATGTTCTAGAAAAGGGAACCCTTGAATCTAGCAATTTCTGAATTCACGTAGGGTTTGTCAGGGGTGAGTTAAAGCACTTTGTGAGCAAGCAAGTAGATCTGCAAGGATCCACTGGCTTGATCAGAAAGCAAATATGATGAAGGTGGGATCCTAAATGACTCAGTTTGACCTGAGGTGCTTACTGCCAGCAAAATGTTTGCTAAGAATGCTGTGGTGGGTTTAATATTGCTAAATCATTAAGTACAAAGGAAAGTCAGGTTGCTTTTGTGCTTAAGTTGCCTGAAAAAAATGCTGTGTTAGGTTGATTTTGGAACTTTTGTGAACTTTGAATATACTGTAGCTGGAAATCCAAATAGTTTGGGTTTTTTGGGGGGATTTTTTTTTTTTTTTTAGAAATGGGAGTTTACTGCCAGATTGGCTGTCTGCCTTCTGTTTCATTGACTTCTTTTGCTTTTAATTTTAAGATGTAAATAGCTCTCAAATGTTTACAGCTCCTCAAGGAGACTGTACTTCGGTGTTATGTATCTTCAGGGGCCTCTGCTCTTTTAAGGAGACCTTATTGAGCTAAACTGTCTTTTACCGTTCAGTTGTGTGTAGCTTTTGAATTTTTATTTATTATTTTTCTGGCACCTTCAATGTATTTTGAACTGCTAGACAGAAAAGATAATATCTTTGTGTGCTCTCGCTTGTAGGCACTGATTCTGAAAACCCATAAGTGTTCGCATAACATAGCTGGCTGTTGTCTTAAAACAATGGCTTGTCTGTGAGTGAGTAAGCACTAGTTTGTGTAGCAGCTACTAAGGACATGTCTTAAAGCAGACAAAATATAAAATCATTTATATATACTTGGTATGCAGAGCTCTTGATTTTTACATTTCACTTGATTAGATAGTGCACTTGAATTTACTCTAGGTTGTATGTGTGCGTGTATTTTGGTGCGACAATTGCTACCCATACAGGAAGAAAAACATATATTGTGTTCAGTATTGTGATTACAATCTGATTGTGACCTGAGTCACTCTTAGCATGGTTTCTATTTGTATGTAAAAATAAAAATAGAAATGTGCAGTGCAAGCTCAAGCTTCTGAACGCTGTGAAAGCGAGATGGGCTCTCTTTGCGCTGTAATCCATGCTCTCTTATTTGAGCCTTTAAGTGATGCACTCTTCCTGCTTTTGTATGTACGTTCCTTTGTTTCTGAGAGAGGAAAGGCAAACTCAGAATTTACAAGCACTGGGGACTTGATTGCTGCTTTTTACGTGATGTAGTCCTGGGAACACCACAGATGGGCTCAACCAGGTTTGTGGTTCTTACTCCAAAAGATAAAAACAGAAAGTGATTGTTGTTTTTGGTTTTTTTTTTAACTTTTCTCCCTGCTGAAGACAATAGGGAAGTATGTGGTGGGACCGATTATCCAGAACAGTTTGTTGTTTCTACTTCTTCATTTCATTTTTATACAACGTACTGTAAAAAACAGAAAGTACCATTCCTGCCTGAGAACGCAGAAGGCCATGAAACTAATGTCTTAAGGAAGCAACGAGACTGGAGGCTGTGGTTCTCTCAGGGATTACAAAGTGAGACCTGAACTTGAAATCTTCATGTAACTGAGATGTGCTTCGTGGCACATTTAAATTTCTGGTAGTTTAACCCCCTCCCTACCAAGATATAAGAAATTCCTTGGCTACATAGTAAAGCAGCAAGTAATACAAGATGGTCTTGGCACCAGTCAAATGTTTTGACTTGGTACTGAATTTTTTCCCTCATCTTATTTAGATTTTAGGACATTGAATTTAAAGAACCATTTCTTTTTAAAAACAACAATATGTGCTCACCACTGGTTTGGTGCTGAAGGATTAAATGCTGATTTAATTCTAGCGCACCTGTACCCGTAACTTATTCTTGCTTGACGTTGCAACAGTCTAACGTAATTCTTTCTTAATAGTGGTGTTCTGTATATATATATTTTACATTTTCTCATTAACATTGTCTGTCTGTGTTTCTTCCATCTCATGTGAGAATTGTTTAGACCTGGTAGACTTTGTAGAGCTCTGGATAAAAAAAAAATTATGAAGAAAATTAATTTATTTGTATGTGGGATTCCTCTCCTGTCCTCTCCTTTCTTCTTACTTGGACCTCTGTGGAAGTAACATGAAAATAATGTGGGAGTGAGCATGAACCTTCAGTGAGATTAAGTGACCAGAACATCTCCAAGATGTCTTTTGATGAATTTTTGCTTTTAGTGTTCCATGTTGTCTAAAAATGTTTGCACATTTGTGATGTTAATAAGGGAACATCATGGATGGAATGGAAATAAGTTTTCAAGAGTGGCTTTCCATCTCTGTTCAGTCAGTCTCCTAATTCTAATTGTCTATTAGGACATCTGTGGCTAATTCTAAGTTGCCCCAGAGAGGTAATACAACTTACAGAAGACAGTGAACTTTTAGAATTACTGGAAAAGGTCATGGACCTAAAGCTGTAAGGTTTTTCTGTTTTGTTTTATACAATGTTTAAAGCCAGACAATTATATTAGAAGTCTGGGCTACTTGCTCACCTGGAGTTTATGACTTGGCTCTAAACCAATTAACCTAGTCCAAAGCTAGTCTTGGAATATATACTATATATACTATACAACAGTGCTGCTTGGTAAAGTTTTATTGGTACATGAGAGATGTGGACTAAAGAACTCCAGTTTCCACAGATGCAGGAACCAGAGAGATTCCTTTTCCCTCCTGAATGTCACGTCGGGCTGGATGGAAGATTGGATTCTGCCAAACTTGAGTGATGTCTCTCTGTCTGGACGTGTCACTGGATAACCAGCTGGGAAACAGCACCAGTATTGTATGATAGAGTCACAAGGTAATTTTTTTTTTTTTTCTTCTCGTACGTGGTTTCTTAGAGGATGGATTTCAAGAAACGATTCATTTTTTGACCTTAATGAAGAACCGCCCAAATTCCTAGTATCTCCATTTCTAAAGGACTACTGTTCTCATCTCTTGATTAGTATGTTCTGATGCAAACTCATTTTCACATTTGCATTGCAAGACAATGTGGAGAAGCAGCTTTGCTGTAATTTGAAGGTATTGCCAAAAAATGGTAGGCTTTTACTATAGGTCTCACACTTTCAAATTCTAGGTATTTGGAGACTGACTGAAAGCCAATTTTACAATCATCTTGCCTTTCACTGAACACCTGAATCGATCCAGAAAATGGAACTGCTTAAGGAAAGCTTCAGATTTAGAATTCCATTATTATTATGGACTTGCATCTCCATTGTGATCAACTGTGTCTTCTCGTGAATGTATGTAGTCATTTGCTTCGTTTCTGTGCTTTATCAGGGGTGAATGCAGGTGTACTCTGGTTGAAAGTATGGTATGTGTGACCACATCAGATTGTAACTTTTGCATGATGTAGGTGTAAGGCCCTCTCATTTTTGTAGCTGAATTATTTTCAATTAGAAGTTGTTTTTTTTTCTTAGAAACATTATGCCCATGTGGTTGTTATGAATACTTAATAGAAATCATAGTTATTTAAAGATACTGTCAAGCAGACCATTCCCATTTCCTTCCCATGCAAGCCTCAGGATAAAATAAGTTTATTTTGAAGCTATTTTTCATTTAAAGTCATGGTTAATTACGTAATTCATAACTAAGGTAGTTTGTTGTTTGCTTTGCCGAGTTCAACAGCTATGTTAAGATCTTTCTTGTCCGGCTGTGTATCTTTCTTTTTTTTTTAATCAGGTATGCATTTTAAGATTTCTACTTGTCAAGTGTTGTCTTTGTTGCTGTTCTGGTCAAGCTGCTTATTTTTGCAAAACAGCTGATACCTGGTTGATTTATTAGGTGTCCTGTCAGCTTAACTACTTGTTCTGTTAACTAGTCATGTCTTAAATTTATTTGACAGTGTTGATGAAAGTGGGAAAATGGAAGTGCTTCCATCGATTCATGTCAATTGCTACAGTAGGGAGAGTTGAATTGTGGCTTACAGGATAGTTTTTGTCCCCTTAATATGGAAAAGTCATCCTATCACACAGCTGAGCTCTAAGAATTTAGAGATCTCAGAGCAGTGCTGGTGTGTGTGTGTATGTATCTACGTGTGTATATGTATAGTCTGTTTGTGCAGGTAGTAAATAAAGGCAGAGAGAACTGGATGATGTACTAGCAAGCAGAAGTACCAAGTTCTGGGTATAAGGTGAAAAAAAACTTAGTGGAACTTGGTCGAAACAAGGAATTCTGGTTTTGCTGAGCCCTACAAGCAGTAATGAGGAAAAAAGCCCAGTACCTTTCGCTAGAGCCAAACTCTGAACTGGCTGCCAGAGCCACACTCGGGAAGGATTTATGTGCTGAACTGAAAAATCTCCAGTATTTGCTTGGGCTCTCTTAGAGCATGCCATTAAACCTGTCCTTACTGTGAAAACAGCAGCTGAACATGCACTAGAAAATGCAAATTGGGTGCTGCGTTATAGTGGTTTGAGCTATAGAGAGACACCGATAAGGTGCGCCAAACCAAGAGAGCTATATTATTAGACTCCACAGTTCAGTCAGGACAACAGGCATCTTTTTCATTAGAAAATTTGGCTGAAGGAAACAGGCAGTTCAGTCAACGAATTATGAAACTCAGTCCCGAAGGTATATGGAAAAGCAACTACTGCTTTAATGTATGCAATCTGATCATGAAAGTATAGAAACCTTTATTGAACTAGTAAAGTATGTACTTGAAAAGGGAATGACTTCTGTCTTAAATGGTATCGTGTAACATGAAGGTCAATAAAACACTTATGCCGTATGATCCTAAAGATGACTGTGTATCTCTGAGCTGTTTTCTAGCTGGTTTATGTTCTCAAGTTAGTGCAGACAACTATACAGGAAAAACACCAAAGACTGTCATTTAAGGAAATTTGTTTTCATCTCAGCATGATAAATGAAATCCTTTTGAAGATATTATGTACTTGAATACATTCAAAGGGCAAGAAGGTCTTATCCACTATTTTGGAAGAGTGCGAGGGTGGAAAAGAGGATAAGATTTTATTTATATTTAATTTGTATTGTATATTTATTTTGTATATATATTTAATTTGTAGCATATATTTATTTTGTACATTGTGTTAACTTTGGATTTAATTTTGTCAAGAAGCGAGGAAGACCAATATTGTCCACTTTTTAAATTTTATACCTGTGTTAGCAGCTGGGAGGCAGAATTCTCCGATGGGATTTGCAATAGGCAGTCTGAAGACATGGCTCTTCTCAGTTCTGCTGGTTATAGCATGTTTTGTGAAATCTCATGGTAAGTTCCTTCTCTCTGCTTTCTTCTTCCACTTTTGTTTTTTCCTGATCTGTTAGAGTTTCTGGCCTTGGTTGCAGGACTTTTTTTTGTGTGTGTGAGACGTCCAGGAGGAATTGTGATATGAATAATTATTTATTAGTTAAATATGAGTTATTATAAACAGTTATTCAGTAACTGAGTGTTCATTGTGCTATCTAAAACTTCCTTCTTTATCAATAGTATTTGGAATGGTTTCTCCATGGCATTTTACAGTACGTTCACTGATCAGAAGGATTTTGAAGTGGCTAAAGTCTTGCCATGCAATTTGTTCGGTTATGCACTATTAATCCATGCTACAAAATTGGTGAAGTATTAAGCTTATTTTTTACAGCTATTGGATACAAATAATTTTCACTTGTAAATGGGATTTCGTCTCACTCTACAGGTTTTTTTTACGTAGCAGAAAGTTCTTCTAGACTTCTTATACACTTATCATAACTGTAGTGGAAAAAATACAAAATTAATCATCTGGAAAGAATTAATGTCGAAAGATATTAAATAATAACCATGGTTCTTCATATTTTTTTCTTGTTTCTGTGCAGGAGCTGAAAACTGCAACTTTTAAATATGCATCTAAAGATGTCCATTGCTAATTTTGTCATGTGTAGGAGGGACTGAGAAAATCAACAAGCATTTGGGCTGTGCAGTCTCTCTCTCATTAATGTGTTTTGGCTTCTGGGATGATTTACCCAGAGGGTGTATCAAGATAAGGGTTGCAATATATTTACGTTGACAAGAAAACACTGTCAAGAAAATGACTTTTTTTATATATACGTGTATATATATATATATATATACACACTTAAAAAATACATATGCATGAAAATAGTAAAATGCATATACTGGTTTGAATTAGTGATATATGTAAGGATTATACATGTATGTGTATAAACCAGGTGTGTGTGTGTCTGTAAATAGATATTACTTCTGAAAAACTTTAAAAAGCTGCTTCTTACCCCTTATTCTTTCCTCAATTCCCAGTATGCCTCTTCCATCTCAGTGTCTTAGTTTCTTGCCTGTTAACTTAATTTTCTCAGTATCAGAGACTTCTGCATTCTGGCAAAATAGCAGGCAAAGCAATGAAACTCCATAAACACCACTGTTTCCTTTATCCTAATATTTTAAAAAATTATCTCCTGCAGTAGACCCCCAGACTGAGATTGGGGTCATTAATTCTCATGGCAATTGCAGCCTAAAAAACCCCACAAGAGTAACCATGAATAAACAATTTTTTGAAAGTACTGTCTGTGTAAATTATGATTCCTCACCTCGGCAAGTCCCTGCTCCGTTACTCTTTCATTAGAAAAGCTATTTTTAGCAGGTTTTAACTTCCTATAATTTGCCACTTCCCAGTAAGTCTATGAAGTACCCAAGAACAGACATATAGGAAGATTTTTCTGTCTTCTCCAGCTGTTTCTGATTCATATATGGATGGGAAGTAAAGATTTATGGTGTGTTTGACTGTTATTCTTATTTTTCTAGTATTTTTTGGGAAGCAGAGATCATCCAAGATCTTGATCCTTCACCTTCTAAAGCTTAAGAAAAGTGGAAAGGAACTGCAGATCATGAAGGGAATCAACAAATAGTACTCTTTTAATGTCTCAGCAAAATATTCGCTTAATAAAATGATTGATAATAAATTCTGAGAATTGTGGGGATTTTTTTTTTTTTTTTAGACTTCCTGTTCCAAGGAGAGTTGGAAACCCTCGTTTTGAATCAAACAGGAAAGTGTTATACAGGATGGCTGAGAGTCCAGTTTCTGACAAGCTTGCATACCTACCTCTAGTCATTTTCGCTACTTTGAAACTGATACGGGACTAGGGGTTATTTCTGCTAAATTTTTGCAATGAATACCTGTAGAAATTTAATCCTCCATTAATATTGGATTTTGAAAATGGCTCCAGAAATAGATTTAAAATTAAAGGTGGTAATATTCTGAAAGTTCAAATATTATGAAAGCCACTCTTTAGATGTGGCCATAAACTCAGTATTCATACTGTTATTGCTGTTTCTAGGTGAATTAGTATAATAGCAAAAACAGGGAATTATTTGAATAACTTTAAAATTGCTAAATATTTATCCTAGAGGCAAACTGAGCATTAAACTGAAAGCTAAACATTTTAAATGCGCTACTAGATATTGAAGTAAGCGTTGAAGTAATTGGTTTGCTATCATCTGCTATTTTAGAATCATCCTGCTCTTTGGAAGAGTGGATATGAAGTAAAATAGGAATAAGCTGGATAACTAAGATCCACAGAAATTCGCTACTTACTATTCAGTGGCTTTGCTGCTTAACCTCGTGGAGATCGACTATACCCCTGGTTCAGGTAGGCACAACTTGTTAAAGTTAGCGATAGTTGTGACTGGCCCTAGAACTGCTTTAAAATTCTTATGCTAAGGGTGTGCAAGTTAAAGATTACCTCTCAAGTCATCTGCTGAAGGAAGCTATTTATGTAAAGCAGGAAAAGAACCATGTTCTTGAAGATGTGCTTTTAAGCAGTAGGAAACTGTGCTGAAATGTTTTTAAAGAACATCCTCACGTTACCATTTCTCCTCATTAATGCATGTTAGCAATACACATTTCTGTTGATTCAAATTATATTTTAATAGTCCTCTTACCTGCATGAATTTTGAGGTGACAGTTACATTTTCAAAACTGATTCTGTACTCCAGTCTTGTACTTTCACCCACTGCTTCTGTTCTTTCCATCCCAGAACCAGCAATGTGTTTTCCCTTTGGGAAGCATGATTTTCCAGCTGTTACTGTAATAGTTCAGTCTTCTCCACTTGCCTCCTTTTCACTCATTTCCTGTGTAGTTCTAAATCTTACCCATCCTTTAAAGTTCAGTTTGAGTTCCTGAGAACTTTTGCTGCTTCTGTAGAATTGTATCCTCAACGAGCTCTCTGCCACAGTCTGCTCCCCAGGTTTTCCTACTTTGCTTTTCTTTCTTCTCTGTTCTTCCTCTTTTCCGTTTTATCCTCCTACCTTTGAGCTGAGCAGCAAATATCCTTATGATATTTACAGGACAAGTAGTATTTGGATAGTTCTTTGTTTGGTATTTCCATTGGAAATATCACAAGCAGTCATGTTTCCATGATATTTCCATTGACATTAACTTCAGAACGACTTTCTTTAATCGGGCTTAGGGGGGAAGAAGCTTCATATTCATTGCCAGCTTTGCGTGTTTGCTTTCTCTCTTTTGAAATGGTTTGGTAAATGGACTGAGAGGAAAAGATCACAATCAGTTGGCTTGTCTTTATTCAGATTGAAAACTAAAGCAAATGTAACTTCTGCAGCTATGTAATGTTCATATACAGGCAGCATATATTGAGGTGATGTAAAAGCTGAAGCTGCTGAAAGAATACGTTCAAGACAAGACACATGCTAAAGTTTGAAAACTAACAAATTATCTCACATACCAAGAAATTTTAATTGTTGTCCAGCTTTGAGATGCCTTGTTTTAAGACCTGACTTGTATAAGATAATTATTCAGAGCTTTCTGAATAATTAGATTATTTCTTTTGGAGAAAGCAAAAATCATTAGTTATAATTTAACATTTTATTCATAGATCTGTATTGTACTAGGAGGGCCCTTTTATTTTTTTTTTTAAGTGAAACGGTGTATGAAATCTGAGTTGTTAGGTGAGCAAAACTGACAGAAGATGCAGTAGAATTCTTCCTGCATAACAGCATGACCCATGCTGGTTTTGATTCAGTTGCAGGAAAATGCTGACATTGTTCTCCAGCTGTGTGTTGCTCAGTGTAGTTCTCCAAACATCAGTCTCCTTGAACATACAGCGCCTGATTTTTGCAGCCTCATACTCCACATGAGTTGGATTGGGACGGGTGGCTTGGTATTTGTGGACTTTTCTACCTGTGATCCTTAAATGTACTTCTGAGTCAAAAACCATGGTCTAACCATAGGGTGCACATGTCAGAGTCTCTTATAGTCAGGTCATTTCATGACAGCAGGTAATGGTTAAGAATAGGGATGAGAAATATCTGGGAAGCTGGTACAGCAGGTAGTATTTAACTTTATTGATGATAATCAACATATATATGCCATAAATTCAACCAGTGTAAGGTGTGTCATGGTGTTGTGAATAAGAACTTTATTTTTTTAACAAAACAAATCACCTGAAATAAAATATTGAATTTAACAATGAGAAAGTTATCTTGTATTAGGACAAGAAGTTAGTTTTAATTCTGAAGAAAAATTAAATAGATTGTATTGGACAAGAAATGAAAGTAATTAATTTCTGCATTTAGAACGTGCAGCTGCAGTGCACTATGCCTGGAAGAATGGTTTTGTGGACTTAGTCAGACCTGGGTTCTGTTCTTGGCATGTTCACAAAACTACTGGATTTCTGTCAGTCAGTCATTTAATCTCCGTAGTTAAGTAAAATAACTTCTCTACTTCATGGAAATATGAAATAAATATTAAATTAATGATTGGGGGTGCCAGGAGTACTGTTGGCTGTACCAGTGTTTAGCTAAATCAGTGCTTTAGGATGCGCATTTGCATAAAACCATACTAGAAAATTAGTTTGAGCGAGCCGTGCATCCTGTTTTAGGCTCTGGGTAGTATTTTACCTTAATTTACACCTGACAGGGGCTATAGGCACAAATGGACTGGAAATTGGCTGAAATATCACCCAATTTAAATGGAAAATGGATCTTCTTGTAGCAGGTGCTCAGGCAAATACCAGTGAATCAAAATACTGAACCATACAGTCCATTTGAAGTTCCTCAGATTCTTCCCATTGTCTTTGACAGGTTTTTGATTGCTTGTTTAGAAATACTAGTGTCCTGGGATGAATGGAATCTAGCTAACAACATAAGCCTCTTTTTACCCCCAGCTTCTTGAAAGATGAACTCAATATGATGTAGAAAAAAAACAGAATAGAAAGGAAGATTAAAATATCTTGCAGTATTGAAACTCTGAGGTCTTTTGCACAACAGGCGTTCCAAGTTTTGTTTTTTTTTTCTATTTAAAGCAGCTTAGGAATTTTGCTTTGACTTTTACCTAGTATTTTTGAAGCTCCTTAAAATGCTCAGAAGTCCAACAGTTCGTGTGAATACCTAGCCATTGCAAGGAACATTTGAAAGGAGGCTGCTAAGGAGCAGGAGCACTGTTTATCCAGAACATAGCTAGGAAAATGTCATTAGTGAGAAGATGAACATCCTTTTTGAAGCCTTGATGCTAAGGAGCTGTGAAAGGTTTGGTTGAAGATCCTTCTGACTCTGAGATGCTTCTGCCTCTTTAGCAAACTGTCTCTGCATCTTTTTATGCAAAACATGGTGTCTTTACATTACCATTCTGCAATGTTCTTATATGCTTCTTAATCAATTTTTTAATGAGAAGATAATTATGCTCCTATACTTTTAATCTGACACATCTGACTGAAATTGGCTAACAGTTCCAAAAATTCCTTAGAAACCTGCGTGCAGCCCACAGACCTTCTTTTCTGAGAAAAGTCAGCCATATTATTAGCTCAGGTTATTTTATGTTTGGTTTTTTGCTTCTCATTAATTCAGCTAGCCTTAATGATGAAATAAGCCCAAATATTTGCTTTTTGAGATCTGTTGCAGTGGCTTACCTGATTCTTGTCTGTTGGCTGTCTTTCCGGCTTGTGTTTTTAATGTTGCCGTTAGCCAGCGTGTTGAATGGTGAGCAATTGTAAATTCTGTGAATCAATTTTCAGGTAATCTATCCCGAGCGCTTTATCGGCAGCATAATATGATTCAGAATCAGAAAAAGCCTGTGACAGTCATAGGTGACAGGGATCGTGTTTATTCATTAGAAACACAAATGTCAGCAGCAGGAGGACTATTTCAAACACTCCACCTCTCTTGATGAAGTTGTGACAGCCATGCCAGGTTCATGAAACCTGTAAACTCACGGGACAGCTTAATTAAAGACCAGGAAGATTTGTATTTGAGAGGAAGAAAAAGTAGTGACAGATCCAACTGAAAATCAGAGGAGTCGTTAAGCTGAATATAATGCTTTGACAAGATACTCTGAGTTTACTCCTTTATCTTTTTCTTAACTCTCACAGTCTTTGGTTGATCACTTCCCCACCTTGTACTTCTGGAGCATGTCTGCACACAAGAGGGAGATTTTCATGTAGTAACTCTCTCCCATTCGATTTCTGTTTAAAACACCTGCAAACCGACAGTGATGCTACAGTAGAATCCTTCCCCTGGGGTTACCTCTAGAAAAACTGAAGAGATCAAGGTCACCTAAAGAGCTTATGCTCTCCCTTTACCTCAGTTGGAAGGTACTTTGTAGACTACTATCATAAATTTTAAACTTCTGACTGGAAGGATGCCCAGCAAAAATCTTTCAGTGATCAGATTAGTTTATACTAGAATTTCTTTTCACTGAAAAAAAGTGCTGGAAGCTATAATTTAGGTATTTCTTTAATGAAAACTGTATTTCAATTAAAATCATTTTTTTGTCAGAAAATGAAGAAATGACAAAAATAAAATCATATAAGATGTAATTTAAGAAGGAGGAGAAAAAAAATAGAATCTAGCACCGCACTGTAACAGGATTTCCTTATCAACCACTCTCCAGCTGCAGTAACTGTCATTTAGGCCATGCCAGTGACTGGTCTCATGCCAACCTAATACAAGTGGGTTCCACTTGTCACCCTTTCAATTTCCCAGCTAGACTCAGTTTTAAAGGGCATATTAGCATTATCAAAGTAATCTTTAAGATGTGTATTGGTTTTCTTTTAAACCTGTTTTGTTTCTAAATCATATTAGTAGAAAAAATAATGAAATGCTAGAAAGATGAAAGGAATATTACCATCTTTGTGTGGTATCAGATATTACGCTCTCAAACTAAGTCCATTCTCTTCTCCTTTCAAAAGAATTTGAAATATCATGTCCAACACATGGGCAGTAGAAAGTACTTGCTAAGGAGTGCTGGGGAATCCCTTTTGCAGTCACAAATTCAAATACCTCGTATCGCCAGTTATTAAAATAATATTCATTCAATTATGGGAAAAATGTCATTGCTTAATAACTTTAGAAGACCCTATTTTTCTCTTCAAAATTTTACACTCTAAAATAGTGGAAAATAATGAAAATAATGGGAAAGCAACGGCTGCTTAAGTACTCTTAAGAAAAGAAAATAAGGTTATATAAATACCTAAGTAACAGAAGATGTTATCTGCTTTTCCATCTATTCTCTCTCTTTTATAAATTCTGTCTGAAGTTAATTTTGTTAGGCTTTTTGTATGACCTTTTTGAAATTGCAGTGTTGGGGAGGCCTTGTTGGTAGTGACGTTCTGCTCAGATAATATATTTGCTCTTCGTTTTTTCACTTGTTACCGAGATAACGAATGGCAATGTTTTGGCTACCCAGAGGCATTATTAGAGGTATTATGCAAAATGCCAAGCGTAAAAGAGAAGCTGAAAATAGCGCTGGAGCCAAGAAGTGGCATTTGGAAAGAAGTGATGAACAGAGCAGACTCCAAGCAGCAGCCATCGAGAAAATTGCCACTACCAGAGCAGTTCAGTGAAAGGGTGTTCTGTGAACACAGCTGGAAAGGAACGATGTCCTCCATTTGTTCTTTCTGATAAGGTGAATGAGATAAAGACTGCTGGAGGAGTGGGTGCAGTGAGATGGAAGTTACGCTGAGGTGAGAAATACAACTTACAGTTGCGGTAAAATAGTCACATAGAAGTCAGCAGTCTAACAAAAGGTGGAAGGGAAGAAAAGCACCTGCCTCCACGTAAGCAAATGCCAATAAAAAGTAAACTTGCTGTAGTCTGTGCGCTGTGTGTTGCTCTGAAGTGCTGGAACGCGGGTAAATTCTCAGTGCAAGGGGTTTGCTCATCCTCGGTCTTTCTTGCCCTTGTAAATATGCAGGAAACAGTTGAGCTGCACAGAAATTACTGGAAAACCAGATTTAATTTCTATAATTATCTGGGGTTCTGTATTTTAGGCCATTCTGTACTGGAGCTGATGTTATAAATATGAGACTTGAATCTTTACTGCTTCTTTTGTGATTTCCCCCTTTTCTTTTTTTCCTCTTTTTGCCTCTTGTATCCAAATGATCTGTTCCCATCCCTTATAGAATATCCTCTTTTGCTAATTATTTTATAGCTGAATAGGCTCCCAGTCTAGCTGACACTGCAGCTACATAAATACTTTCACCTGCACAGTGCAGGGTGGTGAGAAGTAATTGGAAAGGGAAGAGGATGCTGACCTCTTCAGCGGATGCAGGTGGTATTGCTGCTGAATTTCCAGCCACAAACTCACCCTCCCATAGCTTTTCTTCAGGCATTCCCTTCTTCCCTTTCTCTGGGCATCAATCTCTGATGCTTTCTGAAAGCAGGACTTTTCTTGGCAAGAAAACAAATTATTACCTGCTTTAGTTTAACATTTCCTGTCACTTCCCAGATCATTTGACGGTGTGAAATTTTATTTCATATGTCTGTCCACATATAAAATTATCTAGCTAATGGGTGGTATTTTTTTTTTCTACTCTGTTGTATCATTATACTTTCCCATTAAGTACCTTGAAGTCAGTAGAATTTTGCCAGTAAAATACCAGGGCTAGTGAATATTGGTGGTATTTAGTCTTACTTTTGCTTGACTGAATCTAAAGGAATTGAATTCAAAGCAAATTGATAGGAAATCCTCTGGTTGTCTACAGTATTGATTTGGATCTGATAAAAAATACTCAACTTCAATTACCATTACTTTTAAAAGCTTTTTTTTTTTTTACATTTTCAGTTTTCCTTTCCAGAAAGTATGAGAAATGTGAAATTAAGGTGCCACAAGTCAATTAAAGATTAAAAGAATTATAGAGGTGTTTGATAAAAACATTACACAGTTATTCATTATTAAATTTACAGGTGGAAATTCTGTTCCCATTGAAGATGTTGCTTCAGCTTAATTAATTTTAATTTACGAAGTATGCTGGATGGCACTGCTTGAGTGGGCATATATTTGCTTAGCAATATTACCTCTTAATGCCACTCTGGAGGGTGGCGATCTGAATGGTTTTGCATTGTCACGCGTAACTTTTTCACCCACTACTGGAATAATAAATTTCAAAGCACTAGTCCTATTAATCTGAAGGCACTCTTGTGTTTTTCGAGCAACTGTCTTAATCTTCCTCAGAGAGAAAAATCAGTGTACTCGTTATCATATTTAAGCAATACGTTATGAGTATGTGCCAGTAGTTTCCACAGAGTCAGTTTCATACTACCTTGATTGCATTTGAATAGTACTTGTTCTCCTGAGAGCCTGCTTGGATTAGTTTTATAATAATTCTCCTATCTTATACCTGTGAAAGGTGAAATCCACTGTTGCTGGGACGGTTGGTGCACCCTGTATTTGCCATTAGAGAGCTCCTGTTAATTAGGTTGCACGCAAACCACTGTACGGGAGCAAGCCTTTTTTTCCTCAGCTCAGCCCTGCAGTACATGATCATAAATTTCGTGGACTGTCTTGCCAAAGTAACCATCAGTCTTGCGTATCAGGCAGCAGAATCTAATTTTGTCTGCAGCTTTCATGTTGCCGATCCCTCTCACATTACTCAGCACATAAGATTTCCTTTATGTTCCGGAGCCATATGTGATCCTTCTTGATTTCTCCTTAGGTTTCAGAAGGATTTATTCTAGATACGGCATAATACGAGATGAGACTGAACTGAGATATATTATAGATTACAGAGCAGGAGAGTGTTTGAGGGACGTCTGGCTGGGGAAAGGAGACACTTGTGTGCTGATTCTGAACATTACTGTACCACACTAATTAGTGTAGGGGATGTGTGACAGTGTTGCCTATAGCAGGTCATAATATAGACGGAGCATTTGGCTTGATAAAAGTGCCTGCTTTCTTGAGAAGTGTTAGGGGTTGTTGCTTTGCTGTCTTCAACTACAGTTTAAGTGCAGCAGTGCTGCCCTCTGGGCAGAATTCTGAAGACTCTTGCAGTGATTTTGCGTTGAGGGTCAAAAAGAGAGGAATGGCTCGATCTCTCTCGAGCTGTGCATTTTTATGTGCACGCCGGATGAGTGATCTTCTTTTTATTGTTATTGTAATGTTTATGCTTCCATTTGCTTTCTCACCGCGTAAATAGCAGCAGACGAAAAGTCATTGAGTGGATGGAAGAGAAGAATGTCTGCCTGGAGTTGACTGAGCTCATTAGGGTAGAGTGAAGGTCGATTTTCTATCCCACTGTTGTGGGTTGTTTAAATATGAGAATGCTGTTTGGCTCAGAATGGACCATGATCTATAGACAGCAAATATGAGGAAAAGATTTAGAGGAGAAGTATCGCTGTGTGCTTGCCAGTATTTACACCAACCATCTCCTCTTGGCCCCCCAGCTGCAGACAGGGTAACAGGTTAAACGGATCTTAGGCCATACCATTCTCATGTTTCATGATTAGGATGCTAGTTTTTCCTTCCTGGAATCCTTGCCATATCGACATACGTTTATGTGTGTGTCTGCCTGTGTTCCAAGAGAAGGCATGGTTCTGCATGTCTTCGCAGTGCCAGTCCCGGTCTCTGTCTTAAGCCTTCTTGTAGACTGGTCTCGGACCATTGCACTTGCCTCTGTGTTGTTCCAAGGTACACTATCTAGGTAATGCTAGGTAGGAACTTTGCAGGTCAAAGGAAAGGATGTTCAGATAACACCAGAGCTTTTATAATAAGTGCTAGATACCTGGTGGTCAGGAATGACATTGGCTGGATGACTGACAGTCAAGTAGTGCTCTGTCAGCTCAGAGCAGCAGAAAACAAAGGTTTAAATTTGGCAAGTGTCCTGTTCCAACAAGCAAAATAAATTTGTATGCAAAGTGGAGGGTAGAGTTGTCAGAGGCTGATTCTGGAGATGAGAGAGCAGGAAGAAACTAGGGAAAAGCATTGGGAGCTTGTCTTTGAGGAACTGCAGGAATACTTGCTGGAATGGGTAGATGATACCAAATCCATGGCAGTAGATGCTGAATCTGAGTTACCTGAATATTTGAAGCTTTGTAAAAATGTTTGTCTGTTTCGTAGTTGAGGGGTGTGCAGCTCTCTCAGATCCTCACATTAATGCTGATACATAAACAGAGAATTTTAGGCTTAGCACATTTACTTTATTGATCCAGCATTTTTCTTGAGTGAAAGGATTGACTGAAGCAACTCTACTTTGATCTTAATATATTTAGGTTTTAACTGTTGTTTGTTTTTTTTTTTTACTTTATAGGAAAAATATATTAATGGATTAATAATGATAGAATAATAAACAATTAATAGTAATAATTTTCTTTGCTGTACAAGATGAATTGGCATTATCCAAAGATGAGTGTTATCTCAGTACAATCTCTGTTGAATTCACAAGTGTTGCTTTTTGGTTGGCTTGAGGTTTTGCTAGGAGTAAGATACTTCAGGTCTACTTATCCTCCCACCAGACAGCTGACAGCAGCTTTAGCAGATGCTGAAGAGTCTTCTCCAAATATCTTCAGCTGGAAAGAGAATTACTTCTTCTTGTCCTTCTTTCCCCGAGCCCTGCAGGAAGTCTGGAAGTCCTATAAAAGACCACAGAATACCTAGAGTATTCTGCAGTGTAAAGTGTAGTTGGAGACATATAGAAAAGCATCTCTTAGCTGGGAGAAAAGAAATTTTAAAAGGCTAGCACTTCTGTCCTTTTGTCTGAAGTTCATAATTAGAATTCTCTTCTGTGGTCTCAGGTTGTAAAAATTTTAAGATGTGGTTGTCAGTCCAGATTCTCCCCTTCTCTTTGTCTGTCTGTCTTGTCAGCTATTTATCTCACCCGTTATAAAATTCAAAAATCCAGCAATGAAGGAGATCCTCACTGTGCTTATCTCACTGAGTATTTTTATTACTCTGTTGGGCTCATGCTCTTGGAGTTGTTTGAATAATAGCATCGGGATGGCTGAGTCGGTGCCCCAATTTCTGCCTTTCTCCACTCCAGCCCTAATGAATGATACTGAGCTCACAAAGGAGGGCAGATCTGAGGGCCCAAAGGCGGTGAGTTCACTAGCTTAGGGGACTGTAATTGTTGCAGTTCAAAATGCTATCATATATCACGCTACTGGTAATTTGAAGTAGTGGATTTGCTACTGGCCAGTAGCAAACTGCTTTGGGCGTTGAATAGCAGCTTCTTATCTCCGGATTCACAGATGGGATTGTGGATGTCCCGCTTCTGATGGTTAGCGCTGAATAGGAAGTTTTGTAAATGATTCTTGGCAGGAGTACTCATTACATTTCTATTGAGATTTATCTCCACAGCTGAGTTTTCCTTTGCTTTTTTCTCTCTACCATGCAATTAAATGGATGACCATCCTAGGCAGAAGGAAATGCTTCTATTAAAGATGAAAAGAACTGAGAGGGAAGCCAGCCGCATGCAGCACTAGGTTTTAAGCCAGCTTCACTTCAGTTTTCAGAAGAAATGAAAAAAATGCATACGTGTTACATATTCGTGGTCTCTGAGGTACCGCACACAATATTTACGTAAAATGTCTGCCCATAAATGTCTGCCCATAAATGTATTGCATTCTTATATCAACCTTTTGGACTGGAAAAATACTCTTTCTCTAAAAGGAAAAAAAGTTCTCAGTTTCTAATATTTGGTAATGAGAGCATATCTGTTGCTTTGCTGACAGCAGTAAATATTTCCTGTAGTGTTTTTTATTGCCATTTAAATGGCAGTACTCCCAAAGCTGACTAGACACTGCATGTTGTTTTACAAGAAACTCTTCTGAGAGATGCTCTATTGATTGGAGAACCCTGCTGTATTTGAGAAACTTATAATGTTTCTGCGAATCCATATTTTCTTAAGCTGTTTGGAAAATATAAATATTTGGAAATGAATAAACAAACCCAAATATCATTTAAGCTATGCTTCTACCCATAGATGATGTGTCCCTAATTTTTTGCTAAGCAGAAATTGAGAAAATGAGAAATTTGACTCAGGAGAATGTTTTCAAAATCCTGGAAGACTCACTGTGGACCTTCCTGGCTTTTATGGAGAACGGGCAAGTTTGCAGGCTGTTTTGGAGCTAAGAATTTGTGATTTTTCTGGGGGGGGGGGGGGGGGGGGGGGGGGGGGGG
>JAVKLA010000084.1:38468166-38501359 GCA_034782735.1 Sagittarius serpentarius
GGCTATTTTTCAGGGTGTTTTTGAGCTTAGAATTTGTTATTTTTCTTCCCCCCCCCCATTCTTTTTTTTTTAAACTCTGGTGAACTGGAGCAATTGAATTTAAACAAGCCATTCCAAGATCCATTGCTTAATTTTGGAAAATTTTCTGAATCAAAAAAGCCGTCGTGCTGCTGCTTCTGCGAGACTTGCAGCCACAGAAGCTATCACCGCCTCTCTCATATCTTTCCACAATGTATGGAAAGAAGTTTGATGACGTTCTATGAAGTTTGCTGCAAAGTGTTGGTTAACGATAGTGGAATGCGTGTAATTGAAGCAAATGTTACGGCTTTCTGTGATACTACGAAATACTTATTTCTACACAAGTCTTTTTGGTAGCCTATGATATATTTAGCCAAAAGTTAGACACATTGCCTATGGAAATCAACTGCTGTAAATAAAAGCAGACCATTAGCTTTTTTTCTGATTTTTTTTTTTCATATTTATTATCCATTATGAACACACAACTTATGTCGTTAAAATACTTAATCTGCGCTCATCAGAAATCGGAACTCAGATGTGACTCATACGTAATTTGCCAATAGGTGGCATGAGTGCATTACTAAGGTTTACAGGTACAAACTGCAAATAACCGCTTACATTTGAGTTTCTAAAGATACAGCAGAAGGCCTGTTAGCAGTCACCAGTTCCCATATATTAACAACTGGCTGAAATCTGCAGGCTGAGTGATGCATGCTGCCAATGATGAATGAAGTACTTTTGTTACACAATTGAGAAAAAACAACGAAGTTGGGGCATAATAGCTATATGAAACGGGAAAGAAGTTGGGGCATAGTAGCTATGTGGAAAAGGAATGACTTGAAATCAGCTGCAACAGCCGCACAGCAGTGTGACAAAAAAAAAAAAAGAAAAAAAAAAAAGGGATTTTCTTGTCAATTAATAAACATTAACTTATGGCTAGTCTTAAACAAAAAAAAAAAACCAAACAACAAAACCAACAAAAAGCTCAAACTGCTTTAATAGAGGCCAGGTCCTGAACCTGCTCAATGCAATGGGGAGGGGGGGGGGAAGTCAAGTTTACTGTAAATTATGTAACAGTTTGAGTGTAAATCTCTCGTGAGCATAGGTAAGAGGAGCTGCATGACAGAAGAGCGATAGTTTAAGGGGGCAACAGTGGAAGTGGTGCCGACTTTAAGCCAGGCGGATGCCTCTCCCATCTCTGGCATCAGGTAGTGGCCCGGAGCAAGCCCCCGCCCCGATAATCCAGCGATCAAAGCAGTTCGCTGTCCCCTTCTGCCCTAAGCTTCACTGCAACACGGACCTGAAGCCACTTATTTCGTATTGGCACACAGATTTCTAGGTTTGTATGTAGAATTAAGAAAACACTCATTTAAAACTAACATAAGCAGAATGAAATATTTGCCTTTTCTGTGTTCTTTTTTTTTTCCAGAACTTTCTCAAGTGTTTGCTGGCTGTGGTTTATCCAGGTTGGATAAGTTTCTAAATATGATTTATGGATTGAAGAGCAGTTACATGGCTACAACAACTCTCATTTGAAATTCTTCACCCTGTATGATACGAGTGGTCAACTAACCGTTTGCCTTTGAAGCCTACGGATTGATTTGTAGCGTAAGAATGTGAACAAAGTGTTTGGGAAGTGCCCATATAATGATTTTGACCCTTGCTTGGATGCTCCGTTTCTTCACAGGCCAGGTAATCATCCTGTATTTGTTGATTGGCAACGTGCGAGCGAGAGAGGGAAATTCTGTGAGTGAGAACAGATGCAGGTGTACCTTAGCCTGCTTCTGTCACGTTTATGAACTGACAACCTTCAGAATGGCAGCATCCGTTCTTCTAAATGTATGTGTTCTCTTTTTCCTTGTTGGAATGTAAGTATCAGAATAGGATGCAGCTTCTCATAGGAGTTTCATACAATACGCCTTAGAGGACAGGGAGTTAGGCACTAATTAAGATTTGATTTTTATTTTAATCACACTTTTTTTGAGGCAACAGGGTCTAGACTTCTGCTGCTTTGCATGAAGGTCTTCCTGTCCATTCTCTTTACTCAGAATTGGTATTACTAATTGAGTAAATATGAGTTACTCAGTCCATTGGCTACTTGCGGGTTGTTGCAGGGTGGGAGGACTTGGCATCGATGGGGCTGTTTAAGGCCAAGTTGTAGATATGTTAGCTATACAACACACAGAAGCTGGATCTTTCTTTGTTTCGAACTGCATTTTCCCATGCCTTTAGGGAGGGGCATGATCCTGCAGAAGATCTAAGCTTGTGCTTAGGTGTTCCCATTCCCTCCCCTCTCCTTGTTTCTTTCAAGTTGTACAGATTCCAGACTATTAAAATCACCAAATAATTGGTGTCCACCAATCTGAAAGAGTGAGTTAGGCATGTACTATCAAGGCTAACGTTTGCCACCGCTCTTTATTGAGCTCCTCCCACAGAATGAGTATAATAGCCTAGAAATACAGCGTCTGAAAATATTTCATCAAAGGCTTGAAATATGAGAGAAAAGAGACTGGATAAGTTAGCAGTAGTACCCAATAGGTTTCTTGGCAGCCGCATGAGTTTGAATTGAGAGGTGTATTTCAAAAGCACTAATTCCTAGTCTTTGCTTTTGTGAGACCAAGGGTTTTTCCATTCGTCATCACAGGGCAATGATCTAACTCTTATATTCTCAATGCGGTCTTATTAGGTTGTCTTTGAGAAGAGAACAGCACACTGCTTTAAACACAGATGGTAACAGGTGTGGTCTGTAGGTAGTTTGTGTCCAAATGTCGCTAACATTAGAGTAGACTGAACTAGAAAAAAATGCCCACAAGGAGTTTAGAAACATTTCCTTAATACAGGCAAAATTTCAGTCTCCATGTGACAGAAATAATAGCGCTACAAGGAATATGAATTACCGTCATTCATCTTAGTGGGATGCTGATTTTTGAAGGCTAGGCACCGAGTTTAATTTTTTTTTCTATTTTTTTGTCAGTTTAGCAATGAGGATTTTCAGAGATGGTTTTTGAAAAAGCAAATGTTCGTGAAGTTTTTAACCAAAAAGTTATTAAAACTAATAAAAATAAGCTTGCTGGAGTTCATTATTCTGGGCTTGTGGTCAGTATTTAGTGTTAAAGACTTGCAGCTTTTCCTCTCCTACCCCTAAAAGCCTCGCAGCAGGGGCAAGATGGCACAGAACTACATAGTTCTGCAGAGCACTACGTTTTCTCCAATGTACCATGCAAATCGAACGTTAATGAGACACGGGTTGGTTCAACTAACACTCTGACTTGAATTTGGTTCTTTTTTTCTTTTTTTTTTTTTTTTTAATCGTTCAGTTTTTGTCCTTGGAAACTATCTACAATGTTGCTTTATTTCCTTTTTAGGTAAGGTGGTTTTAGCTATATGATGCATCGTTTCTGCAGGTAGTACCTTTGAATTGAGAGAGCTCTATCATCCATAGAATCTGAAATGGTTTTTTTTTTAGTTTTTTGCTCAACAAAGAAGCTTATGTCACTTGAGCTCAGCAAGAGTTAGTTAAAATGTCTCCTGACATGTCCTGTCTTTGTAATAATAGAATCTGTTTACATGAAGCCAAAATGTAATATATTTGGAGGACTATTTAAACTGGTGGTAAAACTGTATTTGACTTCCTTCTTTAACCAAAATTCTTTGTTCTTCATTGCATCTGATACAGAGAAGTTAAATGTGAATCATAAATCGATTCCTTTGGCTAAAGAGTAAAATAATTCCACTTTGTTTATTCCAGTCCTCGTCTCAAAGAACAGCTTCTCATTAGCGGTGGAATAGAGAAATGGTACCGTGTGCTGGGGAGGGAAAGATGTTGTTGGTCCGAGCTTCTGCAGGGGCGTAAGATCTGAAAGCAGATGGCTTTGTGCTGCCTAACAGAAGGCTGTGCTCCACTGGGGCTTGAGTGACGTGGGGAATTTGTGGGCCGAGCTCGGGCGTTCTTCAGTGGGCAAAAGAGATTAATCTCAGTTGCCAGATGCCAAAGAATCTTGGAGGGCTTCCTTCATACCTGCTTGGATGTCCCATCCAAGGAGCCATCTGCCTCCAGACGAGAAGTCAGACCTCAGTGTTGACTATGTTGAGGATTATATCTGGCCTTTTTTAATATGTAGTGGACAGAAAGAAATTGGGGACCTTCTGTTTCACATCTAGTAAGCACTCGAACTGTAGATCTAGGCACAATGGCAGGCTGGTGTTTTGAATGATACCAGTAAACATAATTTAATGTGATTTTTTCCAACCTTTCCATCAACTTTGCTATTTTTCTCATTAAAAAGCTCATGTAATTTCATAACATAGAGAACAGAAGCCAATATGTGAAACATCCCTTCTCTTGATGATACTGAAACTTCATTCATTTTACTGGACCTCTTGCAATTGTTTTACTTCTGTTGTTACGTGTGAGCTTCTTCCCTACCTGTTGCTAGCTGGATGTAGTGTGGGTGACTTCAACAGCTGAGTTATGTCGGTTTATACCGCCTGAATCCCTGGCTGATGGATCGAGCCCATCCAGGCAGTGGAAAAACACTGGCACGAGCCCCGTACTGTAGGTTTGGCCTGCAGACAGCAAAGGCAATAGTAAGACGCTCCCAGAAAAATCGGTGCTTGGGAGACAAAACTCGACATGCCCAATCCTTCTGTGCCCGTCACGTTCCTCAGAAGGGCCAACGCGAGTTCGTGCAGCACTTACAGCGGGGCGCAGGCCGATCTGCGCCGCAGCGCTCAGCGTCCCCAGGAAGCGGTGGGGTTGCGCCCAAATGGGAAGCGGCTCCCTGCAAGAACACAGTGGCATAAAATGACCTGGTGCTTGGGAAAACAAAGCGAAGCAGGGATTTTATTTGCCTAGGCTAAGCCTCCTGCTGCAAATTTATAGGCTTTTTAACTTGCTGTGCTACCTGTCAGTCTCTGAACAGATGCACAGCCTTCAGGCTCTCGGAGCTTGCCAGCAACTGGCATCCTGCTGGGAACTGTAGGAGGACTTTCAGTATGAAGCAGGGCAACCTAATAATAGCGCAAGAATACATTGATACCAATGCTTGCACAAAGAAGCAGAAAAGGGTAAGCTGTAGTTCTGCTTTTTTTCAGCCAGCAGAAGGACCTGTGGGGAAAAACCGTAGGCCATTGACTTGAGCACTTGCTTGGCAGCAGGATGCTGAATACCTTGGCCAGAATAACCAGGTGTTGGATTTTCCCCAAAGCTGAAAGAAGCCATAGATATATAAAAATAAACTTTTCTAAGCAGGCGTGCTTCTCAGGCTGTTCAAAATTTAGTGGGTCTAATTTACTATTTGAGTGAAAACAGAGGGATAGAAAAGCATATCTGTATGAAACATGCATTTTTATTTTTCTTGGTGTTATAACTGTAAGTTTCATAGTTCTTTACCTTAAAAGTTCCTAAGGGCTCGGTTCGGTTGCCCATTCGTCAGCCACGTGTTATCTGAATGAGGGACGCTGCATGGGGCTGATAGATACGACGTGAAGCTGTTGATAGACCTCTGATGCTTTGGCAGGAGGCCTACCTCTGTGGTACCGTAGGGTGTGTTAGGTGACAATAAAGGGGCGTGTGTCGGCAACTAACCTGAGCCCTGGCATTCCGTAATGAAAGGCCGGGTAGAGCGTAGGAGACGGTGACACTGGGCTGAGAAGCATCCTTCCGATGTGATGTGCTTGGCAGACGTAGTGACCGAATCGGTTTTTCTGTTCAGGACGTGGCTGGGGGCTACGGCTGCTCTAGACTTTCATTTTTTGCCAAAAATTACTTCTTTTTAGAAAAAAAGAAATAATGTTGAGATTAGAATTGACAAGACATGAGAAAACAGAAATCATTATTAATACAAGCATAAGAACACTTCAATTTTGGCATTTCAAGGAATAATGGGAATTCTTGATCAGAAGCACCATCTGCCAAGGCAGAATTTCCCTCAGCGGGTTATGGTAAATTGAGCAGTAGTAAATTGTGCTTTATATTTATTTCTGTTTCTGGAAAGAAACCCACAAATTATTCATTTGTAAAGATTATTCATAAATCTCTCAAAGCCATTCCTGCTCCTTCTTACCTTCTAGCATCCTATGTATTAGGAAAGGACTAGAGCAAATCTGTTTTCCAGGGCTGGGGGAGACGTCCTGTCTCCTGTGAGGCAGAGTGGAAGTGGCGATGAAAATACAGCTTTGGGCAGAGCAGCATTGAGATAAAAGTCCAAAAATCCCCTCCATGCTGACTGATTTCCAGGAGGGCCACCTTTCAGTGGAGACAGACCCTGTAGGACAACATCACTAACAGTGCTCAGAGGTAGTCTTGGGCTGCAGCTTTCTGCTTTGGGGGATTTTGGTGAGGAATTGATGAAAATTTACGGGGAAAATATCCTGAAGGTCTTGTAATGTCAAGAGTGGGAAACTACGTGCTGACACTGTTCCTAAGTTTCAACATATGCACATTCCCATCTTCCTTGGTGGGAGCTAGGGCTTCCTAGAGCCTCAAAGAGCAGTTCTGTGCTGCTATTGCAAACATGACTGCTGGTTTGTTGTTTGTTTTTTGTTTTTTTTTTAAAATGTTACTAATGCTGCATCCTGCAGCTTTCTTTCAGACCAGGGAATTGGATTTGGTTAAAAATATCCCCCCATATGCTTGTGGGGGGGAAAAAACCATAATCTCTCCAGTATTTTCAAGGCCAATTAATTTTTTAGTTAACAGAAGTATACTTGAAAATATAAAACATTCATTTGTGGAAATTGGTCTGTTTCCAGTTATTGCTGGATTAGTTTGGCAAGTCGTATTTTTTAGAGTAGAAAATTAAATTCTCATGCAGAATGATAAATTGTTTAACTTCCAACTCTTTTTACTTCAGATTTTGTTGTATTTTTTTGTGTTTAGATATACGCCATATCTACTGTTTTGATTAAAAAGTACAATTAATTTGAAATACGGTTCATTTTGGTTTTCATTGCTTGATTCGAAGTAACTTATAATTTCCATCAATTTCTTAAGCATTTTTCCTGAATGGCTATTAGTTTGACTCCTGCAAAATAATCAGGCACAATCTCAATAACAGGAATGTTCAAGCACACGCTCATTGCGTGAAGTTGAAATAATGTAAAAGTATTTAGTGATGTTTTAGTTCACTTGTAAATTGAAAGAACAAGGAAAATGTTTTGCAATGTACAAACGTTCACGTATTTTTTCTAGAATCTGCTATATATATTGTTACTAGTGCAGAAAAAATGGTTTAACTTATGCTATCAAAATTAATGTCAAAATGAATTGACCTTCATAAGCAGATAATTTTATGCATCTTTGAACATGGTCTGTAGGATTGCCCCATGGATATTGCATTCATTTCACTTTTCAGAAATTACTTCTTCTATAAAAACTCAATAATGGTAGTCTTAAAATTTCCAAATTTTTTTGGTTGCAGAGTAGTCATTGAGCTGCGTAAATCAGCTCATGTTGCAAAGAAAAAACTGGGGGGCTTCCACTTGAAATGGGTGTTGCAAAAAGTGAAGTTGTATTTAATACGAAGAGAGTTTTAGTTCTTTTTAGAGGGATTTTGATGCATTGAATATCTGATGTATTTTCGTCAGTTTGGTTTCTTTGCTTTACGTATTTACAGAGAGGGAAAGAGAAAAAGTAGTTTGCATTTAGGTTAAAAAGGGGGAAAAAAACCCCCCAAAAGACTAGATCCTGAAACAAATGCATGGTCAATAAGACAAAAAGTAGACTTCTAAAATTTGGAAAGATTTCACATTCTATTAATAACCCTTACATTTATAGATGCCTCTGAAAAGATCTCAGTGGCACTGTGCTGCTGCTGTAAATATACATCACCAAAATCTTATTAATTGGTTTTCGGCATGATACCTCAATGCCACTGTAACAAGGCACGAAGGTCCGACTTGTTTTGTCCGAGAGCCAGGTGATGAAGAGCTCTAAGCGATGTGCCCTACCCTGATCAACACAATGATTTGTGTTCTACTCGAGTTTGCAATTTGTAAAACAAGTACAGTGATGATGCAGTAAGAAAAAAAAAGACAAACCAAAAAACCCACAACCCTGTTGCATTTAATGGAAGATGCTTAAATTATTGCAGTCATTCCTTTATTGCATTTGCAATGTCATATTTATCACATCGTCTTTATGGTTTTGTAAATTAGGATTCATTGTGGTTTCCACTGTACATCCAGTTGTTCAGAAGTTCATAATTCAGCCCGCTTAATTTGTAACATGCTGAAACTTGGCACATAAATTGTCACTCTGTGTGCAAATTGTTGTGGGTTTTTTAAGGGCTTCAATTGATTAAGCCTTTTTAAACTATGGTGATGGAAAAAACCCACAAAAGGCCAGACCTAAAAGGTACATAGGTGACAAAAATCTCCAACTCTGGCAAAAGTTTGTAAACTTCAAGCAGTGGAATTCCAAATCACAACCTGAACTCCCAGCTGGGACACTGCTTGTCTCCAGAAATGCCTCTTCTTTTGCCTAATAGTTATCTTTGCTCCAGAAACACATAGGACTGTGTGTCTTCACGCAGTGGCACGTGGGTCTCTGAAGGACTGGATCCGAGAGCCCTGCTTAGCGTAGGAGGTATCTGCATAAACAGGCCTATGGAGGAAAACTTTGAGTACCTGACAACAAAAAGATGCCTGTTCCAGTAAGGGGAAAATCTGGTTTGAATGTGAACGGGAGTTGATTAGATCAGGAGGAGATAGGCAAGCAGAGAGCGCCTGATTTGATAATCTAGTAAGTACAGACCCAGCATACAGCTAGGTGGAGAAGTCAAGGGTTTCACAGTTGCCTGTGGTACACCTTGTATTTTTTTAAGGAATTAATATGTATAGATAATCTAGATGAACATTTTAAATATGATTAATGTGATTGCCAAATAGCTACCTGTGCAGCCAGGAGCCTTGATAAACTTTCTTTAACCTCTTGTCATACAAAAAGTTCAGAGCACAAAGAAGAACATTGCATATCTCTGCCTGCCAAACGTATCCTTGGCAAGCTGTCCCTTGAACAATTCTGATTTGTTTCCATTTAATTAATGAACACTTTCCTGCTTTGTGATTATTGTCCTTGCCTGAAGTTGTTCCCATTATAGAGATGAATAAATAGTTCTTGACATTAGTTTCTACCCGCTTTGTAATTTGTTGCACCATCCGGAGGACTTGTAACTTGTCCTTGCTTTTTTAGTCCTTACTAATTCTGCCTCATCTTTTTCTTTATTTTTATCGTTTCTATGATTTCTGTTTTGTCCTTCACAATTTAAAAAAAAAAATCTGTTCACTGATGTTCTTTTATTGCTATTACAAACCTCTTTCCTCTTTTTTCTTTGTCGTGGAACGTATTTCCTTGGTTGACGTAGGAGGTCTCTTCTCTCAATCTAGTGCCATTTTCAGGAGCTGCTTGTGCCACATAAATATGTGAAAAGAAGAGCAGTATTTATCACAGACATTTTCTGAGTCCAGGAAAGGAATCTTCTACTCATTCTCCCATTTTGCTGTGAATTTTGTATCTGTTTGCACCTCCATTACTTTCCTTTGAATGTTTCCAGTGAAGTTAGATTGTAAGGCCTGTGGGAAGTGGAGGTCTCGAGTATGGTGTGAGCAGGCTTCACACCCAGCCTGTGCTTTACTTGACTCCTAAGCATGAGGACTAACAAAGAGAGTAGGGGGACTTCTGCATTGGCTGGAGCGCATTTTGGGGGATTGTTCTGTGAGTGGTTGCCAACAGCAAGCGGGACTGTGCGGTATTTTCCATTTGTAAATTATCAGTGAACGACTACTACTATGTTTGTGAATAAATTATTCACAAAGAAAACAGCAGGTTCCAATCGTCTGCAAATTAATGCTTTCCCGGCATTTGGAGTACTGGCTAACACAAAATAATTGCTTTGGCATCACCATACTGTCCTATGAATTTCACAAGTACGAGGCTATCCTATAATAGCTGTTATCCGCAAGATAATACATATTAGCCACCTTTTTGGTAACTGGTGCTTTAAACAGTGTGTCACCATAACTTGCTTGCATAACAGGTAGCTCTCGGTCTGCATGCGTTATTATAAGGGTAACGTATCCTGGGTTTGCCTCTCCGGTTGCACTACGTCGTCCTAAGCAAATTGTCAGCCTGGCATTTGCAGCTGCTCGCAGTGTGTTGCCGTAAGTGACAGATGAGTACGACATTCTCTGGTTTTGAATGCTATGCAAGTTCAGTACTTCTGGACTTGTTTACATGTCGCTTTGAATGCTACGGAGCTATTACTGAAGTAGGTGAACTGGGGGGGGCAGGGGGCGAAAGGTATTCCCAGCAGGAGCTTGCTTTCACACTTGATTTGAATGTTTGAATACGGATACATCGGTATGTTTGTTTTTGTTTATTCTGTGCACATAATCCATTCTCTTTAGTCTGAATATATTGCTTTAGACTAGCAGGGACAGCGAAAGTAAAACTTGTTTGAATGAGTATGGTTGGATTGCCTTGGTAATATGACCGATTGAGTGCCAAGGACAGGCAGGGAGCAGACTCCTGGACATTTAAAGCTTCAGTGAGACAAAAAGAGGTCCTGTTAAAGAGATGTGTGTACCGGGTACACTTTCTCTGTAGGGCTGGTTGCAGCTTTCATAGTACTGAAATACTGTGAAAAACTCATGGGAAAGCGTAGTTGTGAGTTACCTGAAAATAGAACAACTTTTGTCTGAACATCTTCAAATCTTCCTGCTGAGGTGAGATTTGATTCAAAATCTTCAGATGACCTCTCTTCTGATAACGGAGTTTAAGCACACACCGGGTCTGGAAAATTAGACGCTGAGGTCTGAACTTTCCATTACGAGCCTGTCTCCTTTTGGGAACAAGCTTGTTGGTCCTAGCATATACTAACAGATTGCCGTGCTACGGTGGCAGTTTGAAGTATAATTTATCTTTCTGAATAAAAATGTCTTTAGAAGAGAGAGGCTAGCTGTTCCTCTCTCCTCTGGTTGTAGCAGTTTTGTCAGTGCAAACAATTTCTGTTCACTCAAATATTAAGGAAAGAGTGATTAGGCAAAGTAAGAATTCCTGTTGTTTTGACAGAGAAAAAAAATTAATATACCTTAAAAAAAGACTTGATCATAACAGGGTAATAGGATAAGATTATTAATTCAGCAGTTTCTTTGAGGAAATTGTTTTTTTGGGGCCTTCGTGAGAATTTGGCCTTACCTCCTCCGAGTTTTTTCTGGTAGGTGTTTATCAGAGAGGAAGCCGTGGGTGCAGCTGCAGGAGTGTTCACCCTTCCGTCAGGAGAGTGCTTTGGAAGTGAATGTGCCCGTCATCCTTAGCGTGCTGTGGTTAACGTTACGGAGCGGTCTTGGAGTATGTGAACCGGTATCAAAAATTAGATGTGAAGATCCAGCGGTTGCTCTGTCACTGTATATAGTCCTGCATTTCTCCGTTGCTTTTCGGAATCTATTTTGCCTTGAAACATTACGCTTTTTATGTCTAAAATCGTATTTCTGGTGTTGATGGTCAGAGGTTCCCAGACAGAGGAATGCAATGTTCTTCTGAAGACTGAAATATATTTATGTCTTTGTTAGGGTAGCTTTGGTACAGCTTCAAAAATCTGAGGAGAGTAGTTGTTAGAATCTTCAAAGTACATGGGCAAGATCTTGTGCGTCTTAATATAGTCTAGTGTACGAAGAGAACAAAGAACGAAAAGTGCACTGTTCCTAGTCTAATGCATAGCCTGGTTTGGAAAAAATGGTCATGTCTTAACTATGGAATTGCAAGACATAAAATCAGTCCAGTATGATTTTTTTATTTGTTTATAATGTTGGGTAGTGGATTTTGAGTCCAGTGGGTTTAGTGTAACTTCTTGCTTTGATTTCATAATTGTTAGAATTTTCTTATTTTTTCCTTCCTAATAGTTAGTTAATCCTCACTTTAGTAATTATCTGTGTAGAATTTAAACCCATCTTCTTCAATGTTGCTGTGATCTTTTTGACAATATGTGGCACTAAAACATTTCCATAGCCATCTCAGGTGATGTCATGAAATACTGGGATTTGAAGTGAAGCTGTGACAAGGGAACAAAAACTTTAAGGAAACTGTTCTGTCGCCTTGATGTTATTCCTTACCATTTTTGTTGCAGAGCCATAGTTAAAACTCCAAGCTTGTACATGCTCTGCTAGGAAAGTTTCTTTTCATCTGAACTTTGTGATATCATCTCAGCCTGTGTTTTTAATAATTCCTTCCATGTGATTTCAGTTTATTTCTTATGAGCTATCATATTATTTTGTTTTCCTTTTTTGGAAGCCCAGATTTTCTTTTTCTCTTTTTTAAAAAGAAAAGAGAGAGAGAGAAGCACCAAACTGCTGTTTATGTGGAAACCATGCAAAGTGAACAGCTGACAACTGAATGCTCCATTAATCTCTGGTCTTCTTTTAAATTTATTACTTCTCCCAGAATCGGTTGGCTGGGATCTTCTAACTTTTACCCTGCATATAAGGGTCATCGCATAAATCTAAGCATGGTGAGACCTGAAGTTTGTTTTCATGTTACTGTTATAGTCGGAGCTGAAACCTGTTTTTCTTCTGAGGTAGTTCCTGGTCCATAGCAGGGTAAGTGAGAAGACAGGATCAATAGGTCAAAAAAGTTGAGCTTTTTACAGATCTGCTCATCTGATAGTTCATTGCATACTAAATGAAGCCCACCAAGCTTTATTGAGTGCTTCCTGCGTCAATTCTGTATCTCACAGATGAACCGGAACCTCAGAAAGGTATCTAGTCATAATTTAAAGATTTCAAAGTGAGAGACAGTCTGCAGCAGCCTTCTCTATTAGTTACCCTTACTATCAAAAATTTATACTTTAGCTCACATTTATCTAGATACAAGTTTTGGTCTATGAGTTTTTCCATTATTTTTGTTGTTACCTTTAAGCAATCCACAGTCAGAAATCTTAACCTTCATGGAATATGAACTTGTGTGGTTCGTTAGAAATAAAATAGGGTGCCGATTGTTTCTCTTAGTAGCTGGTTTTATTGCAGTCAAAGTTTTAAACATCCAAAATAGGCACTGGCAGGGGAGAAATGGTAAGAGTTATACTGATAGCATATTTGGAGTTTGGTGTGAGTTGATTGCTTGTCACATGGAAAAAACATTGTCATTATCATCATCACAGGTCTTCAGATTTTGAAGCAAACGAAATGCTGATGGACACAAAGCAGAGCTGAATTTAAACAGAAGTCACTTGCGACATGTTAGTATATTCATGTACAAATTCTCATGCCAGTCCTGTCTCAATTTGATGCCCGGAGTCCCACTGACCCCACAGTAAAGGAAAAGGAGCTGAGTATTAGAAGTCACGTGTTCAAGACACGGGAGAATTCATCGGCTGTTTATAACGTAATATGAACTAAGTCGCTTGCAGATTATGGGTTTTCAAAAAGGGAGACAAGTGTGTCCTGGAGACATGTTGCTTTTCTTCGAAGATTTATTTTTTTATGCATTGGGAAAAATTGACTGAAATCGGCAGTTAATATCAGTTACAAAGAGTTACAATTCAAGTTGTGCCTCTGGTGTTTTTATCTTACTGTGCCATTGCATGAATTCAATCAGGCTGTTTCATCACGTGGTAAATTTGACCTATAATTCAGTGGAAGGAAAAGTCACCTGTATGGGATAGTTCACCGACGCAATTTTTTTTTTTTTTTTTTTGAAACTGCCTCTTGATCAGAATTTAAATTTAGAGAAAACAAATAATCTGAAGAGGCAGATTAAGAAGGGACACGGTAGGAGCCACTTCTCTTTGTCCAAGGTGAAGGTAAAAAGGGTCTCTCCCACTCTCCGCTGGTGGAAGGTGTGAGGAGTGGTGGGAGCCAGAGCCAGGGTTTGCTGTACCCAGTTCAGGAGATCCAGTAAGGATTGGAGCAACCAAGGAAGCTGGAGGGAGTAGACTGCTCAATGCCTCCGTGAATCTGTGCTTCTTAGTGGCAGAGTTAGTCTGGTTTGGAGTACTTTATTGTGAGTGTCCGAGTAACACCACAGTCTTCTGAGGTCACCTATTTGTAATCAGCAAGGCTTGCCTCAGTGGATATTCTTTAGAAACAATTGTGGAAATGACTGTTAAAAAGAAGCCAGTTAAATCCTCTGCCATGACTGACTGATTTTACTGATGCCTAGAACCAGCCAGAGCTTTACAGTCTCTCTTATCAGTGAATAATTCATGTCCTGTGGGTGAAAAACGCAACAAAACTAAACCAAGATGTGCAAATATCTGTCTTAAGACTTTAGCAGCTCATCTTTTGGATAAGACTATTATAAAGTCATTTGGAGGAAGAAGCTCATACATAAAAATGAATGTTGCCATGCAACAAGTACTAAAGAAAGAACCACAAGATTTAAGCCTTAATTAATTTTCCATAGCAGCTGGGAATGTTCAGGAATAAGGAAATTCAGGAGCACCAGTGGTAATTAAGCCTCATTTGCTAGAAATCTGTGGCTTGTAGTTGGTGATTGATGTCTGAGGGGTATAAAGTCCAGGTGATACTTTTTCGTGACTCTGACGTGTGAGGACATGCTCTCCCATGAAGCTTCCGTAGCATCAGATAAAAAGTGGATGCAGGCTACAGCCTCTCTAAGTTGAACGCGTGCACTCTGTTGCGTAGGTGCTTCTTTTCTCTAAATTTGTAGGAGCGTACTCATCTCTGAGGTCTCCATCACCTCTGTTCAATTTGTGTCAGTAACTTGCGATGAGACCCACAAAAGCAGATGACCTGAGGTCATGTGCAGAGTTTGGGCTCCATATGGATGAAACAAACCAGCGCAAGGGCTGGTGTTTGTAAGAGGGCGTAGCTGAACGGAGATTTGTAAATGCTGATGTCATATCAGCTAACAATAATATCTGTGATGTTTACTATTTAGGCAACAGAACCCTCTGCTTCTCTGATTTGTTAGAACTAATTTGCCAGGCTGTGGTGCGTTAGACAGAGGTTGGCGTTGTAGAGGAATTGAAGATTTTTTGAAAGACCCAAATTAAACCTGTGACTTTATCTTTTTTGTGATTCCATTCCCTGTAGGTAAAACCTGATGTATCCATTGGGCGACACGAAAGCAAAACAGAGCCTGTTGGTGGAAGTCTCAAATATTACGGTGAGTTGATGACTGTAAAAGCATGTGAGTATAAACATGACTACCTTTCATTCAGCTATACATTCTCAGCTTCTTAAACTCCTACAGTGAGAGGCTGAAGCATGCTTGACCGGCATGGCCCTACTGTTTCCCCGTGAAATTGATTTAGTATATGTAAACAGAGATTCTGGATATTGGTGGCATTCCATAGGAAATATTCTTGCAATGAGATCACACCTTCCTGTGGCATGTTGTTTTTCTCGTTGAAGGAATTAACCTTTGCCTCACAGAATATAAATGATTAAGAAGAGGTGAGTTCTCTCTGAGCTGCTGAAATGATTGCTAATTTTTGAGTGCTTTTCAAATGATCCGTGGAAAAGATGAACATAAAGGTTAGCAAGTTATGCTCCGTGGATGTGGTGCAAAGGGCAGGTTTCTAGTCTAGCAGGTGCTGAAGCAAGTAGAAACACCCCGTTTCAGAAGCTGACACAATTATGGATTAGGCAGGATTAGAGAACATTCGGTTCATTTCTCTATTTCTCTCTCCTGTCCCACCCCAGTTGCCTTTGCCAATTGTTACAAAAACTCACTGGTTTCAAGTGACTGGTGAAAGTACCTCTGTTTGAATTCGGCAGTGGGCAGAGGCTGAGTCACTGTCACTTTTGACCTTCACTACAACTTTAAGCCCTGGAAGTAATCTATATCTTTGAAGGATTTTTGTTTGCTGTCACCAAACATGATGCTTACTTGCTGAAAAAAAACCCACCCCAAAACAAAACTGTGCTTCCTTATCTTACATAACAGGAAAGAATATTAGCCCTGATAACACACCCACTTACACTGCTATCTTTTTCGGTATCAAATTTTGCCCATCGTGTTCACAGTAACAAAATGTATTACACGCTGCTATGTCGACTGTGACTTTAGAGGAAGTCTGACCAGTAATCGCCAGGGGTACAATTCACTTGGATATGATTCAAAACATACAGTTCAGAGATTAATAGATAACATAAAATAAAATTACAGATCAATGTGGCAAAGGATCATTCTAATGTGTTTGTAATCATTTTCTCATCCATTGGCTGTGCTATCTCCCTTGTATATTGGCAGGGCTGCTTATCTAGAGGTACTGCGGCAACTCTGAACGTTTTATCACCTCCTTTAAAAGTGGAGTCAATTACAACTCTAGATGGAAATGGTGATGTACTTCAGGGAGTGAAAATGATATCCTGTGATATGTTTTCTGAAATTGCTGGTAGGGCCTGGCTGATGAGTCATAACTCAAAACTTAATGAAATTAGTAGAATGGCTTTGGAGTCGATCTCATCTTGGGGTGGGGGAGGAAGCAGCTTCCTCCTGTACTGACAGCCTGCGGCAGCAGCAATCGGTCACTTCAGCTGCAAGAACAGGAGGGACTGTGGCCTGCGTGTGTGCATAGATGCATGCGAGAGACCGAGATACCCCTGCGATAACACAATATCACAATGATAGAGGGTGCAATATTTTTCTGTTTGTAGAGACAGAGAAGACCTGCGTGCACCTCTCCCAGTTTAAGTTCATTCTTTCTGCTTTTTGGCAGGTCCCTCTGTGCTGCCTTGCTAGCTTAGCAAGAGGAGCTGAAACTAGTCTTGGAGTTGCATGCAAAAAGCCCTCAGGTGAGTGTGAACACTGATGACATGGACAGGGCCTAAAATCAAGAACCACAAGAAGGACAAAGAGGTTCAATCTGCCGAACATCACAGATGCCTGTATATTAAACAAAAATTATGGGGAAAAGGAGAAGAGGTATACATCTTACTCTGCAAGCCAATTACTTGGATTAAACCAGAATGTTTTATCGCAAATTACACAAATATAATTGTTCTACAAAGAGAAGACAGAGGGAAAGCCTCTTAATGACCTTCAAATACAGAGAGGAGGGGAATCCTCTGGTTTTCATGTCAAGGTAGATGACAAGAGGCACTGAGCTCTGAACTGCTGTAGGGACATTTTAGATAGATATTAGGACGACTTTTCTAGTGGTCAAAGAACTTATCTAGAGGGATAGTCTGACCTGGGAATGTCACGCTTTTGTTCCTTTTTTATTTGCTGTGTGTTCTTTTGCAAAGCTGTATGAATATATACTGAATAGTCACCCTAAGAAATAGCTGTTTCACAAACCCCTCTGTATTTCAAGATGGCTGTGCTGAGACATCTTTATGTTCCAGTGCAAGCAGATTAACAAAGAAGATCCTTAACATCAGGTAATGTGTGACAGGGGGGAAATGGCTGTTGACTAGGGTCTTTTCAAAATACAAGATTCTGAAATGTTTTGTTTTAAAATTCGGGCTCCTCAATACTTTACTGCAACGTTCTTGATAGGCTTTTACCCTTCCTGTACCTGCACAAGGAAGAAAGACATCTGTGCCCATTTAAATACACAAAGGTCCATATGCTTTTTTTTCTCCATTGGAATCTTGGTTCTTATCCCTGAAGTTTTTTTTCCTCCAGGAGTGATTCCAATTCCATCCACATTCAAGTTACATTGGGGCAACTGAAGTTATTGGCCACATCTTAACATTAAGATAAAAAAGTGTTTTCTTGCAAAGGAGGTCAGAGATGATAGAGAAGAACATTGAAGTGTAAATGCTATTGGCTTTAGTGAAAGGAGCACAGTGTGGGATGAGATGGAAAAGCAAAGGATCAATGCAAAATACAGTTTCACGCCTAAAAATGAAATCTGAGGTTAGAGGTTGGATGTGTAACTTGCATTTGAAAGTCTGTTACAGTGAGAAGAGTTACATAAAATGATACATTCTAAGGCTTTTCAATGAGCTGCGAGTTAATTTTTAGATCTTGCCAGATTATTCAGATTTCACTTAGTATGACAGTCTCTGAACTAAGATTACCTTCACTTGATCCGTACGACTCAGAAAGAAGGCATATAACAATAGGATTCTAAATTCTGAGAGCCAAGCTAAATTCTGATGAAATTAAGTGGAGGAATACATCCTGAAGAAACCAATCTGGAATAATGAGAGTGAAGCAGTTTTGTAGAGGCTGTGAGATTATTGATGTAAGTAGCTAGCAATGTACATTCCATGTTATGTTTTAAAAAATGTAAGATTATATATAATCTAAGTGTAGTGTAGGTATCCAAGTTACATCAAAATGCAAAGCGAGAAAAAGAAAAAAGAAAACAAAAGTAGTTGGTTATGAATCTTCTTCTTGGTAAACAGTGTACCAGCTACATCAGGAGAATATATATATCCAGGGATACATGATTTCTTTAAACCAAAGTTAAAAAGTATTGCCCTGAATTGTTCATTTCTGATGTTTCTATTTTCTCCTTTATGAGTTTATCATAAAGGAGTGGTTCTCTTCTTCAGGGTAAGGTCTTGGAAAATATAAACAGGAACTACTTGTGTCTTTTCCAGAATAAGATTAAGAACATAATTAATCATTATGCTTATAACATAATTTATATAAATCTAATAACCATTTTGTTGGCAGTTCTAACAAAATTTAGTAAAGGACATTGTACCTTGGAACTGGGGAGAGTATTTGGCTATATTTATTTGGGATTATTAAATACCAATCAGCTAGAGTCTCTGAAAAATCCATCTAAGGTGAGAATGTCCCAGTGAGATACAGAAGAGGCTCGGCAGAGCTTTGCTTGTGAATGGGATGTCCAGCTGAGAGAAGGCCGTTAGATGGTCAGGCTCAGGGAAGAAAAGCAGCAAAGCCGACTCCTGTGTTAAAATTGCTGCCTCTGTTCCTTCTGTGGGTTCCTGGCAGCAGGGGTGAGGAGCTGCCAAACTCAAACTCAGAGGAAGGCTTGAAGGTTGGAGTAGAACAAGGCATGAGGTGGGAACTGGAATTGGATGAAAGGGACCGAGCTGAACAAGGAGATCCAAAGTAGAAACTGGCTTGGGTGGGCAGAATATTGAGATGAGATAAAGAACTGGGAAGAGGAGGGAAGGAGAGAAGAGGACTGGCTTAGCCACATTCAGAACCAAATTGTTTAAGGTAACATGACAGAGCCATGCCCATTTTGGGCTAATTCACTGCTGTGCAAAAGTACTATGTCAGTTCTGAAAGCAGCATATATTTTGGGCAACTTACACTGATTGTGTACTTAAGTCCTGAGGCTGTTTCCTGTTTTTTAGATCTGGCAGGTTTTGCTGGCCTGAGTACTTGCCATTGTGTTTTATTGAACAGGTTTTATTGAACAGTATAGATACAAATTTAGTTGCCTCGCTTTTTGTTGTGTGTTAAGTGATTCTGCTTTTTTTTTTTTTTTTTTTTCCCCCCTCCCTTCAGGAAATAATGCAGATCAATTTTTGGCATTTGACTTTCATCAGTATTTCAGTGTCACGGGTATTTCAGTGGAGCCTGAAAAACCAACAGGATCGTACATGGTGCAGGGAAATGAGCTGGCAGACTCTCAAGGTAATTAGGCAGCAACGCAGAGACCAGTTTTTCCTTCTAAACTGTTGACTGGTATGGATCTGAGAATGGGGACTGTTATCTTCCCAATTTATCAAAGAAGCTTTGGCAAACTAATGATTATCAGACAGCCATTGGCTGCTGCTCATGCCATAGCAGGTGTAGGGCAGGTGATAAGATTAAATGGGCTACAGAGCTTTGGCTTCACTCTAGGCTTAGTTTTGCTCCCACAAAATTCAGCAAGAGCTTTGCCACTGATGTAGAAGGGAGACACGGGCTGTTTATTCACAGTGGGCTCAGTACGAGACGTGGAGTACCGTTACCTTCTATGGCTGACATTCGCGCTGCAGCCAGAGTGGTCCCGTATTCACACCTTTGGAGGAGGATCAGGAATCAAACTTTTCCGTGGGAGATGAAGAAGTACAATGCAGTTGTTAGGAATTAATTTTAGAAGCTTGCCTTCTCAGCATCACCTACATTCCAACACTCAGTTACTAGTTTTTCTGTTTTATTGTATGACCCATTTTTGCTTTCATTACAGTGAAATTAATGCTTATCAGCCCAGGACTTCATTGTGCTTGTCTTGTATCTAGCTGCAGCCCAATCTCTGTCTTGCAGTTTATGCCAGAAGTCATTGCCGACTGCTACAGTTTTAGACATCTGAATGCCATTGAGTTGCAGGATCTCTCATCCCGTTGCCTTTTTAAGCTGAATTCTGACTTTTAAATTGTACTGATAAAATAGAAAGAGCCTAAGTCTTACAGCAGTTGAGTACGTGGCGTGTTTGAGTATGCTTTCATGGAGTTATTCTGACTGCACTGACCTACTGGCAAATCTTGACACTTAGGTTTGGTATGTGGCAGTAGGATGAACTTTTAGTACACTGCTAGGATCTTATCCATTAGGTTTGTTTGTAGCAAAAAAAAAATAAAAAAAAATCTTGCTGCCGTTTGCTGTGGTAAGTTTGAAATCTTCGTCAGTGTCAGACTGCATTTTGAGAACTTTTCTACTCTACTGCACCTCTGACGGAGAAGAGGAGTTGACATCTTCCATGCCTTTCTATGGGAATATGTACCCAAACCCCGTCTGAACCTTGATTTGAATCTTTATAGATAGGAAAAGCACCTTGCACCACTTTTTTCCCCTTTTATTACTTACAACTATTAGTATTTCTCAAACAATGAATTACTGTTTGTGCTTCTCAAAGTTCAGGAAAATAAATTCAGGAAAATTGAGTTCCAGAGGATTTTTAAACTGCTTAAGACAGCCTTAAGATCATTCAAGCATCAAGTTAGCATTCTTGGTGGCAATAAGAGCTTTGTAATCTGTCCAGCTCAGCACATTAGGAACACTTGAGCTGGTTTTTATGTGCCATGCTTTCTTCTAGGGAATATATAAAAGAATTTATGAAGATCTGAGGATGTTCTGATTTACGTGTTGTGTGTACAGCTCCAGACTGAACTGGGACTGCGACTGGAGCCATAGAGGTGGATCCACACCTAAAGAGCTCTCCCTTTTCTGGGGCCAGCCGTGTCGAGCTGGGATGGCAGCTGAGTCGTCAGGCTTTCTGAGCAAGGTGTGCGCGTACGTACGTGGATGCACAGATGTGGCACCACTGGTGCGTGGATGCTTTCTCCAGTTAGGCACTAGGAGCTGGAGTCGAATGTGTGTTTTGTCAGTGGGATCCCTAGATGGGCAGTGTCTGATGAATTAATTCAGGGAAATCCCGTGGCCTGTGCTCCGCTGGAGGATAGTTGATCACAGTCAATGCCTGTAAAATGCTTTTACTTTGTAGTCTGTGCATGGATGATGTCTCTGAGAATACAAACAAGAGAGAAATACAGACTAATAACTCCAGTGTACAAGATCTTGCTATTTCCCCCCAAAATAATGTAACTCATTCCATTTGGAGAATCTCTGAATGATGTCACAGAGCTTGCAAAGTCTATTGCATATGACCCAGCTGCTGCTCTTTTTATTCTTTTCCATAAAATGAATAAACTATACCCATGAGTTTCATTTAACATTATCATTCCTTCCCTCCCTAAAAAGCTTTTGATAAGTAGCTTAATACAAAAACACTGTGGAGTTAGATGGTTTTTTTTTCTTTAAAATTTTTTGAACAGAAGCCTCTATCCCAAGGGAAAGAATTTATAAAGCCCAATAATCTCATTTTATTCTGATGTTTAATTAATTTTTATTTCAGTTGCTCAGTTTCGGGGAATCTAAAGTGTTTTGCAGGAAGAAATAGAAAATGGAAGCATTGTGAATTCTGTTTAAAAAGAAAAAAAAAGTAATGAAAACAAGCCTCATAGGAGAGCACTGCCTCCGTTCAGAACAAAATCTTTTTATTCAAATTTCTTTTAGTGAAAACTATTCAGCTTGCTTGTTGTTTTGTTATTCTGATAGATAGTTTGAATGCTTTGCAGGACGACTGGACCTCATAGAGCAAGTTAGCACAGAGTCAGCGCACCTGGGCTGCAGCGAGCCGGAACCTGAATTTTATCGTTCGTGAATGTCATTATTCACTGCATTTGCCCGAACCAGAAGAGCAGAGGGCAAAATCAGACTAGCAAAAACTCACTTCTTGACATATAAATACTTAACCTCGCCCCAGATGTTTCTTCCGTAGATCATAATTCCTAGATAGTAAGAAATTACAGTAGTAAGTATTTCCAAGTGACTGAAAAAGCCATCATCTGATTGCTGTTGGAGTGAAAGGAAAAGGGGCTCGGTCTCTCCCTGGGTCAGCTCCGGTGTTTGAGAGGCAAACAGAAAGTGGAAGCCCTAGAGAAAGAGTGTGAACAAAACAGAAGGAGGCGGCGCTCTACCTTCAGAGTGCTCTGCTGTATGCAAAGGCCGAAAGAGAGGACGTTCTATGCTGTCTCTTTTTTTCCTCTCAAGTGTTTAGCCTTTCGGTCCCATAATACGTACTGACTTTGCGGGCGTAAGCGACACTGTGCAGGACTTAGCATTACTTACCACCTGAGCACGGAGCAGGGACCATTCACCTCACTAAGGGTGAATTGATATTGTCCCTGTTCCTACAGCTTTATATGTGAACAAGCGTCTTAGATTATAAACTTCAATGATAAGGGTAAAAATCAGATGCTCTTTTGCTGATGCCTCCTTGTATACTTTTGGGAATGCGGTTAAGGTTAGTACGTGTTGTGAAGATAATGAATTTATCTATGTTGAACACGTATCATCAAAATAGAAAATCCCTAGTTATAATTTGTTTTTAAGTAACGGCAACGAGACAACCCTTCATTTGTCTTGGCTGTTTCTGTGCTGCTATCAGGTCTGGTAACCCGTGGAAAGTTCCATGTCAGAGCAAACCAATGAAAAAGGCTGCATTAGCCGTTTAAGACATTTAAGGATGTAACTTTTACTGTAATTTTCAAGACCTTCTGAAAAGAATATGATAAATCTGTTGATGAACACTACCAGATACTTACACCAATATCAGAAAAATATGCTTTTAAACATACCAAAGATTGATAATTCTTCCTCTGTTTTGTATGGCAGAGTATCTGAAACTAAAACACAGTGCTCAGAGGAAATATCTGACTAGCTGAGCAACAAACTCGGAACAAAACTACTTGCAGAAGTGTTATTTTTATGTTATTTATTTGAAAGTATGGCTAAATGCCTTACGGAGTAACGCAATTTACACATGCGCGTAGCTACTGCTTGCCTTCAGTAACTTGCTTACGCACACTTTAAATCTCACCGTACCCAGCCTGATGGGAATTCAGTTTTGTGGGGTAATGATTGTTCAAATCTGAGTAGAAGCTGTTCTGAAAACGGTCTTATTTCTTTTTTCTTCTTTTTTTTTTTTTTTTTAATAGGCACTTTCTACCTGTGCTTGTGCAGTTGACAGGAGTTTGATCCAGACTTTAATGGGACAAGGGACGGGCTAATGATGGACAGCTCTGGTCTTTTGAACAGTCTTGTATCCCTTTTTTAAGTACTTCAGGGACACCAGGCAGGTTTATCATCCTTGCAGAGCCACGTCAAATTTTTGTGTGGGAAAAGCAGAGACAGCTGCTGGGAATACCCTCAGTGACCCCCGGTTTCGTAACCAGCGCTGTGAATTTCTTTAACTGGTCCGAGGTACCCCAACAGGACTAATACGAGCAGGAGTCAGGGAAAAATCTGAAGCTTTCCCACACTCTTTGCAGGGCTACGCTGACCTTTTCTAGTATTCCTTGTTTCATTTCTGGCTCTTTCTGTTCTCTCTTTGCTTCTTGATTACATCTTCCTTTTCTGTGGGGAAGCTGTAGGCCACAATATGAAGTGATTAATGCATTCAGAGTAGAGTGGTTTATTTCAATGACTACACTGGAAACTCCAAATCGGAGAGTTTGTTCTTGTGGCAACAACTGCAAGAACAGGAGTGGTGTGAATGAGGATGAGGAAGGTTACACAGGCATGAGCTTAACTTTCCTAGAGAAAAGGCCCAAATGAAACCTTCAGTCCAAACCCCTTTGAGTCCTTACTATAAAACATCTTAGTCTCGGTGGGAAAGACGTTTAAAGATCCCTGGAAGCGATGCATACTGTCAGTGTATGTACGGCACTGTGATTGTGCAGAAGGGATGGTACAAATGGGGTGATGTAACGGTAGTGTGGGAATAACAAAAATGCCATTAAGGACTGCAGTAAATGGCTTGTGAATCATAGCACAGCACAAGTTGCATTTGGCAGAATTATAAACTATGGATGAGCATATACAGGTGGGACCCAGCAATCCATCAGCAAGACATGTTTCCTAATCCCTAATGCCAGGAGGCCTGGCACTATGCAGCTAATAAAATGAGGGAGACACGGGTATGTGACTGCACACTTTGCAAAGGGTACTGTGCATGCATACAGTTAATGACACTTGTGAGTTACGGAGTGAGGACAAACACCGTCACTATTGCAAAGGATACCAGAGGGATCGTTCTGGGCAGAGAAAATAAATTATGTAGTCACAGAATCACAGAACGGTTTGGGTTGGAAGGGGCCTTAAAGACCATCTAGTTCCAACCCCCCTGCCGTGGGCAGGGACACCTCCCACCAGACCAGGCTGCTCAAAGCCCCGTCCAGCCTGGCCTTGGGCACTGCCAGGGATGGGGCATCCCCAGCCTCGCTGGGCAGCCTGTGCCAGCGCCTCACCGCCCTGGTACGCAGCTCCTTAGATCTTCTTAGCCAATGGCCTCAGGCAATGAAATGAGCCAGAAACTGAGCTCTCCACAAGCATTTAAACAGCAACTGTTTTACATGCGTGCACAAGCAATTATTTGGTGTTGAAATAAGAAAAGAAATTTGAGTATAAAATCTGTTGGGTAGGGAATAAAACTATATTTCAATTTCTTGGTAAGTCAGGAACTTTGCTAAGCACAATTCCAAGGTTTGGATAAAAAACTAAGTTTGAAAAAGAGAATAAAAATGCCAAGAAATTTCAGATAGTTTCTATATATTTGATTATGTTGTGGCACAGTGTAAACACTAGTCTGCATATGTGCACACCTATTATTGAATATTGTGTGTTTCGAAAAATAAAAGAACCATTAAATGACTATCTGTACCTAAATGCCTGTAAGACTCTGCAATGTTAAGCAGACCAATACTTTAACAAACCTAGAATTATTGTATTTTGGTTTCCATATGCAGTGGGTACATAGGCAGGGCATACGAGTAAATGATGGCATAATTGGATGAATCACTCAATAATTTGAATAGTGAAAAGCTGCAAGGCACATAATTGAGGCATTTTCTAAATATAAAAATGGGATCAATTTCTTAAATAATTTTGGATGCTTGAGACAACTTCAGTCGTATCACTCTGATTAGTTTTTAATTTCTTATAGGAGTTTGGTAGAAATGCAAACTTTTAAAAGATCACTGCAAACTTAGCATTTCAAAAAAACATCCATTTTTTTTGCTTTCCCATCAGCTGCTTCTGATTCCTTAATATTTTTTCTGCAGTGCCAGAGTCCGGCACATGTGAAATCAAAATTAATTAGCAGGAAGAAACTCTGAGTTATAATATTAGATTATCAACTTGAGGTTCAGAAAGTTAAGTGTGTCGAGGGACTACAAATTTAGAGGGCAGATTTTTAGGGATAGTTATGTCTCTACTCCCTCCTGGGCTACAACTTCTAAATATCTGTAGAGGTTTGGATCTTTAAATGGAAAATGTTAATCTCAAATTGTCCAGCTCTAGATTTTTTTAAATTTTTTTAAAATGTACTTAAACACCTCATGGCAATTTCAAATGCAATTAGATCCCATTAAGTTCCAGAAAGTTTAGATGTCTAAATAGGTTCCTATCCGTACCGAAAGGTCTTAAAAAGTCTGGTTCTAGTGAAGGGTGGACTAATGTTTCAACAAGGAACAGTCTTTCTCTTTTTTTTAAATTTGTTTTTATTTTATTGTGATCTCTTTGTGCCAGCTGAGTAAATGACATTGGCGTCCCCAGGAACGGCAGTACTACAGGATGACGAAATCCCCGATGGGTGATAGAGCATCCAGGGCTGTCTGTGCGGGTTTGGTGCTGTCGTCTGGGAGCTGTGGATTGCCGAGCTGGGCTTTGGGCTGGGGGGTCTGCAGCCCCTGGTCTCCTCAGGGTAAAGTGAAAGGCAATTCCTGCCTTCGCTGCAGAAGGCTCTTCCTCCTGGCTCGAGGAAAGTTGCAAGGAAGTTCTTCCTTTGTGAAATCCCAGCTGAGAAATTCCGGGAATGTCATAAGGTTATAAAACGGCGTAAGATTGTGAAAGTTTGCTTAAAATTCACTGCTTTGTAAGTGGGTCCTTTATTCTTACTGTTGTTTTTTTTTTCTTTTTTCTTAATTGTGATAACAGGTGGTACAAAGGTATCTAACTAAATTCAAAACTGTAGCATACTGGATCAGTGCACGGTGTTTGCATTAACTCACTTTCATGAGTATCCATTTGCAAGTGTTATTGTGAGTTTGTCGGTAGCATAGTGTGTTCCAAACAGACGCATGCACACACTGCTCTTTCCTTTGATTTATTTTACTTTTTGTCCTCATCTTTCCATTTTTTCTACATTTAAAATTAAATGACTATGAACAGAAAGTGCATATTTGCTTTATATATATAAAGACAAGATATTAAATCTTGTTTTCTAAAGTGGTACAGTAGGATTTCCAGATGTTAAAGGCAAAACACCCTGTAAGCTGTTTTTTAAATAATTTTTTTTTAAAAATGATGATCTATAAGCTTACAGGCTTTGAACTGATACGTAAAATGGCACATTCTTATTGTGTTTTAAACTTGTGCATTTAGCTGTACCGGAGCCTTTCTCTGAAGTACTGTTGAGTTTTGCAGTGTCACCGAACCACTGTAGAGATGTGCTGGCATGTGTGTTAAGTGACATTTTACCCTAAGGGAATTCTAATTCAGTGGTAACATTTTTAATAGGGTGCAATTAAAAGTCAATCAACAGTATTCTGTGTGCATAGTGCTGACTTTCAGAAATGTAAGTAAATATATGGCGTATTTTCCTTTGTTAACACGTGAGCATCTTCAGTTGGAATAGCTACTTTGACTTGCCAACTACAGAATCAGTAAATATGTTTAACATGTATTTCAGAATGTGCAAAACAGCAGAAAGCTCGCTATTAAACACGTTATTTTCAGAGCTACCATACTCCAAGAACCTGCTGATGTTTATTGAGATTTTTCTATCTGATATTTTGTTACTGAAAGATCCTGTTTTGATAAAGATAGGTATCCTGGGGAAGACATAGATGGTGATTTGTGGGTGTATTGGATCACTCTGAACAGCAGTAAGGAAAGGCATTTTAAATAAGAATGAAAATAATAAAAGATAATCCTGGATGAGACATCAGTTACTTCTCTTATCTCGTCCACTTCTCTTCCATGATAAAAACTGTTTCTGAGAGAGGGGAATTTAACAGGTATTTCCCATGAAATTTGTTGATGTGTGCTGATCTGTCAAAACCAAATTACTGATGACAGCCAGTTTATTCTGATTTGTTTCTCCAGTCAACCACCTTGAAAAAATATTTCATGCGGTTGACAGACTGGATTTTTTTTATTTAAATAAATTCAAGTTCTTGTGTTGAAAATTTAAGAAGGAATAACATCAGATCAACCTCCTGCCTGTAAAATTGAAGTCTGACTTAAATTCCATCAATTCAAATTCTTGAAAAGGAATTTTAAAATTACTTCAAAATGTGGCTTTTTTTTCCCCCTAGATTTATGGCAGATTTTCTGTACTCAATTTTCATCTTAATATTTGTATCATTCCAGTGTTTGTGGGTTGGTAAGGTATTTCACGGTCATCTTCAATGTGGACTGCCATTGTGCTTCGCAGTGTTAAAAGAAGTTAGTAGTTTATTGTTATCAAGACAAAATTTATGATTAGAAATGTGTCTGGCTTTTTTATTTGCCTGAAGATGCAAGCGAATGAGAAATTCTTGAGGGAGTCAGAAGCGCCGAGATCTAGACTGAGTGACTGGTATCGTATGTCTGTGAGGGCTTAGTTATGTTCCTCAAGAACAACAGGGCGGCAGAAGGATTGCTGCTAAATTCTCGTTCACCTGAAACTTCGTCTAGTGAAAGGAAGTCGAATAGGTGAGGTTCGTTAAAATGGGAGGGAATATGTAAACTGAGATTACACAATGAGCTTGAGGAAATTTTTTCCCTATTTTACGGCCTTGGAGTGATTCCTTGTGTACATGCCTGTGACTGCACACAACAAAAAACTTGAAAACAACTTGATGTTGGGGTGCTTATCCTTTAATAGTTTTACTTTTTGTTGCTAATTTAAATAGACCTGCAGCTGACTTTAAAAATCACCCGATGTACTTGGATGCTGGCAGTCTCCCCTCACCCGTACACCCTGCCACCACTGCGTGATGTCACCAAGATGAACCTCAGAGCAATGTTTGCAGCCAGTATGTTTCCATTCGGTCACCTTAAAACAATTTAAACCAGCAGTTTCTGCCATTACAGAATTTAGTGTGCTCTGTTCCTGGGGAGGAACATCGCATCCATTGAGCTCAGCACTATAAAAACCAGCGCGCAAGTACACTCATGATAATATAGAGAATTCTCCTGCATGTTATCCCTTTTATTTTCCTGCCACAAAAATGAAGGGCAAGCCTTAAATCCGACCGAACTGTAATGTAAAAGCTGAGTAACTGTCATTTTTACTTTGGCTGGCTTTCCCTGTGGAATTTCTAAGACGCGAAGCAAATCAAAAGGGCCACCATGTGGGAAGTATGCAGAGTTCGAGGGCTCCCTTTATGTCTGCTGCAGTTACTGAAGTAAAAATGCACCCTAATTCCATTCGATTACCTTCACTGTAATGCTATTTTTGAACTACCATACATATGCATGGTGTGCCGCTCAGCGTGACCCTGCAAAAGTCAACAGAACTTCAGGAGCTGTGTGGTGAAAGGAAAATAATGATCCTACATGGGAAGAAGTGTTACTTTTAAATTATTTTTTTTGGTTTCAGCAGCTCTTCTTTTTCTTTTTTTTGCTGTTTCTCATTTTCCTCATCTGGGAGGAGTGCTTCTTTCTGTTGTTATGATCAAAGCGAGAAGGAGGACGTCTGATAATACAAGGACTTCCAGAGTGTGCCAACATTAGGAAAGAAGAAGAGGGGGAGGAAGGAAAAAGTGACTTTTAAAAGTATTTTATTCTCAAGAAATAACGGTTTGTTTCACGAAAATGTTGGTGTGCATTTGAATTGAGAAGCCAAACACTCTGAAATCACGCTGTTGTGCTTTTACGCTATGGGAAGGTGTAACTGTTCTTTCACAGCCATCTATTTTTTTTAAAACTCTAATGTTTGTCAGAATAGTTACCCTGGTTTCCATTGCTTTAGCTATGAATTCAATGGTATAAAGCAGAGAAAAAACCTGGGGGAGAGAAATCCCTAGAAAATAATAACTGATTAAAAGATGGCAAATCTTATCCTTGAGAGCAGGCAGTGTTAATGAGACACAGAAGTGATTTTGTTCCTCTCTACCAAAGAAGGATTCGTCTCAGCAGAGGAGGCTCACACTGTAAGATTTCTACCATCTGCCTTGGAAGCTGGGACTTACCGCGGTCACTTCCAGGATGGAAGCACCGAACAGATAGATTTTACCCAGTTTTCAGTAACCCGGACAAGATACAGAGCTGGACTTAGCATTTCATGCTTATCTTAATAAGAAATAAATAAGAAATCAAAAACTTGAGTGTTTTCTAGCAGTGCAAAGAGACAGCAGGTCACTCCTGAGCTGCAGAGGAATTTAGACACATAGCGAAGATTTTTTTCCTACTTGTTACAAAAAGTTAATTTCTCACCATCTTATCTTTGAAAGGCCTAAGAAATTGGGACTTAGAATATTTTATTTTTGTTGTTGTAATCTTTTTATGAAGATAAAAGTATTTCCTTTTGACATGGAGGACAACATTAGGGATTTTAGATTTCCTTTTTAACTCTCTTTTATCAAAGATATTGAATGCCTTGCTCTATTTTTTTTTTTTCTCATGTACAGCAGAGCTTGCAAATGCCTAAGTCTCTTGGGGAAACAGCACTATTTGTATGTGAAGAGTAGAAAGGTGGATGAAAATTTGTTAAATGTATACTCAATTTTGTGTGTGTGTGTGTGTGTTTGTGAAAACAAAGCCTGTGGTGTGCGTTGCTTTCCTAACAGTGTCTTCTTCAGTGTTCCTACAAGTTTTATTAATTAGGGTCCTCACCATGCTCTCAAACTCTGTTAGGTTGTTGGTAACTTTTGAGGAGGGGTCTTTCCAAGTGACTACAACTATTCTCCTGATTCTTTACAGCGTAAGACAATTCCTCCCTTCATCCGCAGCGATTATGGCCATTGGATATGAAACCATCTGATGTAGGTTATGCTGAGCTCCTAGCTTAGGTGAGATTCGAAAGTAGAGAAATTTCAATGTATGTAACATTAATAATCTTGATTCTAAGTCTTTTGCTTTCTCTCTGCTTTGGATCCAGCTTCCTTGAAGTGTGTGAGGTCTGCAGTCGCATCTGTATGCCCGGGGGCGATGGAGAAGGGGCTGTTCAGAGGGTGATTTGTATCACCTCACCTGACAGCCATCTCATAACAGGCTTAGTTTCATTCTGCTGCAATCTAGTGACCTCTGCTCGCTCCTCAGTGATGTGCCCAACCTGTTGCTATTTTTCGGCTATACCAAAGAAATGTGGAAGTATTTTAGCTTTTTTTTTTTTTTTTTTTTTAAAGCAGCTCAAACATCTTCCTCTGAAGTGTATTTGAATAAAGCAACCTGATGAGAAGGTTGCCATGCAAGGTGCTACGGCTGAACTGGTTGGTGGGAGATTTGTAAGGAAAGAAGTGCTGGAATTGGTGGTGCCCTCTGAAACTAATGGCATCGCTGCCTCTGCTTTGCAAGTGGGGGAAATCACAGCATTCCTCTGGGGAAGCTTTTCAAAAGCCTGTTTATGCTTGCAAAACCCACTGACCCCGCAGTAACCTCCTCCTCCTCAGCCTTTGTCCCAGTCCTCATTGCTCTACATTCTCTCACGTTAAATTACATGAACTACTTGGAGTTGAGAGGCTAGAACTGGCTGGCACTTCACTGCCCATGTCTGTTTACAGGGTATTTTCAGTTTGCAGGAACTCTTCGCAGGGCTGTATGTCCCAGGTTTGGATCAGAGTTCCCTATCTTATAGCCTATGGAGACACGTTGAATTTGCATCTGGATCAAGAGCTGTTGAATTGACTTTGAGGCTGCTCAGACTGTAAATAACAATAAGCTATGTGTAACATGTTGTGATAATTTATATTTTAAAAAATGACCAATATATGCAGGGTATTGGGCTAAAATATATGCTCAAACATAAATACTAAAAAATATACTTTGAAATCCATATATTGACTCCTAAGTATATGACCCAATTTCCTCTGTGTGTGCTATGCATGGTCTGTGTTTCCCAGTCAGATTTTCGTTTAAACTAGAAACATGAGCTGGTCCTTAATAATTTTAAATTATTTTATTATAAAACATGAAGGAGAAGAAAAAAATCTTCTTTGTTTCCTTTGTGTACCCACTATTCCCCTGAACCAAGTGTGTGAAAATTTACCTAATGAGAAAGAATAGACATCCAAGTTGAGAGTAAATTTTTTTTACCTGGTTTCAGGATGCAATAAAATGTCATGGTCTTAGCTGAGGTGTTAGGGGTCACTTGTTTAACTCAGAGAAGCATGGTATCCAATTAAATATGTCACTTACTGTGCTGTAATTGTCACTTCTTGCCACAGAGGGGCCAAGGATTGGGACATAATATAGTAGGCAGTCACCCCTTGGGTTTAACTGAAGAGCTCTGACTTCAGAGATAAAGGATGTTTGTGGGTGGTACATGCTGTTTCTCTTGGTTATCTCTGTATAAGTTACATGATAGTCAAATCATTAAGAAAAAAAGGGTATTTTTGAGTGCCTTTTGGTAAATCATGAAAAATAGCATAGCATTGTTACTGATGCAGTGTCAATGATTCCTTACCTTCCAGGACTTTGATATAAGAATAGATAAAAGTAAAGACATAATGAAAGGGAGCACATAGGTGCTGGGAGCGCGGGCAATCAATCTGTACATCATCTACCTTAGGCCTTTAATGTAGCTGGCTGGTCTCTCTGGGATTTCCCCTGTAGAAATGGGGTGAAATTAGGTGTCTCCAGAAGCAGTCCACATCGCCTAGAATAGGCTATTATTCAGAATAACCTTTTCAGAAAACCTAGTTGCTCTCCATTCTTTGTAAAGAAGCCTGTGGAGACTAGCAGGCGAGCTAAGTTAGGTGCCTAGAGTTGGATAGAATGAGTCTCCTTAAAACTACAGTGATGCAGCTCTGCAAGTGTGAACGAGGTGTCCTTGAGGGTGCCATGCGCCCAGAAGACTAACAAGGTGTGAAACAGGCCATGTTCAAAGTTTCGCTTTTGGATGCATGTCACAGATCAGGCAGGTGTAGTGGGACAGACCGCTTCACGGACCTTGAAGTCTCTTGTATTAGTTTCTTCCACGCGTAATGGCAGAATCATGGGCTCTAGCAAAATTTTATGTTCTGCTTTTAAAACATGAAATGCAGATGCATGCTGGTTTCTGTTACAGTATTGAAATATACTGTTGCTTTAATCCTTTATAGTTAAAATGTAGTTACATTTATTCCTAGAGATGGTAGTATTTGGAAAGAAAATTATTACTTCTTTAATATCAGTTTGCGGAGTTCTTTTGGGATGACAGGTAGTACTTAAAAAGGTAAGGTTTTTTCCTTTTTTTTTTTTTTTTTAGTGCAATGAAAAATTACACTCAGATTCTAAAGCAATTGAAACCAAATATTATAAAAGCTGAAAACATGATCGACAGACAAAACAAAACCTGTTTAGTAAAAGACCCCCCAAATCTGTCAAAAATAAAAACCCCTCCTGTTGATGTTAAGAAAATGTAGGTCATGGTTTCAACTATTATTTTGTAAAGCATTGATGCTGTGAAGCTGGGTTGCTTTTTGAGAAGAGAAGAAGTGACTATTCCAGTCCAGTAGTAAGAAACAACGGATACAACTGCGTTCAGCTCCGGGGCCCCCAACATAAGAAGGACGTGGACCTGTTGGAGCGGGTCCAGAGGAGGCC
>JAVKLA010000084.1:38501674-38589888 GCA_034782735.1 Sagittarius serpentarius
AGGCTGGACGGGGCTTTGAGCAGCCTGGTCTGGTGGGAGGTGTCCCTGCCCATGGCAGGGGGGTTGGAACTAGATGGTCTTTAAGGTCCCTTCCAACCCAAACCGTTCTATGCTCTGTATACGTAGGATATCTTTTTCATGCAGACTAACATGTTTTGGGAAAATGTACCACTAGTGTACATGTAAAGAGAGGAGAGGAAACCTCCTGAGCATGCCATAAACTAAAAAATACTGTCAATCTGATAAGCTGCAGTGATTTTGCTGTTCATTTTTATTAAATGCACTTTATTAGGTTCTTCATGCTTCAGAGATATCTAAAGCACAACATATTTGTAGTTTCAGTTTTCTAATTGACTCTGATTTTTTTTTTCCTCAAGAAGTCTTCATTAAAGGGAAATGATTTTGCAGTTGATACCTTATGATTTGTTATAATGCAAATAACATTTAGCACATCTTGTAGACTGACTGAAGAATTCCCACAAGCTTCCTAGCAAATGTCATCTTACTTCTGAATTGAGTGAAGCACTGCCTTCCTTTCGCTTTCCTGCAATTTGTCATGCTTCATACTTGGCTAAATCTGCCAATTTTCATTGTCCTCACTGACAACAGCTGTCAGCATGCCATTTATGTCTTCAAAACTCTTGGTGGCAGCATCCTCTAAGTTACAGGACTGAAATGCAACCTGAGCAACTTAGAGATTTAGATCTGTGTGACTTCTTGCTCTGTCATGCTCAGAAATAGCACCACAACATCCCTTAATTGCCCTAGAAAGGAAGAGCACAGCTGGATGTAACGAAGTGGCCAACAGGTCCGATAAAGCCGTCATTATCTCCTACACTGCTTTGAAGAACTCGTGTTGACAGTGATGGAATTAAAATCATTCCGAGAAGCATACATGTAATGAATCTAATCGCTGTGAAAAGACAGGGTGCAGGTCAGCTAAATCATTTTCTTCCTTTGTTAGCTACAGAGCTGAGTAGATGCTTTTTCTTTGTACATTCTCATTTATTGCAAATTCACGACTGCTTTTGAATTCTTCCCAAACCTAAGAGCTGGGAATCTATAAGATACAAACTGTGGGCAATTCCCACTTCTGAGAACAGAGTTGGGGGTAATTTTTAGTCTGCCATGAGAGAAGTTCCAGTCTTCTATAGTTAACCTATCAGTTGGGGAGGTTATTCTGCAGCTTTTTTTCCTTTTTTTTTTCTTTAATTTGAGGGAAATTATGGAATTCCTTCTGAATCACAGCCTCTCGTTGAGTTTGCATCTGCCATAGATACACGTATATTGTAATTCAGTCACCGTTTATCCAAACTCACAGCCAATGTTGTAAAGAGTTGGATAAGTTATTCCCATCTTCCTGATCTGTTGTTAGATGGAATAACTCCAAGGAAGGTTTTAGTTTCTCAAAGCTATCTCATTCAGACTTTTCTTTTGAAATAATTCAAAAGGTTGATGATTCTGGTCATTAATTTTATCTAACACAAAAATATTTGACTTCATAATTAGGAGAAGTAGTTTCTGTTTGCGGCACGTTTCAAATTGTCATTATTTATTTTTGTAATTGCTGTTTACAGTCATTTTATGAATTTGATAATTTTCACCTAAGTTTTTCAATGCTAAGTAAAAGGGATGAATTCAGAAGACATTGAAAAAAGATTTTTGCATATTTTAAAATGAAAATATTTCTAAACATTATGATATATAATGTTGCAAGTAAGAAAACATAGGCCCATGAAATCTATTGAAATAAAAAAAAAATTACATTGAGGATTAGTCTCAAATAATGCTTATTATTTAGAATAGTTTAAAAACAACTGCTGCCTTTCCCTGCCTAAACTTGAATATTCAGCTTCAAGGAGGACGACATAATGGTTCAAGTGCTGCATTGGATATTTGGGATGCTTTTAGCTCGTGCAGAAAAATGATCAGAGTCTGTGAACTCACTTACCTGACAGCTGTTTAAGGAGCTGGTGAGGGTTCAGTGACAGTATAAAGTGTTTGCTGGCAATACTTCTTCTTGCACAGATGCTTTGGGTCTTCTCCTAGGCTAAGAAAAACGTGGCTAGCTCTTGGTAGCTCTGTAGAGAGTCATTAATAGTCTATGATCTTTCTAACCTGTATTTCCATGGGTATTTTTAAGGAAAAGGAAGGAAAGGAGAGGGATGTGTATTAATGTGGATTACTGGGTTTATGACTCCGGACATTCTGGTCCTCCATAGTTGATCGTGATTACTTGTTAGATGCTTCGTGCAGAAAGGTTTTATTATGTCCAACCCTTACCATGGCACTATACACTTAGCTTGTGTTTAGGGATTAAAAAAAAGTAATAAAGTGACTAGAGTCTGTACCAGTAAGCCCCCCATCAGTCAGACTGGGTGTCTGGAGATAGCAGCCCTGGAGCTATTAGCTTAGCCTGCCAGTGAGTTTGCTGCAGGGTAGTGTTTTAGCAGCGCTTTTCCTGGATGAAGAGTTTATAGTGCTGTTGGGCTCAAGTTGCTTTGGGCTGCAGGTGCAATTCCACCCTTAGGCAATCTAGTTTGTTGTTCAACTTTCTTTTCTACTGAAAGGTATTTGGAGGACTGTCTCTTTGCCGGTGTAGCTGTGGAGAGTGGTCACCAGAAGTGGTCAGGCATGTTGTAAGGAGTCTGTGGCTCCTGGGAATGGTTGGCGCTAGCAAGCGGTGTCGGGCTTTATTAACAGATTATGATTTTGCACTGAGCAGGGAAGGTAATTTTGCTTAGGTAGGTTTGTGCAGAAATTTCCATAATAGGCTGCCTGTAAAGTTTTAGAGTAGTCAATATGGAAGTTTTCTACTAATTTTGGGTACAGTCTCTAACTTGGCAACACTGCTGTTATAGAGTAGTTTAACAGCGGGTCTTACTTTGATTAGGTCTTAGCAACAGAACAAATTTACAATAACTCTCTCTCCCCTAATATTTTTTGCAGCGCTTTCTGGCTGTGACGTCTGTGTGAATCCCCAGTAGCACTCCCTTACATGTCCACATGGACGTGGCTACGTTTCAGCGACTGCCACTTGAGTTAACTTTTAACTGTTTACCTGGGTTTAGCTTTGCTCAGAAAGTTCTGTAAGAGCTGTTGCCTAGTGGCTTATTTACTTGGCTTTCAGGCAGGTTCCGAGCTCTGCTGTTGAAACCTCTTACAAGTCCCTCAGGCAGCAGTACTCAAGTGCTTCCATCCGAGCTGCAGTCTCGGTGTTGTAGTAGCCGTATCCTAAAGTGCTGGTGATTGGAAAGGTGCACCTGGTAATAAATTGAACTGTCTTATGGCTGGTGTTTGGGTAAGAGCAGAACCACTCCATCGCTGGAAACGGTCTTTAATTTATTTTTCTTTTTCCTTGTTCACCAATGCAGCCATGAAAGCAATGTGCTTTATCTGTAAGCAGTGCCTGTTATCTGCAGATGATGTGGTTTTCTCTTGCCTCATAAAACCGCCATTAGCTCATGCTACAGCAGCTTGCACTTCTGTTTTTTGATACTTCCAGTTTATCAGCCAAAAATGAGGATTAGCATGCATAATCTAGTGGATCACATGAAGGCCAAACACAAAGTTAGCCAAAATCACAGTGTATCCTATGTAGCCTTGCCTCACTGCTGTCACAAGGAGAGGTAATACTTTCCTCATCTCAGGGACTGAGGTAACAGGGGTCTATCACCTTGGGATCTGTGTCCTGCTGCGCATCCCAGAGCATACTAATCTCTGTATTTAGCTCTTCTTTCATATGCATTTATGAAAGAGCTTTGCACAGATGGGTAAGAGTTTTTATCCACATTTCTTGGTGGTTTAGCGTAGTTACATCAGCAGGGGTAATTATTTCTATCAGCAGGATTGTGACAGCCACCACATATTATGGAAATTTTCTTCATTGAAACTTTAAAATTTTTTTCCTTTTGTTTGATTCTCGTAGCAACACAAAGAATAGTTTAGAAATATAATTGCAATCTCTAGAAGAAATATAACCAAACTGGCTATGAAGCTGAATCACATTAGAGCACTGGGAATAGAGCCACCTATAACAGAAAATGAGCAGAAAGAGAATCACAGCTTGAGCTGTTGTCATTTGTCAGGAAAGGGGAATCTGTGCTGAACCACCACCAACCGGCCACCCAGGAGAAAAGTCATTTTGGCAGTGATGGTTTGTAGCCTGCCAGTGTTGGAAAACTCACGAGGTAGTTCTTTAGGAGCAACGATTGCTTCATTGTTGAGCGCATGGTGTATAGTTATGCTGCTTAACTGCATTTGTCCAACACGTTTTCCCTTGTATGGGATTGGGTTAGCCAGTTGTGCAGAGCGCTAATACAGTTAAACTCTCAGTTAAGACCTTGAACAATCAGTCTAACCTTTCCTAAACGCAAGGGTTCAACTTGTAAAACACCTGTGCTTTGCTGCCAAACAAAAAACCTGGCTGCTTGTAAGGAATTGCAAATGCGGTATTGGTACAGTTACGATGTTCTCAGGAAAATCTTTGTAAAAGTTCAAGTTACTTCATTTAATGAATGCTTTGATTCATGACACACATCTTTTAATGCCCTATCCGTTCTCAACACTGTGCTCACTGAATCGCAGTTATGTGCATTAAACACTTTCAGATATTTTTATATTATCCTTTTTTGGCTTTGCATACGTGCATTCTGTAGTAACATATAACAACTTATCGTGGAAAGTATGAAGAATATTTTGTGTTTCTATGTCTAGTAATAAAAGACTGTTCTAAATTTTTTTGTTAGTTGAACTTCATAACAGTCTTGTGAGAAATCCTAATTAGAGTTTTACCAGATCGGGACGCACACAAGTTCACTTTTGGATCCTTTTCTTCACATACGCTTTATAAACCTAAAACTTTTATATTGACTACCCCTCATTGACCCAACAAGTCATATCAGCATCTCTTTCTCACCTCTGTATTATGAAGAAATCTAAACCTCATATAAGTTCTTTTTAAAAGATGAGATAAATGTAAGCCTGCAGCAATATGGGATAGAAAAATATGTGTGTGTTCATATTCCAGTGTTGCTGCAGTACAAAAATATTAGTCCAAGACACCCCAGAAATAAGCATAGATCATCTTAACTGCAAATGAGAGCCTTACATTTAAAAACAAAGCATATTTTAGATTGGAAAAGAGAAATGTAAGTTTCTGACATTTGAGGCTGGGATAATTATCTTTTATTAGCATTTAATTGTAGTGCATGAGTGTAGATATTACCTAGAACTAATTACTGGTTAAAAACAGATGTATGATTTGTTACATGCTTTTATATCTGCAAATTCAAGATAATTGGCTTATCTGTGAAAATATGCATTTGCCTGTGGAGTAGAATAGAACTTGAATGTTTCCTTCTTAATTTTAGTAAGTACTAGTTTAAACATTATTTAAACATTGTCAGATATTTTCTTGCAAAATCTTGAGTGCATCGTCAGATCCTTAATGTGGAAAAGGCTCCGCTGAAAGGGTGGCCTCTGTATTTATGTCCATGTAAGGAATAACAAGAAGGGTTTCAAATTAATGAATTCTTTACTGATTTTGATCATCTTGGAATCATTTAGGCCATGAGATACAGCTGGTGAGGACCACTTTTACTGCATTTCACATTTCCACCACTCCCTTTAAGAACTCTTTAATGCCAAGATGGAAGGAGTGAATTTTTCCCCGTTAGACACAAAGCGGATGTTTCAACCCTGATAATTGATGGAGAACTTCATAGGAAAGGACAGTTCATGTGGTGCTGTCCCAGCTGCTGCTATTTCTGCCGGTATTGGTTCATCCTCACTGTTTTTGTAATTGCTATAGGGATGTTGTGTCTGTAAGAGGGAAAGGTGAGCAAATTTATTGTGAGAGGTAGGGGGGTGATCTGACAGCAGCTCATAGACTTGTGGATCATGCTACGGGAGTTTGGGACCGTTGGGAAGAGATGGTATTACAGGGTTAGAGCACAGGTGTTGTGTACGATAATCAAACGTACATGTTATGTACCCCAAGAAGCAAGACCAGAGATGCAGGGTTAGTAGGGAGAAGTAGTGATTTTTTAATTAGAATGGCTGACATGATTGAAAAAGTGACGAGCTTTTGAGCTTCACATTCTTTTATCTGGTCCGGAGAGCAAACTGATTCTTTTCCATTAACATCAGTTTTTCTAAAAAAAAAAAAAATAAGAAAAAAAAAAATTGCCTCTTCTGATAATTTTAAACATGATTTTTTTATTTTTTTTTTTTAAGCTCAAAGTGCTTTATTTTGTAAGACTTAAACAGGGACAACAGGAAAATTTATTTCTATGTGTGATGATAGAGCTTGATTTATTTAGTGATTTATAAGAATTAAAGAATTTATAAGAATTTAAAGTGTGCTGAGATGCACAGTCATTTTGGGAAACACTTTTCTTTGGTAGCACAGAAAATGCAGACACAGAGATAACAGTTGATTGCTTTTCACTGCGGAATAAAGTTTAGTTTTTCAAATTCCTTGGTAGTTGCTAGCTTCATTAAAGATTTTTAGTGAGCAAATGCAGCTAACTGTGCTTTGATTCTTAGTTACGTGGAAGTTATTAAAACAGTTGTCTTGAAGTATTTGTAAAAAACAAAAGCTGTAAATAATTAAGGTTTTATATAAGTTAGGAGTAAGTGTAGGAAAATATTCTATCTTAATAATAGGCTTAACAAGGGAAGGCAATAAGTCATTTCTAATTACTAGTCTTGTCGATTTTATGTTTCCTCATTCTAATCTTCCAAATTGCACCCTAAGTTCAGACATCTTTGTAAATGAGATTGCTTTTCTTCTTCCATTTTGTAGGACGTGTCACATTGCAGAAAGACATGCGTGTCCATCAAAATCACTTTCCTGCCTTTTGGATCATGATCAACATTTTGTTGAAAAAGATGGAGGACTTTCTATAGCCATCTGGAATATTGCTATTGTATGGCTGGCTTCAGTTCCTTTAGGGGAAAAAAAGGACAAAATGGATTCTTGGTGTAGTCAGTCTACCAAATTAAATGTTGATTACTTTTGTGTGTCTATTTGGTTTAAAGTATGTCATTCAGTTTCCATATTTAAAAAGAGGATTATTGAAAAGTGCAGTCTCTGAGGATGATGTAGGAAAACCTGAGGCAGAGTTGCTGAAAGATTCGTCTCCTTCCATCATTTTAGGAAAGCACCTAGTACACAAATCTAAATGAATAATGGTAACTTTCTTTTCCTGAAAGTTAAATTGGGTATTTTATTTTTATCTAGCCCTAGGGGCTAGTGAATAACTAGTGGAAGAGAGCTTAAGATCTCTGTCTTACTCCTTCCAGTGTGGGTTCCACAATACTTATTTTGCTGGTGTGTCTGAACACACTGGGAAGGAGGGATAAAAATACTCAGTGATCCAGCATATTGGGAAACTGTATGGCTAAGAAGTAGCATACATAGCCAAAATCAAATGGTCTTATGATTTTGCTTCTTGTCTAACTGCTATGTTGTCACTCAAGCACAGCATACTGATTAAAAAAAAAAAAAAAGAAAAAAACCCCAAAACAATTAAGGCACTGCTGTGCTGAGGAACAATATTTCTGAGTCACACTGCTTTCTTAGTGCTTCTCTGAGGGCTACAGCTTATATGCTTATAGACTTATACCTAGTAGTTTACATAAAAGCATGCTGTAGTTTTCAGTGTATGCAATGTGATACCTTTAAATTTCTCAAAGGTGTTTACTGCTAAATTGGCAGAAAGTTTGGCCCAGTAGTATGTATAATTACAACAAGAAACAAAAGCCCTGTGGTTGCAACTCTGGCCCCTGTCGGCAGTCACTTGCTGACATAGCTAGTCATTTACACGAAGTAATTGTCCGCCCCGTGACCCGCAGAGGCTGTGCGTGGGAGTGCGGGGCTGTGGCTCTCGCCCAGACCTTGCCAGTCTTGACAGGCGTTGCAGGAGTGCGGACACCCGGTCCTTAGGAACTGCACTTGGGCCGTAAGCTGGTTTCGCGTGAGTCGTCGTACAGTCATCGGAGTGGTAATGACTTCTGGTTTTAATTATGTGTTTGAAAATCGCAGGGTTGTTCTCTGCAGCTGTTGGCATTTGCTGTCTTTTGACAGATGTAGTTTTAGGCAGCCCATTGGTAGGCTGTTCTCCCAAGATGGGGACCTTACCGATGACTGCAGGAGGCTGCTGTTGGCAGTTTTTTTGACTAGATGGTGGTTTAGCGTCATGAGAACTGAATTGCCATCGCTTTTGCACTGAGCTTCATTTTTTATGTTTTTTTCGTCTGCGCTTGTTCATGAAGTTCACGTACCTCTGTGCAGCTCAGGAAAATGAGTCTGGAACACCCATAACAGCTGCGCTATCGTATCCTGTAGCTGTACTCTGTACATGGGAACCCGATACAGATTTGCTACAGTACCATGCCATATATTATCCTTTAAAGGATGATTCTTTTGGGATTAATGCAGTGGCCAGGCTCTGGAGTGTTGTGCAACCATATGGGTACCGGGGATTAAGTTTGCTGGTTGGTCTCTGTTCCTTTCAGCTGGCAAGAGATGGAAGCACTGGAGAGGCAGCACACCAGACGCTGGGGGAAAGAGTAACTTGCTCACAGTTGATGATACCTCTGGCCAGCACCCAGAATGGTGCTGATGAGCTCTGCAAGAGCTGTCTCCAGCCCTCCCCAGCTGTGGAGATGGATGTTGTGTCCAGCCTCAAGGGAACGAAAAAGTAAAGAGTGGAAAATTAGAATGTCATGCAGGATAATTGGTCTTGAGCTAGTTTTAATTTATTTGTTTTTTTTTTTTAATTAAGGATTTAGGGTAGCACAAGAAGAAGACAGTAAGCAAATAACAGTGCCTCATGACTTGCAGGTGATTTGGGGAATATACTTTGCAAACTGTGAAATTATAGGTAGAATACAGATTGATTTATTTATTTTTCTGCAATAGATTGTCTGTAGCTTAACAGATATTAAAATCAGAGATTTGGGGGGTTTGTTTTATTGATTTCACCTAATTTATGTTTTTAAATCAGAAATGGGAACAAGTTTCTGGGGAAAAAATGATCTTGAGAAGGTTCTTATAAAGAGGTTTAAAGAAGATAGAGGTATGATGGGAGAAGCTGGGAACCACAGCATATGGTGTGTTAGGGTAATCAGAAATATTTGAGTGAAGGATTTGCAAAGCTTTTTAAAAATCTCTTTCCTTTTCATACTTAGGAGAACTATTATGCACATCTTCAGCTGTGACTTTGTTCACACAACTGGCTTAACGCAGCTCATAATAGTGCTGAAGGAAAGTATTCACAGCAGCATTTCTAAAGTATTTTGTCATTGGTATGATGCAAGTCTCCAGCCATACCAATAAACCCCAACATAATCAGTTGAAATATTTGCCATTTTTCCTCCGAGCTACTATGACTACATGTCTTTTGACAGCCTGGTATAAATATAACAGACAAAGCCTACAGTATGGGCAGGTATAGACAGTATGAGGATACTGAGGTTTAAACATCGTCTTCGTTTATCCTATTCTGTGCTCAATATTCAGAACACTGTTTTAGAAGGAGTTCTAGCCTTTAGATTAGATGGGATAGTTTGGAATTGCATCGGTAGACTGGGAATAATCTGAAGCAGCAACGGGGGTTTTTTTGTTTGTTTGTTTGGGTTTTTTTGTAGGCATCTCACCCATTACTCTAAGTCTCATTATCTTGTAACCAAATAGTATATTTTAAAGAGCATCAGTGTGTTACAATAAGGTATTCTTAAGAACATGAACCCACAAACAAGTTACCGTAAAGTAAGGAAAGGTGGAAATTTACTGACCAAGTGTACCAGTTGCTTTGCTTTAGCAGCCTCTGGGCAGAATCCTACCCCTTGTACTGTAGAAGCAGTAAACTACACTTTTATTGTATGGAGGGTATGTAAGGGCATGAGTGTAGTAAAGTAGAAGAGCTGGGCTTAGTTCCCACTGTGACTTACTTTCTGGGATCTCTGCTCTTTGCTTGTTCTTGGTGGCAGCTTCTATTCCACAAAGTTTTGGAAGGGTTTGAAGTAAAACATGGGAACAGCAGTCCACAAGTAAGTAAGAATTTTTCCTGTAGAAAGGCCCACGCAGTAATGTGGTGTAGGTGTTTAAGGGAGATACCTTTGGACAGCCTTTCTGATGACTACGTAAAGTTGCGTTTCTTTAACTCACATGGGTGTTTGTGACTGGAGTTCATGTTGCTTTAGGGAGCGGAGAAGGAAATAGGTTGTGAAAAGTCAGTGGTCCTGGCACGACTTGCGGTGAAAACTGGGGGACAATGGAAGTTTGTTGGACCTCGTGTTCCATGGCAGTGCAAACGGTTTTCCCACCACAAGAAATCTTGAGGCAAACTATGCTGACAGAAAATTCTCCAGGTAGCTGTTGTCTGAAGTCAGAGGCTCTTTCCTTGTAAACTGAAAACACGTAAAACTTCCCGTGTATAGGTGTACAACAATGTAAAGAAATGCATCTTATTTTACAAACTTTTCATGTCTGAGCAGCTGGAGTTTTCCTAGGTTATCTTGCTCCCCTGTGCATAGTCTCAGAAAGGCGTAACAATTTGTATGCTCCTGTCTGTGCTATGAAGCTCCAGGCAAAATGCCTCCGGCGCGCCCCTGGGGCAGGGATACTCCATGTGGTGCCCAAATGGCCCATAAATTATTTGCTCACCTATTTTGAGTATTTACAGCTTCAGCAAATGAGACCCTGTATAAAGCCGATGACACTGAGGTATTTCATATAACCTTATAGTTTCATTCTTTGGTTGTCTCAACATTTTGAATTGTCTTTACTTAAGTATAGCTTAAAAGTTGTCTTAGTGTGGGAACGTGAGAAACAACATCCTCGCAGAAAATTGTCGGTAAAATTCTCGCTAAAAGACTAATCAGAGTGTAACTCGAGAAACTAAAACGAGGTTTTGGGGGAGGGTTCTTTTCTTGTTTTAATCAGGGCAAGTTATGTGCTGACACTTGCAAGTCTAAAAACAAATTAAGCAAATCACAGGAGCAAGAAAGTGCAATGCAAAATTGCTGTCAGCACAAAATACATGTTATTCACATAAATCTCTAGGATTCCTTTCAGTGCTCAGTCAAAAAAAAAAGATGTAATGAGAATATAATAATCAACTAAGGTATCGGTTTCATAATGCACCAGATACATGCCTTTTTTGTTTCAAATGTTATTTGGTACTGGTCAGAATAAGTCAGGTAGAACTCAACATAATAACTAGATCTCTTCTGTTTAGTGTCCTGGACTCTTACCTTTAGCACAAATGGTATTTTAACTCTGGCTGATTCACATTTTAATTGAAGTCTAAATTTTCTAACTAAGCCATTGTTATAGCAAGTTCACTGAAGTGCATTTCCATTATGTGGATTGCAGCATTCTTAGGGTGCGTAGCTCAATGGAGAGTGATAGAATTAATGTCAAAACTCTTGTTTTAATACCTTGAGGATGAGGGAGGAGTCACAAAAAAAGCAAATTTCATATCATGACCTAAATAATATAATCATTTCATGGAAAAAGGAGCGGGGGGGGAAGAATCCTCAAGGCTGATTTCTTGGCCTTTTATGTAGAACTGGATAAAGAAGGAGATGTGTTACAGAAGTGGTGCAAGTTGACGTAATTGGCCTTTGCAACAGAGGCCACCACACATTTAAGAGCTCCGAGCTGTCAACTGTATCGTGGAATTTTTGGAAGGTGTCCAGTTATTTATCCAAATTCATCCTAAACACTTCATCTACGGTTGGTGAATATTGTTTTCAGATCAGGATTTTTTTTCTGGTGTCCCCAAGTCCATTTATGACTAAGTTTTGATTGTTTGTAGTTAACAGAAAACTTGGTTGACACAAGTATTTCCTTAATAGTCCAGATATTTGATTTGAGAATTCAGGTAATATACAATTTAAAAGTATCCTAGGCATGGAGAGAGACAAGCTGTTCTTTGCTTTTAATGCCTTGGCTTCATGTCTGCCCTTTTCTGTATTTTCTGCTCACTCTCATACTTTTAATGGGTATAAAGTTGTAGATCTTAGACCCAAATTTCCTCACCTAGATGGTGTTGCCTGCTCAACCTCACACCATTTCTACTGATCTCTTCTTCAAGAGAGAAAAGGAAAAACCATTTGATACTGCCTTTGAACTCAGACTTTGACCTAGAGCTCAGGAGAAGCAAGGACCCTTACCTGCCTAAGTAAAGAGCTGGTATCATCAGAGAGTGAAAAAGATTTACACTTGTTACCTTTTATTCTTTCCCTCTCTTCTTCTATCTGTTTTTAAGTTGGTATCATTAACGTGGAAGAGAAGTTTCTATAATCTCCTTTTTCTTGTGGGGAGAATGCAGGGGGAGCTTTCAAGAATTTAGATTGTGTTATTGCAAGGGATTACAGCATCCAGTGGTGGACACATGATGCTGGTACAGAGGTACAGACAATGTTGCTGTATCTCTACAGGTTGAACAAGTTCTGCAAACACTTGACTGGTGCTATAAATGCTTGACAAAGAAAACGGTGATGGCTTTATTACAACCTGTCACATGTAACATGTCAATTGTATAATGCTGGTGTATGGTCTTGTTCAGGCTGTGTACTCACTTTCTGGTGGAAATCAATTCTAAAATTGCTAACAGTTAACCAATTCATTCCTCCTTCTGAAATACTTGAAGATCTTTTGATCTCTTATGCTGCATGGTGTGTTGGAGACACTCTGGAAGTTGCCTGTGTGACACTATCAGTGTGGTTGCTTAATCAGGCGTAAAGGAACTTTTGGGGGAAGAAAATCCCAAGTTTTGGAACAAGCTGGTTACAACACTGAAATCCAAACAGTGACTTAAACCACAGTTACATCTTAGGTCAAGTGCCTATTATTCTAGTTTGTGGCTTCTAGTTACGAACTTTGAGTCTTGTGTGTAAATTGCATACGTGTCCATCTGTGTAGCAGTTACAGGCAACTGTGGAGTGTCTTGCGTTACCCATGTGCCCAGATTAGCCTTTGTGGTAAATTCGCTCTTTTGCAAGTTAATGTAACTAGAGAGCTTTAAACACTGTCATTTCATTATTATTGTTAGGCTAGTGAAGTATAACTTCAGATCAGACTTCTTGCAAATGACAACTTTCACTTCCAGTGGTGTTCACCTCTCCTTCCTAACCAAAGCAATTACACCAAGTTATACTTCGTATGTATAGCCACTCAATTACTTCCAGAAGGCAAAAGTCATCGTCTTATGCCAAAGTAATATAATGCAGCTCTACAGTATATATTAGCTCTTGCTTTTTTCTGTAGCAATACTAGCTCTCTCAGCCTCTTTACTTTGCGTTTCTCTGCCTAAAGCTTCTCAAAATTGTAAAGCTTAGAGAAGAAGGGCTCACTAATTGGGTATATTGTAAATGGAGAAAAATCTCATTAAAATCGTGGAGTTATTTGTGGATGTTGAAAAAGAAAATAAACCTTTGTAGCTGGAGTTCACTGCATCATTATTTTAATTTATGTGTGGCTTGGACCGACATACAAAGGGCAGTCTGGGTCATGCCTGCAGGAACTTAATGGTAGCTGTTGCTGTTTAATCAAGAAAGGAGAAGATGCACTAACAATGGAGATACATACACATCTATATATTTTGCTGTGACAGAGGGCTGGTTGCAAGATCTAGACTTCCCCGAGGGTCTTGGCATAGAATTTTTATTTTTTTTTTTAAGGCATGAGGAAAGTTGGTCAGGTTGAGATAATTTTTTATTACTGAAGTATCACAGGCATCCAGACTGAGTTTAACAAAACTTGTTAGCACATGTGTATGTTGGAGCACAAAGAGGTTGAAGTCGGGAATAATTCCAGACCCAGTACCTTTCAATACCTTTGGTCTTCTATTCTGTGGCATTATAGTTTGAATGTAAATACTTTCATATCCAAAGGATGAAAACAAATATGAATAAAGGTTGAATGAGACTCCAGATAGGTTTTAAAAAAAAGAGAAATCAGAGAATGGGAGAGGAAACAATAGGAGAATAACTAGGAATCAACTGTAAATCTTTGTATTATAATGCTCTTGAAGTTGAAGAACTTGCAGGAGAGCAGCAATTTTTTTCAAAACAAAATTGTATTAGTTTAAGCTATGGAAGGCGGCTGCTTTTGACACCATGAGGGAAAGTGAGGAAACATTTTACAAGAGGTAGGTGTGCGTTTAATGTGTGCTTTCAGGGTTTCTTGAGGTACTGTTTTAAAAATTAAAATCCCAACAGTGCGATATGATTCTACGTTTTCCCTCTGTACTCCATTTTACAGGGTGTGCCCAGCAACTTGCAACAAGCACAGAGGTGATTTCATTAGCAGGTCGTTTCATGGCTGGGAGACACAGCAGTGATTTGAGGATGTGATCTTCATAAATGGTAAATTATGTCCTTGGTTCTGTTCTAAGGAAACTCATTTTGATTCGATAAATGAGACAGAGCAGTGCATGAGATTTTAACTGAAGGTTACTCTAGTTATTTTTCCTTAATTTTGTTAGAGTTTTTTGTGGCTTTTTTTGTTGTTGTTTTGTGTTTGTTTCTTTGTTTCCCAATGGGAATTGAATTGATTTGGTAGAAAATGTTGCACAAATAGCCAATAGGAAAATAAATACCAAAATAAAATTAGGGATTAACTAGCTTTTCTTAGTATTGAAACTAGTTCACATAATATTCTAAATAGTTCTGCCGCTGAAGTTGAGAACCTAATTACCTAATCCATGCCAATTAGACATATATAAAAGGAAGAAACCTCCACCAGACTTAAACGTGTAATTGAAATTTTCCATAATTAATAAATAATGATATATACTTATAGAATTTATTCTGTTATCGTCACATTAAGAAATACCTTGGTCTGCAGCATACAAAGAAAGAAGTAAAGAAATTACTACTCTCAGGGTTCGAGGACAAGACTCTTCTCTCCATGCGATTAGAATGTCTCTAGAAAGGTTATACTTGTTTTACCCCTCTATAGATAACTTACGAGTTTCCTGAAAAAACTGATGTCCCTTACAGCCTACTATGACCATAGAATGGCCTGGCCTTGGTTTCGCTTTGTTGGCTAGTCCTAAAGTGTGATCGTAAGTTCTTTAGGCTTAATTTGAGGAGCATTGAAGCCAGTAAGATCCTGGATCCGGACCTTATTAAAAATAGTCACTAGAGCGTCCATCAGTAAATGGTTCAAATGCTACTGTCTATGATAGTGATACCGCATTGTTACTTATTGCTTATATTACCATATATTTCTTTTCAGAAGAGCAATAAGAAATACTTCTCAGTGAGGTTATGTACCATTGAAAACTCCTGTAATGCTGTATTCTGTTCTTTCTCTTTTCACCACCTACCTTTGGTCTAAAAGATGGAAATATATTCATCCATTATATCTATGCTCAGCTCCAGAGATTTTAAGAGTATCTTGTTTAACAAAAGTTTATGAGAGAGAAAACTCCTTTTGTTTGCATTGTTTAGGGCCAGAAGAGAGTACGTAGCCTGACCTTCTGTAAATGTCAAATGTTAAGAGCTCCTGAATTGTTCTTTGCTTCTAATAGAAAACATGCAGTCATTCCTGTTACTGTTAGAATTGTTATAACTTCTGAAGGGCTGTTCCAATAATTCATTAACTTAGTTATATACACTTCAAGGCTAATTTGCCATCCTCAGCCTCCATCCAATTTTTCTACTGGATGACAAAATTATGTTGTTAATATTGTGTTCTCCAAATTCATGTAGCTTCCCATACAGATGCCATTGCAGCGGTAGTGGAATTTTGTGAATAAAATGGTAGACACTCACATACTGCAACCTTTTCAGAACCTAGAAGATGGATACACGTAATTCATGCGCATTAAACAATGACATTATTTTGACAAATATAATTTGTGATCATATAGGCCAGAACACAAAGCTAATAGATAGATAGATGTAGTTAATCCTTCAAATAACTTTTGACAAGTAGATTAAAAAACTTGCAGTCTGATTCTGTATTATGTCTTTTCCTTTTTTCATTGATCTAAACATCACAGCACCTGTAGTACCCACTGGTCATACGGCGTGCACAAGCGTATGCTGTACCACTTGCGTGAGCGACTGCATTTCCAACTAGCAGAGGTGGTGGATTCCTGATTCTCGATTATATGCTGAGCAGTTTGTAACCCTGAAAACAGGACATGCTTCTGAAAGACGGGGCAAGAGAAAGAAAAATTTTGAAAATGCACACGGATGAATTGTTCTTTCTGAGGGCAGTCATGAAATACTCGGTAATATTCAACCATCAGACCGCACCACTGATTTAACCATCCGTATGCTGTAATTAAGCAACACAAGCTGACGGGCAGTGCATTTCTATAAGCTTATTGCACATCTCAGATGCCTTTGAGATACTTGGGCTTTCAGACTGCTCTCTCCTTTTACTCTGGGCCCATAGATTCAGAATTGATTGGACTTTCAGCAGTTCCTTACCTCTGCCAGGTGCAAATATATTTCCATTCTTCGCAAACAAAAGAAAACCCCAAAGTATTTAATGTTTCTTTTTTTTGGTCTCAGAATCAAACTGGTTTATGTGGCAACAAAAGAAACAGTCTTGAAAGCCACTGCATGAATCCGACATTCAAGGAAAGGAAGTTAAATACGGCTGGTGCTATATGTTTCCCAGTCCTTCAATATAAAGATGTGTTTCCAAGGAGGAGGAATACTCCTGACATACAATCCAACTCATGCTTTTTTTTCTTTTTTTTTTATATAGAGCCCTTCATTGAGAGCATCATATAATGCTTTATAGCAAGTGTGAATTACAAGCTGTGGATAGTAGCTTGACTACTGCATTAAAGGAGCTCTGAAGTTGAAAGCTGGAATTTAGGGAGGGCATAAAAAAGAGGACAGGGCCAGCAGTGTAGCAGCTCAGGCATGGGTAAATCCTTTCCTGGTAGGGTCAAGCTGGGATCTGTGCTGGCAATATGCCACTTGCGATGGAAGATCTGGGAGAGAAACAAGGATGTGGAGTCACGGCAATCCCCTGCTTTTTTGCCACTGAAGTCGTGAGTGAGGAAAGTGTGGAGGGAATGGGTGGATGCAGAAGCAGGAGTGGAGGAAAGTGCTGTAACCCCAAGGAAGGTTTCTAAGCACTTTGAAGCTGTGACTCTCTGGGACCTAAGCATGGCATAGCAGAAGCGACGGGAAAGTCAATGGTGATGGGAAATGTCTCTGCAAACACTAGAAAATTAGAGCGGGATACGGGTAGATTTTGGAAAAACCTAACCAACCAACCAAAAAAAAACCCCTAGGGCTTTTAAAAGACTTCAGAGTCTCTTGCAGGTTACTTCTGAGTTATGGAGAAGACAGTCAAATTTGAAAATGTTTCATTAAGTTTGCCTCTTCACCAGATAAAGAACATATTGCTGCCTAAACTGGTTTCAAGTTTACTCTGATCAGAGGCTGAAAACCATCGTAGAACATTTTGTCTTCCCAAGATCTTATAAGGGACCAAGACTTATTTCCACGTCTTAAATTACTGTGGCTTGTATGCAAGATCAAATATGCAGCTGGTTTAAGCAGGATTGTATTGAAGTGTGTTGAAGTAAACCAATTTCCAGTCTCTAGAGACAAAAGCTAATCATTCTGAAACTCCGAAAATGTGGATCCACAATAACAAGTTGTAGGTGAAATTGTTACTTTTATAGGGTGCTGGGTATGGTGTTATTACTGTCCCAGATCTGTAGCTTTTTCAATACCAAGAGGAGTAAATGTCTTATATTTTTGTCTGCCTTTTTAAAATGTATTATTATTTTGCTTTAAACACTGAGAGTTAATGAGATGAATAGAAAAAACTGTCAACTAGTAATGCTTTCCTTTTCTAGTTAAACAAATTTTCATAGAGCACAAACTTTAAAGGTAAATAGTATAATTTCTTAAGAAAATTTCAACAGCTAACAAGTGTAAGAGAGCATTTAGAGGATTATTTGGAGTTATATTTATCAGAAGGAAAGAAGTTTCCCATTTAATATTTTGACAGGGATAGTAAGCAGACCAAAGGTCTGCACACAGAATCAACAAATGCAGGCCTCATTGATGTCTGCAACATAAATGCTAGAAGGGACAATCTGTTTTAGTTATGCTTTTGAGCACACTTTACATCTAATTTTAGTGCACAATAAAAATGAATGCTCTGTTTTCCAAATGCATCTGCTGAAGCTTGAGTTTTCATACCAGATGGCTTTATATTATGTTAAAACTCAACATACAGTATGCTAGTGTTCACTGGATCTGCTGAAAGTGACCTTGCATTTTTTTCTGTGTGAGCACAAAATATGAAATTTATTAATTTTGACATGCAAAAAATGTTGATCTTTCTAGCTTGTTGTACTGGTCTGTTTTACCTGGGTTTAAGGGTTAGTTGGTTTTTTATGGTCAGAAGTATGTGGTGTTTCTACTTTAAAGTTTGTTTCCAATACAAGCCACACCAAAATTGCATGTAAATCTCATACAATATACACAATGTATATATTACTAAATACTGTGCACAAATCACATCTAGGCCTCCAGTTACGTCTCTGAATATTGAATTTTTGAACTTGCATCCGGCTGATGTCCATGCTCTATCTTTCATTCATACCTGAGCTTCCTCCGCCCTCGCACTACATCATTGCGTCCATGCAAACTCTGACGTAAAGGCGTTGCCTTGCTGACATTAAACCAGTGCAGCAGTGCTTTTGGATGGGAGTCAGCCGGTGTCCCTGAAGCTCTGGTGGCTTGGCCTCAGTTTTTTCTGCAGAGACTCTGTGGACGGAGCAGTACCTAAGATTAGACAGTGAGTAAAGCCTGGGCTCCATCTTACAGGTGAAACCTTGATGAAAAATGAAATGTCACCATGTCATTGACATTTGTATGATTTGTGCCGCTTCCTACACTGAAAACCCTGCGGTCCTGCGGAGCTGTAGCTGTGCAAAGTGTCTGAAAAATGCTTTCTTTTTGATTGTGTTTCTTGTAGCTGCTTTAGAATGGCAAATGACTATCCAGGCTGCATGGCAGCTGTGAATGTCTAATTATACATTTATTTTCATAGTCCTGTCCTGAGAAGCTTGGCCCTTTTTTAAAAGCAGGATGAAGTCACAAGCGTGATAACTTGCTAAGGGTGAGGGATGCTTCTGAGTACATGTGAATGTGGAGCTGGTTGTCTTTGCATTCCTTTGTGGCTACCAGGTGCTGACGACAATTCATTTTACCTGACCTTTCGGCAGTAAGTATGCAGTGCAAGGATAAAGTGCTGCTCTGGTTGGTTTCACTTTGATTCTTCTATTACTTGGACCGTATTTCCCACCTACAGGTCATGCACACTACCTATTTCTTGGTAATTTTGTTAATTTGTACTTAATTGGCTTGACTGCTTGTTAATCTGAAATTTTGTATGGTTTCCATCCTCTTTCTGTCTCAGTTACCACCAATCATTGATAACTTAATCCTCACAGCATTTCTGAAAGGTGGAAGAAATGTGTAATACTTTATACTGAGGCTTGAGAGATAAAAAAACCTCACTTGCCACCAAGTACACAGGAACCTGTTGGGGATAGATGAGCCAAATTCTAGGATAGTTTCCTAACTACTGAATCATCTGTTTCCCTTCTAGCAGCAGATTATTATTTTAGATAGGAAAATACATTGAAGTGTACATAGTTTATATACTATTTAAGTATTTGGTGTGACCCAAAACTTCTTCTCTCACTATTTTTCAAATGTTTTCCACTCTTAAGTCAATGTTTACTCACAATTGAAACACTGGGATAAAATTTTGAGCTACTGAAATTACTCTCTTGGCTTAAAAATAGGTGTAGTTTAGAAAGAGAAGTAATATCCAAAAAGGTGGGGAACAGCTATATGCAGTGACTCATTTAATGTTGTTCTAGTTCTCTGCATGCCAGATTTCATTAACAATTTGGACCCAAATGCTTAATTTCCTCAATGTCCTTTTGAAAGTCCCTATGACAGCGTTTGCTTCTGACTTTCCGTGGTGAACTTTAGCCACGGAATTAGCGGGTGTCTAGCGGGCTATCTCTGTGAGCGTCTCGTATCTTCCTGACGTTAAGCACAAGTGAAACAGAGACAATAGTGATTGAGACTGGCAGTTTGTTGGCTGGTTTTTGGTCACGTTTCGCTGAAGTCAATGTCGTCTGATCGCTTCTAACACCTTTTAGCCAGGAGCTTTTGTGTTAGTTTTGGCAGCAACCTGTCTTTTTCATTTTACTCTGGTACCTTATCTAGGTCGTGTCACTGTTACTTATTTAGTAACTTAAAATTCACACAGAGACACACACAATATTCTGACTGCTAACATTGCCTGCCATGCCTTAATCCAAGGGTTCATAGGCTTAGTCATGGTGATGCTCAAAGAGGTGGACGTCTCTAGTAGTTCCATTTTCTTTTCCTTCTTTTGGAGTGTTAAACTGCTTAAAAAAATAGTGACAGATGCATGAAGCAGTTTTCTTTGTGTGGAAATCCTCACTTTCCTACAGGCCCCTTGTTAAATCGCAGATGGAATAGTAAGAATCCCAACGGCAGGTACTACAGAAATTCTTATTCACTGAGTGAAAAATGTTGAGCGCCCCTGTAATAAGTCAGTATGTGGTAATTTTGTATTTGGACCAATTCAAAAGTTTGTCGGATGCATTTTCTCTCCTTTCCATTGCATGCATAAATTTTGCGCCCAAAAATCTTGTCTGCACAGCATTCTCATAGAACGGGGAAAGTGGAATGATGCTGCATAACAAGCACAGACCTTTTTAGACTTCAAAAATAAAGAAGGAAACTGTAATTTGTTAAACAGCAGCAGTGACCATGTTCAATTTTAGGCTGGACGTGCTCATTTTTAAGAAAACTATTGAGTGCAAGTATATTTTTGTAACAATTATGGCAAAAAGAAAGACGAAGTAACAGGAAAAAATGGTTTAACTGGGTTGCAGCTTTATACACTAATACCTCAGAAAACTGTCCAGCAGTAACTCAGCCCTGATCTGTATCCTGGCAGAGAGCTACAAATAGCATGTTTTGTCTTCTCTTAACACTGTTGATAGAAGCTCACTGAAGATGGGAGGGACAAGCAAGAGGGAGGTCCTGTCTTTATGGGTTTTTAGGAACTCCAGGCCCTTTCATTCACCTTCTTCAAAGGCTGCTTTCTGTTAAGCTCCTCCCAGAGTACCTTGCCAGAGAAATGTGTGTGTGTAAATGTTTGTATGCTCAGGAAGCTGGAGGTATTTCTGAGACTCAAATTCACAGCTATTTGTGTAACTGCTAAAAATGGCTAACACTGTAAAATTTTGGAATTCAAAGATTATTAATTTTTTTCAATGGTATTTTCAATTCTGGAAATGGAAAACTCTTGCAGTATTCTAACTCCTGTTTGCCTAGTTATCCCATTTCAAAGGAGTCATTTCCTCGATTCACTGGTGTGTTGGAGATCCATCTACTGGTGTCACTCCAGCTGCTCCTCTGTGGTGAAATTAAATGTGATAGTTCAGTGTTTTCTACAGCTACATTTTATTGGGTTATTTTAGGTCGGTCCCTCTAGAGAAACGTAGCATGTGACAGGGAATTCTCCTTTTTGTTCGTTTGCAGCACCTGGCCGCTATTCTGGGTTTGATCTCGGATACGGAAAGCTAACGGCAAGGCTTTTGTGATTCAATGGAGTAAGAAAACCTGGGGAACGAAATCATTGCTCACCTCCCTCGCTCCAGTAAGTGGTCAAAAGAGGAGAGAGTGAAGCTGGGGGCCCTGTGTCCCCCGCTGCTCCAGCACAGTCATACAAACGTGACGTCAGAGGTGGCTCAGAGCTCCTCATCAGCGTAATCACAATCGAGTTCCGATGCCGTGTGACTGAGGGGGCACGGCCAGGCTGCTTCAGCCGCAGGAAGGGGGGAAGTCAGGGGAGGACGGATCTGCGACGCAGCTTGCTGCAGGAAGGGCTCCCTGCGGGCTGCAGTTGCCTGGGTAGGTGGGAGGTGTAGCAGCAATGATTGGTGGTGTAGAGAGAAACTACTTCTCCAGCAGTTAACGATTGCCTGAAGCTATAATTGTTTTCAGTGACAGCATCCGTGGTCTTTTAGGGGACTGGAGCGGGGAAAGTCACCAACAGAGCCATTACAATTTTGCAGCTCGCTGGAAATTGCTGTCTAGGGCTGGGCTTGGCCCTGCGTGGCCGAGTTGTCACTCTGGGATCTCTGAAAGACTCCTGGCTGGCAATGCAAACTTTCCCTGAGGTGTAAGTAGGAACTAGTCAGTCTTTTGTACTGATTCCAGTAGACAGAGAAGCAAGAGAAAAAGGTATGCAATTTTGCTCTTAATTGACATTTGTCGTCACCTGTTACTTGCAGCCTTAAATGAGCTTCTCGTGGAGGCATTCCGCTCTGTATCTAAAAGACTCCGGTTAGATACCCTCTGGTGAGCTTGTGCTGATTCAAGATCAGTTTAATTTATTCAATCAATTTTTTTTGCGTGACACAGAAAACAATTTTACTCTGTATTTTTAAGATTAGACTTAGTGTTTTTGACTTCTTTGTACGTTCTGACATGATTGAATTATTATCGGTTTCACCATACTTTGTCCAGTGTTTATGGAAGATTGCATATGATTGAATATGTAACAGTAATAATATGTAATGCAGATTCTGAAAATGTCCATGCATAGTTGTGAACCATAAAAAGTCATCTTATTATTGATGTGTTACTATTAATATTGATGTCATAACACAGTGTTGCATCAATTGTAATAAATTGCTCAGATAAGGAAAGTAAACAGAAAATGTTCCCAGTAATGTAATTCAAACCTTACATACAGAACAGCAGTGGCAAAGTCAAGCAAGGAGACTTTACAATGGCATTCTACTGAATAACTAAAATTTTATTGACTTATGTTCCACATGATGGAGCATTAAGCAGTCCCCCACACCCTAATTCCTTTCTCAATGGCAGCAGGAATGACCTGCAATTCCCATCAAATTATGTTTCCTTGGTACTGTATCTTTCACTCTGTGTGTTGCATTTTGACATTAACACTTTTTTTTTCCTTCCTCAAACCCATTTCTAGAGTTAAGGATTTTCTTTAGAAAAGTTTAGAAGAGGTTTTTTAAGGCATTTTGAGAGACAAAACTTTTCACAAGATTTGTCTCTATTTCACTCTCCTTTGGAAATGCATATTTTCTATATAACACTTCATATTGATAATAAAAGGAGTCCTACTTATCTGTAGAAATTTTTACCACAGAGCAGACATCAGAAAGTCTTGATTCATTTCCCCAAACCACAATTGAGCTGAAAGATGACAATATGCTGGGTCGTTTGACTGCACCAGCACTTTGAAAAGAAAACTGCTGATGTGAGGGCTCAGAAGTTGTCTTTTAAGGGAGTGTATTTCAGGTTCTTTTATGGTTCTTATACAACCCATACCACAGCAGCATAACACATATCCAGACTGGTACTCAAGTACACACAGGTCAATGCAGACAGAATCTTATGGTTTTAAGTTCAGGTTGCTCTCAGGTGTGCTCTGGAAGTTGCAGCGGAAGCAGGGGTAAAATGCTGGTGTCCAGAGCAAGTGCTCCACCTGTTAGGCCCAAAATGGGTGGTCGTTTTCCTGCTACTGGCTTAATTTAAAGGGAAACATTTGATTATGCAACCAGTTGTGCACGCTCAAACATCCTGCCCTGGTAACCCACATGAAAATACAGTAGGAAAATCTGAAAAACTGGGGTTTAGGCCTCTGAATCGCTCCTTCTGCCTAGGTGAGGTAAGAACATAATCTACAGAGTGGTTTGGAGTTGGAAACTGTCTCACTGTTGCTTTTTTTCCCAGACAGATGCATTGAGAGGACTCTTCTCAGAAGGCAGCACTGACGATAGCTGTTCTCACACTGATCCTAGAAGCGAGGAGGTAGAGTCCTCCCTGAGTCATCCAGACTCATGGACAGTTATAACTACACTGAGGACCTGCATTTAATTGGATTTACTTCTCCTTATATGTATGCGAAAGCAGTCACCTTAATATTTTCTGGGTGAAACTTGGTAAGTTTGGTCTAGCAAGTTAAAAATTCTTGATCATGATGTCGGAAAGAAGTTTGCCAAAATAAGGAGAACATGTCTTTTCTTCTACCTGACACTGATTCTTTTCTCGTCTATCAGAATTTTTACAGCATGTCTCAAACCCTGAGGCTGTAAGAATAAGTCACGTAGCCACATTTTGCCTCCCAGATCCCCCAAGAAATGAGCTGCAAGGCAATGATTATGAACTTCCGTACTCTGATGTCAACTTGAGGCCATGTAGAATAACAGCCTTCTGAGCTACCTCTTCCTTTGTGGACCTTTGCCTCTTCATTGGGCTTCTGGATTTGTATCCATACTTTCACCCTCCATTTCATTCCTCTGGTATGTTTGGTAATATACAGTGCTTTATGTTCATTTTTTCCATCCCTGACTGCTGTAGAAATGACATCTGTCGCTAGAACACAGATACTGAGGAAGCCAGATGTGCTTATGGGGCTCAGATGCTCAACCAAAGGAGTCGTAAGTTATAATCCTGTTCAGATTGTCAGTGTTCCCAATTTATTAGTCTAGATATTGCTCACGGGATGGTTGTAGCTAACTTTATTGCAGTGTTTAATCAGGCCTGTATTGTGCGTGCTATCCTTTTGCTAGGTCAAAATTTCTCCCCTAGTACTCTTAAATTTCTTTATTCTTATGTGGTCCTTTTTCTCTCTTCTTACCCTGAAGTTCTGGACTTGCTGTTCTCCTTTCTGTATGTTTCCTCTCTCTTCAAAGATTTTCTCATTCTTTTTGCCTTCAGTGTCCATTTCTGAACTTGACATCTGACTTTCGAGGATACTGCTGGTGACTCTTACAGGGGTTTTCTGTTTAACAGCCAGTAACTCTATACTGCAGTTGCTGGAAGCACTTCTGCTCTACCCACCCTGCTTTGGACTGTTGTAATACCTCCCCTGGCAAAAATATTGAAGACACAACAGGGGACCTTTTCAAAGACTCACTTCTATGGTGAAAATTGGATGCCTGAAATATGAACAGGCTTGAGATTTCCTTGCATGAATGGTTCCTTCTGAATTAGAGATTTCATCCTTACTAGGTTGTTTAAAAAGGGCAAAGTTTATATATTTTTTCCAGTGATTTTATTTATGAATGAAGTCCAGTTATATTCCCATTTTCTTCCTGTTGCTGAAAATAATGTTTCTAGCACTTATAAAGTAGTTTAGAGGTTAGATAAAGTGGAAGTTATGGGTAAACTTTATTGCCTCAGGATAGAAATGATAATATTTCCTCCTGAGACATCTTATTTTTGAGTAGCCACTTCATGTTCACTTAGATTGTGATATTTTCAAGGACATTTTCAAGAAGCAGCATGTACTCTTGAAGACAAAATTCGCTTCAGATGTGCTTGTATCAAAACATGCAACTGCAAATGGTCAAACTTCTCTTACAGTTAGTCCCCTGCAAGCACCTTGGCCTTAACACATCCTAGCTAGCACCTGAGTGCTTGCCAAAGAGATTTTCCATGCACAGCACATACACAGAAATAGTTGTAAATTGCATGTGCACTGTGAAAACTAGATGCAATTCCAGTGGAAGATGCAACTTTAATCATTTAGTGGACGAATTTCACGTTTTGAAGTGTTTGAAGCAGGGAATACCACATCAGGTCTGTAATCTTTCCTGTGTTCGTTGATCTCTGTAATGTCATGATAACAGATAGTATGTGACAAGAGAAAATATAGCCCTAAAAAGATTTTCCTATTTCTCTTCCTTATTTGTAATTTGTATTAATTTCCTTTGGGACATTCTAGTATCTGATAATGATATTTTGCCTTGTAATCTTACTAGTTTGATTTAAAGAAGTGATTTGGAAAACAAGGGCAAGATATTCTGGTGAATAATTGCAGACATATGTGATGTGTGTTGAAAAAGCCTGAGCTCCTTATGCAAGACAGCCAGTATTTTCAGCTGACCTCTAAAAAACACCCCCAAACTTTGCAGGTACATGTATTTGATTTTGAAAAGACCAACATTTGCATACGCATATCACATAGCTGTATTTGCACAGTGTAGTTAGATGAGCGACTGATTATGTGCAGCAATAGTCATTTTTGTGTAGGTGGTGGCTGTTTCACCCCTCTTTTCTTTAATGTTAGTTTTGTGAAGCTGTGCCTGACCATGGTTACTTTCTGTGTCAAAGGCAAAAGAGAGGGATTTTCACAGCTGAGCATTTGCAGACATAGGTGGACATTAGAAACTTTGACTCTGAAGTCTCCAAAGAGCAGTGTATTTTGGTTTTATTTAAATCCATGGATCATAACGTAGCTGTTCAACTTCAGACTTTTCATTAAACATAAGATTGCAAAATCTGTATTTTTATCATTTTTATACAATATTGTTACTGAAATATGTAGACCTAAGATTACAAATATTTAGAACAAATCTTCCAAGGGTTCAGCATTTAATATGAAGTGCAAAATCTAATAGAACCAGTGTAAAAAAGCATATTTTAGAAGTTAATAAGCTGTGCTTTGTCTAATGCTGCCTGCCTACTCCTGTTGCCTCTTTTCCCTCTCTGCCTTTTGATAGAAATTACCCAGTTCTGTCATCAGAATCTATAAAGGATAATTTGGAACCAGAGGCTGACTTCTTGGAAGTTTTAGCTTGGATTTTTTACGGTTGTATCCCTAAGAGGACATAGATACATAAATCCCAACTGTCTCCATGGTGTTTAAACTGAAGATGATGACACCCCTCTCCCTGACCTGTGACAAATTACCTATCTTGTTCATGCCTGAAATTCTTACATGCTTCAGATTTCACCCATGGAGTCCCCTAAGTGTTGAAAGCTTGGTTTCTGGGCATGCCAAGCTCCTTGCTCTTGATACTGTAGAAAAAAACAGAAACTAAGACCATGCGGTTGTACCAGGGTTCACAGACTGGGTATGCACATATCCACAAACATGCCTTAATCTGATAGGATTTCCCAGACACGACTACAACAGATTTCAGAAAACAAATGAGCTAGGTAGGGTTGCAGTGGCTTCCTTATGAAGAGCTTGGCAGTCAGAATAGTCAGCCAGCAGCACACAGGAGACAGAAGCTCATTTCTTACCTTCTTGAAGGCATTCAAATCTCCCTTTTCATCAGGAGATTGGGCAGTCTCACAGGTGTGTAATAGCTTTGCTCAGGTCCTCTATCTGACAAGATTAACTCTCTCCAGAAAGCAGTAGACCTCTTGGAGAGAGAGATGCTAGGTGAGAGAGAGACCAAGTGAGCGATTAATCTCCTCTGGGTTTTGTGCCAGAGAGAAATACAGCAAAAATAAGCCTGAATTACTAGCCTAATATTAGAGCACTGGAGATGATTAGGTTCTGGAGCTTTCACTAGTGACTGCGCCAGTCATTAAGTGAAGTCATTAAATAGTCATGGGAGCTTTTGTCTCCCCTTCTTTGGTACAGACTTTATCTATCAGGAAAGAAATTTTTTTTCCGCCTCTGGAAACGAGAGTGATCAGGGAAATGATCCACAAAAGAAGCAATTATTAGCTAGCTGAACGTCGTGGTTTGGGTGTAGCAGAAAGAAACTGGGTCTGCTTCTGTCTGAACCCTGACTGCTGGAGGAGGCAGTCAAAATGAAAATCTGAGGCTTGTTAGTTGTTGATGTAGTTATGAGAGGTGATTGGGAGTTTGTGCATGCGAACACTTAAGAAAAACTTGGATCAGTGGGAGCCAGAGTATACCTTGGGCTAAGCCCGGTTTTTACAACCCTTGTGAATCAAACCAGGCAGATTTATATGGTGCAAATAGAAATGTCCCAAGTTCAGCTTTCTGAATATATATTTGGTCAGCCTGGTAGGAAAAGTGAATTCTAGCTGCAGCAAATTGGACCTACAGATACTTAGAAAACTGAGTCCTGAGATGTAGGAACTATGTGATGTTAAAGGAATAAATTTAGTGCCCGACTGTAAAGAAGGGAATCATCAAAGACCCTCTTGATTGCTTCTCTTCTTATATGCATCACTTCTGGATTACGTTAATATTGTTCTCCAGGAAGAGCAATATGGATGGTTTCCTTCACTATGTCAACAGAGACGTGTTCCAACTACTGACTGGGATAATGAAAAGTACTGATTTATATTTTTTTTTTGTGTTTATTTGGTATTCTGTACCATCATGTCATTTTTTAAAGTTTAACTGTCATTAATTTTAGTCTTAATCATTTTTGCAAGCTGCAAAACTACAAGCAGTGTGGTGATTTACAAACAAAGAACACAGGAGGTGTTATCTCTTGCTTTTAGTGTGAATACAGGTTTTGTTGTACTGAGCTTTTCCTTCTGTCTTTCCAGCTTCTGATATATATTTCCATCAGGTCCCCAAACAGCACATCTGGGGATTGCTTTCTGCACTGTGCAGTTGCTAAGTCTCAGTGTGACCACCCCTATGAGGTATTCAAGCAGAAGTGGTGGTTCTTTAAGGATTTTCTGGGTAACGGGGAAGACTTTTTTTCCCCTCGCACACACTCATCTGCATTGGGAAGTAAATATTACAAGGCATTTTGGGATCCTGACAGAACTGGAATGTCATGCAAAGCATTTTGATATCTCACTTAACGAAATAGCCTGGGATCACTGTGCAGGGCTAAGCCAACTTAATCAAAAACAAGAATGAGTGTCCCTTTTTATGTAGATTGTTGACCTAATAATGAAACACAGTTCTTGGATTAATGATTGTTATCATGACTATATGTGTCTGAAAATGAGAATTCATTAAATATTTGTGTATTGAGCTCACAGGCAACGGACATTTGTTTATTGCTGACTAATCAACTACAACCCAATATATCTACTAATGGTATCTTTTCTCCTGTGCAGTAGTATTAACCTTTCTTTGCCCTTGCTTTTATTCAACCTTTTAGCTGCTCAATAACATCGTCTGGAGAAACCGATACTGATATGGAGGAAGTGGAGAGGACAGAAGGAAGGGAGAAAGGCTGAAAGACGATTTTTCCTGGCTTTTACTGCGATTCAAAGCTGAAGGAGGTCTTCTAGAGTGGCTCCGCTCACACCTGCTCTGATGGTACTTCCCTGTTGCACCCCAATCTGATATTTGCCTGACTGTCTCTGTTTCTGGTTCCATTTAGGTCTTTTCTGCATTTCATTTCCATCGTATGAAGGAGAAAAACTTTGTGAAATACCTGTTGCTGGAATTGCTTAAGAGCAGGTAAGATGTATTTGTATCAGGAAGGCTGTAAGTACAGTGGAAGGTGCAGGAATGACGGGTTTAGATAATGTCCTGATTTCATGATTTGGTCAGTCAACCTCATTTGATGCGTACTGACTCCCATATCACTTAGATGTTCTTCAATCATTTCCTAAGCAAAAGCTCTGAAGAGAGCACCTGTTGTCAGGGATTAAGTTAGACTTTAGCCCAGGGTGCTTGATGGGTTCTAAGGCTTGCTTCCCCCCCTCCCGCCCCCAAATGCAGAAAGGAACAAAAGAGAAAGGAGAGGCTGTTAGTTTCATATGTAGCTTCTGTCTTAGTGAATTATTGTATATTGGTCTTTTTATTTCTATAATGTTAATTCAATTTGTAACCATGCATTATTATGATATGATGAAGTGCAAAATATAAAGTGTTAATGGAAAAAAAAATTCCAAGTCCTTGTGAGTATATACACTCCTACTGTAAGCTGTTAGTAAGTTGCGTATGTTGTTAGTAACTTGAATTAAAAAATCAGAAAGTGTTTCATTTGCAGGGTTACCTGTTTATGCATGCAGCATATCTTTTTTACCAGTAGTTTTCTTTTTACAAGAGGAAGGTGATGATTAGAGTTCTCGTGGTGTTTTTTGATACACTTACTTATTCCTCACACAAAGGCGGTAACTGATCTGGAGCATCAGACTGGTCCCACAGAGGCTCGTTCTGTTCCTGTACTGAACTTGCTGACTTCAGTAGAAACTCCAAAATAGGTGCTGGATTTCCTCACTGTGAACCACTTCCAAGAGTAGTACACATTTACCTTTTAGAGAAGGTAATCAATTAAATAAACAAGGCATGTGTACTGGGAAAATTGAACATCTTGTAAGTTCAGTGGACAGAGATTATGAGAACTTCATCCCAAACACCAGTTCACAGGCAGAGTTACATGGGAAGAAGGTGGACAGCCCATGTCATTCCTTGTACTTCATACAGACTTGCACATCTCCATAATGTCTTCTCCATCACAGAATTTTTCCTTCATGCCAGAAGACATTGCAGAAATGCATCACTTAAATATTTCCATCACTTCTATGTGAAGGAAATGTTTTACCTTTTCCTTCACACCAGATTTCTCTTTCAGTCTAATTCATGCAATGACACATATAGTAAAGTCAGTCACTATATTTAAAAATGAAACACAGCTCTTCAAAATACTCAGCCTTTGGGTGAAATGCACACGCGTGTACATAGCTTGATAAATTAGGATGAGATACATATGCATAAAATGTAACTTCTGTGTATCCCGTTGATCTTCCCTGGTCTTCCTTAACTCACTCCTGAAGTCATGACACCTTTCTGATCCTTTTCTCGTAGTATCTGTGGCTTTGCTATCTTGTATTCCTTCCTCATGAACAGAAAGCAAAAGATTTGCACAGATTATTTCTTCTACTGAGGGACTGCATGAGGTGCCTGCATGCCATGTATCTTCTTAGGAAAGGATTAAGTGGTCAGTTAAGTGATGCCTTTTTGTGTGGGGATGAATGTAGGACTTACACACATGACCACTGAAATAACTAGGAGTTGAACACAAGCAGGACAGGATTTGACCAGCATTCTCTGTGGAAGCATCTCCCTTCAAAGAAATTCATGTACAAAAGTTCCATCTCTGAATGACCGTGTCAAAAAAGATGATGTTTTAGCAGAACTATTTTAGATTGCCCTTAAAATACTGTTAAAAAAGGATTAGAGTGTTGTCCATAGTGTATTCTCACTTTCTATACAAATCAGAATTTCATTCATACAGAGGGACTTGGCCAACAGGAAAAGGGAAAATTTTTCTTGATGAGGATCTTGAAAGGAAACTTTTTTTTTAATAACTTTGAGGGTAGAGTGGATGACAATACAAGAGACAAGGATGAAAGAACAAGAGCAAATACTTTACCTTGAAACAAATACCCTAAACATGTGATTGAAGCGGCCATGAGTTGCCATTGTTAGTATATTGCTGACACAATACTGATTGCAAAATTCCTTTAAAAATCTTTCAACATTTGACTGATTGTGGTGCTAATAATAGGATGATGCAGCAATTTTATTGTCGGGATTGTTCTTGGATTTGACATTGTCTTTATCAATCTGTTAATGAAAATAATGCTTATGTAAGGTGTTACTATGAATTCCTGGTTCAGAGCCAGAGATGGTGGCAATGACACTCTGTTGTATACCATGTTACAGAACAGTTTTGTTTAGTTTCTTTTGTAAGTAGCACTGGGGAGAGAAAGATTTGGGTAGTAGAGTCTTATTTTTTAAAAAACTTCTGAAGCAAGCAGTGAATCCACATACATTGTCTTTCAGATTTGAAAAACATCAGCATAAAAAAAGTGAAAAAAAGCAAGGAAGTTCAGTGTTTGATATAATTCCATTGACTTTCTCAAACTGGAGGTGCCTTTATAACGTCTTTAAAATATAAACATGTATCGGTCTTTGCAGCTATGCCTATGCTTGCGAAATCTTGGGAGGAAAGCAAATAGATTGCTGTTAAATTCCTAATTTACGTTAGTGCTGCGTGTGCTATGCTTCTCAAAATAAGTCAAAGCTCCATGTTATATGCCCGCCTGGGCATTATTTCCTGGACTACTTCATTTTTTTTTGAATCCTAAGTTTAGGTGCGTTATAGCAATATTTTGTTCCCTAGCTCTGTAGGAACTGGAAGGATTAGAAGAGGCATGTGCTTATGGTGCTGTACTGTTTGTCCCTGCCAGATGATTCCCAAAGTCTTCTTCTGGGAGAGTGCAGCTATGTTTCAGCTGCTTTGCGGGCAGATTGTAAACTGGCAATCTAGGTCATTGTAAATACAAAATAAAACAGCTGCCAATAAAACTGAAATATAATTCAGTATTCCCAGTACATGCAAGCAAAGAAACAAACCCAAGATATTTGCACTGACAGCTGACGTTCTCTTCTCAGTTTACGGTGCTGTGTTCTTCCACTCGCTGAACAACCTCAGGTGTTGCAAGGACAAAGAAATAATATGGACATAGTGGAAGGAAGTTTCAGATTCTGTGACACTTATGTTGTGAAGGGCCTTACTTTGCAACTAAGCACCTGGCTTTGAGTTGATCCATTTGCAGGATGAGATATTGCCAAAGGTGACTAAGGGCAGTAAAATTAGAAATCAGATTTATTTTGAAAGGCACAAAGTTTGCAGTGTCATTTGGCAGCAGAAAGTATAATACCGTTCTGAGCTCCAATGACATCTGCAGGATGTAAAACATCAGGCAGGTATTTAGCTTTTTAAAAATTAATCCCATGACCACATGCTAGAAGCTGCGATCATTTCTAGTCATGTTATCACCAGACAAAGATATAAATACGGAGGTAGTTCAGCAAAGACAATTAAAGGTTTAGAAATACTAACTTAGGTGGACTAAAAAACATTTTTAGGCATATGTTGATTAAATGGTGGCCGAGTGGTGAAGCATGCTAAACACAAATATTTATATACGCTGTTGTGCTAGCTTGCAGGTTTCCAAACTGATTTGTGTTTCTTTTAAAACCTTCCTGTTGTGTTTCCAACATTTCATTTTGTTGGAAGAGTCTCTTACAGATAGATCATTATTTATTTGAAGATGGGAAAATTTAGAAGGAACAATAGGTTGTCCCAAAACGTAACCTACGTGTGAAACCTGTAAGGGATACCTGAAGTTGCCCGTTGCCTCTCTGGCCCCATCTACACACAGCACACAAGAAAACACATACGTACACACAAATGCAGCCAAGGACAAAGCACAAGAGTTTGCAGAATGAGAAAATGTTAAATAGATTTAAGCCAGGTCAGCATGACTTGGGAAGTAATTCCAGACTTGAAGTGATTCACTGGAAAAGCCCTATTTCTCACAAATTTTATTGTGAGAAAAATCTATTAGTTTAAGCAGTTTGAGAAAATTACCTCACATTTGCTGTGTTCCTTTCGAAGTTTTGCAGTTCTTCACTCTAAAACCAACCCTTTCTGATCTTAACCTTTGACTAGAATTTGGCCCTAGTTTGTTGTTTCCGCAGACATTGCTTTTGGATTGTCAGTCCCACAAATTATGACACGAAGTGGAACTCTAAACATTTGCCAGTGTCATCAAACACTGCTTAATTGACCCTCTTTGCTTCGGGACTGCTGACTAAGTCAGAATAATACCTGTGAGAACTGATGGCATTTTTGGTGGTACAAGCTTGCGATCTGTCCACAATAAAGTAACAATTGCCATACTGCAGTGTGTTTTGTCTGGCAAAAACCCAGTGTGAATACTGTGTTTTGCTGTATTGTTGATGTTAGTGGTCTGGACTGGGCTTTCTACAGCCCTAGTGAAGGGATTCTCAGACGTTTCTCACGATAAGCATCTCCTGGCTGTGGCAAATCTGAGACTTTGGTTTATTATGGTGATATTCTGCTGTCATAGGAGGTGACATGATTTCCCCACTGGGGTAACGACAGGTTCATAATCTGATTTGTAATAGGAATAAAATTTTATTTATGGGTACAGCGTATGGATTTGCTGAGTTTTCTAACATACGAACTTCAGCATTCACTGCCTCTGATGTTTTCATTGACCTGATTCTTGGCCTGATTCTCGTTAAAAATACTAGATAGAAGGAGTAACTCTTTAGAGTTTCAGGCATAGGAATCGGCCTCACTAAAAAAGCCGAATCTATATCTTATTTTCACTCTAACACTGAACTGGAGAGAAAGAAAGACCTCTTCTGACAGATTTCTGACAAAAAAAAAAATAAAAAAATCTGGTAACATGCCATGGACTTCATTGGAGTCAGTTCTAGTTGCATTAATCTGAGAGAAGACCCAGAAATTCTGTTTGTTTGTTTTAAAAACAAATATATATTTTGAGCAGAGTTCACTGTCTCTTAGACAGTTTCAGTCATTTTACTTGCCAAGTTTCTCTCACAGCTGGGTTAAGATAAAGTTTAATAGTTTTCTTCCCTGCTCTCCCTCAGATCAGTCATGAGCCTGTGGGAGATGTACATGGCTCTGGAGCACAGCCTGAATCTGTTCAAACCCAGGCATGGCTCATGTTAATGCTTCTTTGATTAAAACTGCATTCAGGCACAATGGCACACGCATTTGTAAAACAGTGAAAAGGTAAACAGTCACAGCCATATACATTTCACGCCATGTAAATCCTTGAGCTTTGAAAGGGATATCATGTAACCAACTTTGGTCAAACAAATTGGTAGCATTTGAGTCCAAAGTAGTCTGGCATTACTTGCAGAAAAACAGGAATTACAAGGAAGCTCTGGAGGAAGGAAAAAAATGCCAACTTTTTTCTATAGAAAAAGATTCTTTTTATTTTGATTTAGTGAGGTAAATGTCCATTCTCCTTTTGCTTTTCTTTCTCCAGTGACCTCACTTGATGTTCCAGAGTACTGAAAAAGAAAAGAATCATTAACAAATGAGTCCTCGTGAAGACCTAGCTGAAAAGATATGTTGTTATGCCTTTTCCATTCTCCCTCATTCAGAAGTACATCCAGACTTCACTGGAGTGGATGGAAGGATTTTTCTTGGCAGCAGTTTGCTTTCAGATGAGACAATTTATAAGACACAGAGGTTCAAATCCAATTTTGTGAGAGAATTTTATTCATGATGGAAATTTTATCACTGAGTTCAGAGAGACAAGAACATTACCGTAAAGATTTCTATATATTTCTATTAACATTGATATTATTTCTACATATGGTTTATTGAAATCAACAAACTCTTTTGTTGCAAATGAAGCTCAGGAGATGCAGCTTAAGTCCACACTTATCTGTGTGTTGCACAAAGCCTTTTCATAAGTTTACTATGATGATCTATCTATGTTTTCTAAAGAAAAAAAGAACCAAAGAGGGAAAAAAGGGGGGAAAAAACCCCCAATTCATAAAACAGTGAGCAGAACACTAGTCTAGGGAATGAGATATCTGGTTTCTGTTCCAAACACTGCCAGTGTGACCTTGCACAGCCACTTCTCTGTTTCAGCATCCACAACTATAAAATGTGAGTAATGAGGTTATAAACACATCATTTTTATTGAGTAATGGTGTTGCATGGTTCTGTTTTGTCCTTTATTTCTGTTTGCTCTGTAGTTTAATATTTGCTAGTAAAAAGCACGCAAGTAGCTAATTACATTTCAGGGTTCTCAATCCTCAGTTCATTGCAACTTATGTATTTATTTGTATCTGTACAAAGGTGATATTAATCATTTGGAAACTGCTACAGCCAAGTTACCTAAACAGAGAAAGCCAAATGTGTAGTGCTTTCGCAGGCTGCAGGTGCAAGGCAGCACAAGGGAATCAGGTTTGAAGCCTTAGAAAGTTTTCTGCAACTCACCCTCTAAAACCCAGTGTCCACCCCACAGCCTTCCTGCCTTATGCAAGTCTATGCAGTAAAATTAATCTCCTTTCTCTTTAAGCCATTTGCAAATCATTAAAAACATTTGTTATGGTTTAGTCTTACTATATCCAAGTTATTCCTGTTCACTTACTGTCATTTCATCTAGTTTCTTAATCTTTTCTTTCCACCCAATATACGTAAATAAAAGTCACTACTAGGTTTCCAGTGCGCAAACTCTACAGGGCTTTTTTTTTTTTTTTCCTTTGAAGTTACACCTTTGAAGTTGAAAACAAGTGATAATGAAAAGCCACAATGTCTCTGAACTTATATCTGCTAATTTAGAATAAAGCTCCTGATGATAGTATAGTAGCAAATCTGCACATGTTCTGCCCCTATGGTGTATATTGTCTGGGTCCTTCTTTGAAATTCTAACAGAAAGGAAAACTGCAAGAAACTTACAGACTTACCAGTCTGCAGAAATACAGACAATAGATTTGTTTGATGGTGAATATGTTATCTATATGAAAACCAGGTCTGCTGTGCACATTGTAGTAATTTTTCAAATGTGTACTCCTCACTGGAAATTTACTGTCAAAGTGTGTTTCAGAACGATTTTGTGGTGCAGTAATTAAGAAAAAAATGTTGCCTTTTCTTCCCATTAAAAACTTCGTTAGCACAGTTATCGTCAAAGCATTTGTGATAGTAACTTTAGCTACACTTTTGTATTCCAAATTACAAAATTATTCTGAAATATATTAAAAGTAATTAATAGAAGTTTCATATGAAATTGCTTTAATGATATTTGTAAAACTTTCAGTATATTTCTCTGAAAACTATGCTTCATCTTCTCTCTTTCTTCTATTCATTATTAGATACCTGTGGAGTTTAATAGAAAAATACCTTATGTCAACCTTACTGTTAACAGGGAGTATTCTCAGTCTTCTTCTCTCTCTGGTGCGCGCCCTGTGAAGAAAAGCTCATGTTTCTTTGTAGGAAACAAAAACATGAATTATGTTTATCATCCAAAATCTTCTACCTAAATTGCTGGTGCAGCCTTTTTGAAGTGATGCTGGATGTTTAAATGTCTCCTTGCTAGCGGACAGATACAGAGTTTGAGAGAAGGCATGGTCTGACTCACTTTGCAAGCCTGTGGTGGTCTTAGATATTGCTATTTGAAAGCTGCAAAACTTGCAAGACATCTCTGTGGTTCTGTCAGTGGCAAACACTGGAGAAGCTCCGCTAAGCTTGTCTCAGCGTATTTTCAAACAATGATATTTCTAATTCTGTAAAATCTTAGCTTTAAACTATTCCACCTCTCTCTCTCTCTCTCTCTCTCATATCTATTTTAGTCATTCTTTAACTAAATGTCTTTGATTTTAGTCATTTAATCACAGTTTGCCTCAGGCAAGCCGTGTGTCTTCCCCTGAATGGCCATTTGTTTCTGTGTTTCTAAAGAGCATCGTAATAAGGAAGCCAGAGAGTTTTAAAGATATGAAAAGGTGTCTTTGTAAGGTCTCATACAGTATGAAATTACTTCATTTATATAAATGGGAATGTTCAGGTTTTAAGACTTTTCCATTGATGTGTACAACACAGGTAGGTTGACTGCTGAGTGTTAGGAGCTGACAATGCCGTCGGTACTGCAGTGATGGCCTAAGATACAAAAGGGGTAAGCTTTTTGGGTAAAATACAACTTTTATTAGGTTGATTGACTCATGCCCATGTGTCTGAGATCCAGTACAATTTCTTCAGCTTTATCAATTAATCTAATATAAGCTATTGCCCCTGCTGTGCCCCTTTTTTGTGTTATGCATTCATCTCAAGGACATTAGTTTATCTACACGTTTTTATACGTCCATTTGCTTTTACGGTGATTTTTACAGATTTTCAGAGTAGAGACTTAAAGGGAATGGAGAGATCAAAAAAGGTAAGAGTAGTAAGCAGTAATCAGAGGTGGTGTAAAAAAACCCAAACAAACCTGAAACAACCACTATTATATGTATTACAATTGTGCATCAAAAATCCAACAGATTGAAGACTGTTGTACTAAGAACTTCACAGTTAGTTATAGATAATTTCTGCTTCAGAGGAATTACATGCAGCAGGCAAAGCTACAAACGTAACCTTCCTTTTCTCAAAGGTGCGCAGTTCAGACTGGTGGCGAGATGAGGAGCTGCCATGAGGTCTCCTGGCTATCGGCTGAGCAGTCAACGCACTGAACCAAATTCGATTTTTATCAAAAAGGCCAGGCCTCTGTTGGGGCAGCAGGCGGCTGTCCCGTGTGGGAGGAGGCCGTGACCCCGCCCCGTGCCAGCTCTGTATTGGCTGAACACAGCCCACCTCCCGCCACAGCTTCAGCCAATCAGAGGCACTGACGTGGCGCCTCCGCCCGGGTCTGTTCTGGAAGGGGCGGCTGCCGCCGCCGCCGCTGAGGCAGGAAGCGCGTGAGGAGGCACTGAAAAAGCAGATGTGAGGAAAAAAGTGAAGGGGCTCGTCTGGAGAAATGAAGGGGAGGGAGCCCATGAAGGCAGAGTTGTTGGGGGTATGGCTGGAGGCGCCCCCTCGGAGGGAGATGCTCTGTGCTGTCCCCGAGGGGGGACTTGGGCAGATTGAAAAAGGAGCCCTTTCAGGTCTCCCCAGTTACAGTGATCAAGCAGACCTACAGAAATGGGAGGGCTAGTCCTCAGAGCATGACCACTTACATTGAAATGAAATGGACACCTACAGCTGGTACCGCAGGGAGGGGTTGCTGCTGTGGCTACAGCCGTGCTGGGAAGCTGGACCAGCTGGGATACAGCTGACGACTCAAAGCAGAGGATTGCTGAGGGCAGGTGGGCCTGTGCCGCTTGTGAACACTGCCCTGTGCAAAGGAGGGTGGCTTCGGGAGCAGCTGATGGAGGTATCTGTGGAGCAATGTCTGATCTGGTTCATCCTGCCAACGAAATACCCCGGTGGAGTGACTGGGGAAAAGAAGGTAATCAACTGCAGTTGGTTGGACAGTGACATTGTGTTTATAAGCAAGGAAGAAAGAGCCCTGAAAAGGTAGCAATCGCTAATGCTGTGTCTGGCTAGCGGGGTGCAGTTACTGATGCCACTCAGGTATCACCTGATAAGCTGGCTGGACATCCTATTAGTCGAGGAATGACGTATGCTTACCATAATGGGGTGAGCACATGGAAGACAGGTGTAAGATTAGCAGCATGGCCAATTATGAAGTAAGGACGTCCAGTAGTATGGTCAACCTTGAATAAAATGTCAAGAAGGGCTGAAAATTTTCCATGCTCCTGCACCAGGAGTTACAGATGTTCCTGAACAAAAAGGGGGAGGATATGATGAAAGGAACAAATAACTCTGTTTTGAATTTCTAGCCGTATTGAGAAACCGTTTCCAGTTGCTTCCAACACATTCTGGATTCAACTCATGATCTTAATGATGAAGGACACCACATCCCATTAGCAATCTTCTGAGCCATACAGTTCTCCTGAGAGCCTATTTCAGTAAGTTGGTTGATGTTTCTGTGTGATGCATACAAAATATATTTTACAATTAAAGTATTTTTTCCATTCATCATTTAAATCAAATTACAAGGCACTTGAACATTGAATAATTTATATTCCCCAAAAAGATGTTAGGATATTAAATAGCAGGAATAATGTTAGGTTTATTAAATTGTTGCAGAGAACTCTTTTCTATCTTTGGTACTGCCCCAAACTCTTCATTCCTATCAAATAATTGTTTCTGTCTTTAGCTTGATTGTAGGGTTATTTCAGAGGTTTTTTTGTTTGTTTCTTTTATTTTTTTAATGTTTACTGGGCAAATCTTTTCAGTTCAGGCATTCCCCAGCTGGCTCATCCCATCACTGAATTCTGTAAAAGAAGGTTCTTTTCAAAACCATGTTCCCATGTATTCTCTGCATTTGGAGACAAATGCACAACTCTTTTCCCAGATCCATATTTCCCTCCTGGCAAAGGGCTGCATATTGCCTCTGTGCCTGGCTTGGTGGTGTATTATCATACTTACATAAAGGGATGCATGTTTTCTGCTAAAGAGTTTTCAAAGAGTTACAGAGGCAGGTGGAGGGACACTTAATTGTATATGGGTTATTTGTTGGCAAGCTTCAAGTTAGGATGCTATGTGAGAATATCAGCAAAAATGTTGTGGTTGGTTTTGCCCCTGCATTTTGGAAGGATGGTTTCAGGACCCCCAAACTGTTTCAAGGCTGAGGCAGTATGCATGGGAATGGGAATTTGCCCTTGAAAGTTGCATTTATAGACAGAATTGTGTAGACACAGTTGTTGCAATCCAAAAAGGCAATGGGGAAAGAAAATTTCATTGTGATCAGGCAAGTTAATGCTCTGTTTGAGGGAAGAGTTAAAACCGTAATGCACGGGTCATATATAAACCTTACTTGCCTCAGAACCACTGAAATGAAGAAAAGGAAGCACTTGGAGAATGATAACAAGGATGTTATGATGGGTAACATGACATTTAAGTGCCAATGGAATGGGCAATTCTATAAGCCCTCAGGAAGATAAGTGTTCCTGAAACACGAGAACTTATTGAATGAATTTCCTAACACACTTGTTACCATATTTTTTCCCTGCAGTACCGCAGTGAATTCTGTCCTGTTGTTTGGCACAAAAATAAAGGGAAGAGAATGTCATCCAGCAGCAGGTTGCTACAGCCCAGGGTCTGTCTGTTCCCAAATGAGGACGGTGAAGAAGTAGCTTGCTTGTCTCTGCAGAATATGGAGAACTTCTCCACAGAAGGTGGGAGGTCCAGATTGACAGATATTGTCAAAGGAACTGATAGTAAGGTTTAGCTTATCTCACTTAAAAAGGTTGGAAGTGGTAGTAGAAGCTGTATGTGTGAGGGGGAAAAATAATTTTCCTCTTGTGGAAGGTAGATGGGGTAGGATAGTTTTTACATGGAGGGAAACAGAAAAAGTGGAATAATCAAGGTAAAGAAGTAACACGGTTTGATTTGCAGTGGTGATTTCTAAGTAAGCATTTTGATTCCTGATTTCAAATAGTGAAAACACATACAAACCAAACTGAAAAATAGTTTGATTTTGACCTCATCCTGCCCAACACTGCCTGTTTTTTTTAATAGAAAAATTATGTTGGTGGGTACTGGGTATGAAGGCTGGCATCTGTTCCACTTGCTTGAACAGCTTTGGGAACTGCTACAATGCTATATTTGTAATGAAGGCTAATCTCGGTCCATATTAAAAAGGGACCGCATAAATCAGCTGTGTTTCTCAGCGCAATCAATGCCCTATAGTCAAACAGCTGCAGAACACCATATTAAAATAAATAGTAATTCATCAGATTAAAGTGCAGTTTCTACTTATTGTTATAGTGCATGGTTTGTCTGTGTCTAGCCACATCAGGTGATATCAATCCAGAGTCCAGTAGGTGACCTATCTAGACACTCTGTGTACTGGAGGATATAAAATTGTTGGTGCAAATTAAACACTCTTTCAGGGAGGGTAACTACTTGAGCTCATAAGTGAAAATAGTCTGTGTATCCTTCAACACAGTATAGGAAACTATAGCAGCTAGGAGACGAGGGTTTCTGTGTCTTCTACCAAAGCACTCCTAACTGCTGCCATGTAGAAGATTCATGATAAACCTGGCTTTCTGGGCTGGAAAGGGAAAACTGCACCATTTCAGCTCCAAGGAGTTCCACCTTTTCGCCCCAAATTATGGTTGAATTTGATCACTAAAGACAGAATTTGGTATTTTCTATGTAAAAGCAGTAAATAAGGGGTATGTAAAGTCTTTCCTGGCTGCAATGTGAAGGGAACATCTTGTCTAAACCATAATTGAGACTTGAAATCCTTTGGAAAGAAATGTGGGTTTACGGATGCTTACCTAAAACAAACAAAATCTTTGCAAGTTTATACAGCGATGTGCAGGAACATTGAGTCAACTCAGGTGATAGTGTCTGTTTCTAATGCTTTGCCTGAAGATTCTGGTTGTAAATTTTCTAGTGAAATGGAATCTTATCAGAAAACAGCTGTGTTTCATCCCAGAATGCTACAGAAAATGCCTTAGTTTCAGCAAGCTTCAGCCAGACCAGTTGTAATCTAACATAGCAGAGTTCCATGGGTGTCCGTATGCCTGATGTGATGCTGGAGTAGTTAATATCAGTATTAATTGATCCAGGTTATGGCTGTAGCTACTGCTGATTAATACTCTAGTGTATGACTTAAACGAAGGCTAAAATACTTTGTGCCCAGGATCTGTAAACTGATCCAATTTCGTTCATCTCAGTAACAGGATGAAGTTACAGTGTCTCTTTTAGCGCTGGATCTGGTCTTTTATGTGTTTTTAAATTACTAGGTATCTGCTGGCTAGAAAGGAAGAGCTCAATGAAAAAAGGAGATGGCCACAAAGAGGGACCTTGTGAGACGATAGCAGAGAAATATTTGCTTGAGCATGAAACAGTGAACCAAGACTGCATCCCAGCACCTTCACTACTTCGCAGTGAGTCACTTAACCTCTCCTTGTTACAGTTTTTAATAAAATCAAGCTAATTACCTGCATGAAAGAGGAGTTGAAACTAATTAATTGTTTGCAAAGTACTTCAAAACTGTAAAGTTCAGTAATAACTGCTGAGCGTTGTTACTACTTTTTTTTTGAGGCAGACACAGTATGAGCAGTACCTGCTGTTGTAAATCGGTATGGGGGACTGTTTTCTGTTTCAGACTTTCCTGCCTGATTTCACTGATTGCCTCAGTCTCTGTTGCAGTAGCCTAAAAAGAAACAAAACATACCAGAAAGCTAAACCCTTGGCTGCCTGCCCCTGTCACTCTCTTCTTGCGTACATTCCCAGTCACAGGGATGGTCTGACCCAAACTATGTCCTTCACTGAAGTTGCCTAGAAAAAAGTGTTTCTGTTTCTGTTCTGCAGACTTTCAGGGAACTTTCCTGTTTCAAATTTCATCTCAATCACCCTACCTTTCTCTATTCATTTATTTCTGTCATTTGGTGTTACATGCCAGCAGGTTGCTGCTTCAAAAATTGCAGACAAAATAAGGCAGATGTGCCAAATGCAAAGACATTAAGAGATCAGTTTCCATAGCAATTGTAACTATGCTCTAAGATCTTCATTCCTGGGTTTGGAGTTACGTTGTAACAGCTGAGCAGACAGAAAATGCCAGATATTGGTGAATGAGTACTGCCATCTTGTCCCACATCCATTTGAATGGAGATGACCAAGTTCAAATTTCTGGAATTTCCACTACCTTTGATGTCATTCGTTCCATTTCCATAATACAGCTCCAAAAAGGGTATCTCATGAAGACTGACTAAGGAAAGTAGTTAAGAGCTTAAATAAATATTACATATATCATTGTATATAATATGGTTCATACATATAACATATATAAATAATATAATATACATCAATATATTATATATATACACCATATAGGTATAATATAATATATCACGATATATACTATTTACATATTGTGCAATAGTAGTAAGTGAAATACATGTTAGATTACTGAGAAAGTACTGCTTCAGAATTGAGGGCTTCAGGGCTTCATCTGCAAAAAGAAAGCAATATACAAGTATTCCTGACATGTTTTAATGTTTATTTACATTACAAACTCTTTGTTTGCTCTTTCATTGATTCTGAAATTGTCTCTATAGAAGTATGTGGATCATGTGGATGTTACATAAATACAAATATTAATATATAAAAGTAGCAGCCTCTTCACCGAAGCCAAGTCTGGGAGTAAATGAACTGTTAATTCAAATTATATTGCTTTTATGAACTTCTTGTTCATTTGTATTAATTACTTGTACTGACCTGACCTAACCTACTTAGGTGGAACTGCAGAAATTAAAGATGCTTCCATTTTGCATGCACAAAATGCACAGAAAATTACTTGCTTAAATGCTCTCATATATGCTTTCTACATAAAAATTAATGATACTCATTGATATTGTGGCCCAATAAGAGTAGATGTGCCTTTGAAGTTTCTTTCTATCAGGATTTGGGTTGTACTTCACAGTGGGATGGACCGGAATGGTTTTGCCTTGAGGTTTGAACGTCTGATGGATTCAGAAGTATTCCCATTTCCTGTCCCATGTGTGCTGGAGGAAAGCCAGAACTCCATAGACGTGGTTTATTCAGGTTGCCATTTTATTAACTTAGCTTAGTAGGGAATTATGCAACAATAACTCATGCAGTGTTAATTCTCATCCTTCCTCACCTTCATGCATTTATTTGAAGGCTTCCATCATTGCTCTTGAATTTGATTTGTGCTGGCTGGTCTCACGATATTTCAGGAAGAGGTTTAGTTCTTGAAAATGGTTAGGATGAGGAGGGAGCGGAAGAACTAGCCAAAGGCACAAGAAGACTCAATGTATTAATAAGCAAGTAAGACTAGCTCAACTGCCTGGAAGTTTTTGTCTCCGCTTCTCCGTAATGTCTCCTTTCTCTTAAGTCTGGGGCCATAGTAGTGTCCACTTCCTTTACATATAAAGGTTGTGTGCTTTTGAGTGTGTGGAAAATTCTTTGAGAATGGATTGTCTACAATAAATAGATCTATGAAATTCATAGCACTACCCTGGCAAAACATGCACAACATAATTATACATCCTTTTTGTAATTTATCAAAGTGAAAATAATCTTTTTTTTTTTGTGCATGTGTGGGCTTCTGGACTTCTTTTTCAGTCACTGTAAATGTAAACACAGGGAATTGGTCATGGAGATTTTATTTCGAGTAATACTGCTTAGCATGACCAGGAGCTCTGGAAAATGTTGCCAGAGCCATCTAGAACATAAAGAACTGATGGAAGCTGTCATACATATTATGAAATTTTTCTCAGTTATATAAACTAAAAAGTTAGCCTGAGACTGTTCTAAGGTATTCAGAGTGGGCAGGAGAGGGAGCACATGTTGCAGCAAAGCCCAACATACTTAAGAGTTCTGTATTTTCATATCTGGAGTTAGAATGGTTCCTGTTTTGTATCAAGCATAAGTGTCCATGTATTATTACCTTAATTATGATTCTGATCAATCCCATGATGACTTTAAGAGAATAAAGATTGAATGGCTTCTGTAAGTAGGCCAGAACTAAATAATGGATATTTTGTACTTCACTTTTGAATTCTATCTCTTTTGGACCTGTATCCAATGCAAAAATGAAAAGGAGAGGGGGAAAAAATACTTGGCTTGGTGTTTCATCAGATATCTCAGAAGTAGTTTTTTAATCTCAGAATACCTTTATGCAGCATTTAAGGAACAAACCTATTATTACTAACTTTTATTTAACCATATTCTGTGCAATAGTTGGCTATTTTCTCAAAGTATCAGTCTGTAAAGCCCCATGAACAGACACATGAAACAGTTTTTTTTTATACTGAAGTACACTTCTAGCCATTTTGCTTTCAGAGTGACTTTGGCAGCCTTCATCCCTTGTAGGATCAAAAACCAGAAAGCAAGTACAATAAGACTGACAATAATATTTATGATTTTCAGGTTTAGAGTGACTCTCTCCATTTCTGTAAATCAGGGAAATTCTCACTGGAGACTTTCTGGTTTAGGCCCCTGTGTATGGTTAAGGTTTCTAAGAGGTTTATAGAGCTTCCAGGTGAATACTTGTAAAAGAAATACTACTGCTTTGAAAGAGGAGTGTTGAAATGCTAGTGATACGACAACTTAACAGAATACACAGCAATTATAGATACTATTTCCAAGACTTTTTGTCACACAGATGGCTACTTCGCCGGGAAAAAAAAAAGAAATAAAGACAACACTCCCCTCTCTGTCGTCCCCCCCCCCCAAATGTATTAGGTACAGCAGAGTCTCTTAGTTTCAGGAAACAGACCTCTCCATTGAAACACATCATAGTTTGTTAGTGAGATTTTGTGTTAGTCAAAAAAATTTGCAAATGAAGAGCATGATGAGGTGCAAAGAGATTTGATAGAGAACTGATTAGGCTTTAGTAAGCAAAGCTCAGAAGTATTATAAATGTGTATTATCCTTTGGGCTTATGGGTTAATAGGTGCTCTCTGTAGATTTTTCTGATAGACATTGTGATTTTTGATTCTGTAAAGAAAGCCCTGTAACAACAGGAATAAATTTGTGTTTTATCTGCCCTGTACTTGAGTAACAAGTCTTTGCTATTCTGTCCAGCTGATAACACCCATTCTGTAACTGTGGGGACAAAGTCGTTCTTGTAAAGTCATCTCCAGAGATTGGTGAGTAGTGCAGAACAAAGACTGTCATTGTACTTTATTCTGATTACTTCCATACCTTCAATAATGCAAATTCTTGGCCAGGAGCTGGATTCTAAATAACAAACAAGCATCAGAGGGCGTCTCTTACTTCATAGTCTGGAATGATTTCCAGAGTTTGGCATTTGGGAGTCAGTACCTTGGAAAGGGAAAGAGCTCTGCTGTGTTGTATAATTGATGCATTGAACATGTCAGGTGCATGCTAATTTGACGGCTGCTCTTTTTTTCATGTAACTCTGGACACAGATGATTAGCCAAAGCATATACTTAAAGACTGCAGTAATCCAAGGGTGTTAGCTCTTTTTTCCTTAGCCAGCAATATAGGAAACTAGCAAGTAGATGGCATTCTATCTCTGTTTTTAAATTAAGAAAAAACTGCTTGGGATGTCATATAGTCTATTCCTTTCACTTGTTATGTTACTTTGTTAGTCTGAATGAAGAAACATGTATTTATTTAATTTAACAGTTATAGCCTCTAATTCTAAAAATGTATGATCAATATAAACATTGAATTAAAATTGATTCAACACAAAATAAATTCACTTTTATGTTGAAGAACTCCGGTTTTGATAAAAGATCTGACAAGAAGTGACCTTGTGTTGGAAATGGCCAAGTAATGAAATACCAATTTCCTGAAAATCAAAAGTATCTGAAAGTAATCAATGGGGATTCAAACTGAAAAGGATAAAAAAGACTAATCCTGGGCGTAGTTTGCATCTTCAGGTTTAGCATTGAGGAAGGAATCTTTCTCCCTCCAAAAGTCAAAGGAAAATGTGAACTAAAATGAGAGCATGAGTTTATCAGAAGGATGCAGTTAAGAGTAGCTGAGTCTAGTTGTGGTTTCAAATAGAGATGGATAACAAAAAACCAAAACATATTTGAGATACTGAAAAAATTGTTATCATGATGCAGAATAGTCAAATACTTTCAGTTTGTCTTAAAAAGGCAGCAAAACCAAAGAGCAAATATTCTCTTTTAAGTTTTACTTTTTGGATAGTTTTTGCTGTCTTTGAAAATGTTTTAGTTAGTTAGTTAATTACTTGTAGTTTTCCAGATATTTTTCCTTTTGAAAAATTCCTAGTCATTGATCATTTGTATATGTTTAGGTTTTTAATAAAATAGCTGCTTTGCAAAATTTCATGAACTGTTTCAGAAAATTCCATCCTAGTTCCTAATAGCTACCCATTGGTTGCAGTTTTTGTTTCCTTTCTTTTTCTTTCCTTTACCTTGTTTCCTTTGATGAGCTTATTCAATATGTCTCAAGAAACTATTTCTTTATTCATGACATTTATTTCTATTATACTGGAACTAGAAATCTCACACCAGGAGAAAGGGAAATTAAACCGGGAAGAAATGTGAGTAATGGAATCCAGGTGCCTTTAGGCAGGTGTGCCATGTGATCCCATTTATTTGTCTGTCAAATTTCAGCTTAAAAATTGTTCCTCAAACTTTCCCTGCTACTCCTATTTGTAATTTTATTTACTGTTTGCCATCTGTGTTGACCTGTAAAGATTTTGATGGAGAACTATGTATTTAGGAAGTTGAACCCATCTTTTTTGTATCCCTGCCAATCTATAGTCATCTTTCCTGCTAATTCAGCCTAGTGCATGAGGGCAGTAGCTGCATGTGTTCTTACTAGAAGATAAAACACATAAAGTTTACAAACTGACCTGGATCCCAAAGTTGCTGATGTTACTAGTACAGTCATGTTAGTAACACAAACTGATGTGAGGGGAGAGTGTATGTTATGTAGCCTAAAATGCAATTGCGTGCTCAAGGCATAATGGATCTGGCTGGCTGGCTGGCAGCCAAATGTATTTGTGCAGTTCAGGTAGTTCAAGTGGGTGTGAGGCCAGGTACTTGCTCTATGAACTTCTTATTTTGCACGTCTGCTCTTCTGACTCTGATTCTCAAGCTGTTGAACAAGGGATGGCCCTGGTTCTGTGAGGAATGTTAAATCTCTGAGCAGATCCTGATTCAGATATTCTTAAAAGCTGGCTTTGGTCTTAAGCACTTGGTTCTGATATTTAGTCCTTAGCATTTTTTTTTTTTAAGTGCAGAGAACACTGCTAGATTAATCACTATCTCTAACACCAGAATGGACACACTGGGTGTGTACAGTACAAATCACAAAGTAGCTTCTACTTATTCGCCAGGAAAGTGAATGGACAGTTGGCCGAACTGTGTAATTAATATTTCCGGCTGAATTGGCCCACAAGGCTTGATTTATAGGTTAATGATGAGACACATATGTACACATATAGAGATAAAGATGTTTTGCATCTTTAAAACCCTTTCTTCTACACAAGCAGCACAGTGGTTAACTGTAAACTGTTTTCTTGTCTCCCGAATAGTAAAGCACTTTATTTTTTCTGCAAAGCTTTACCGTCTGTTTAAAGAATTGGCAAAGGTAGATCACTAAAGGTTCAAGGTTGCTGGGGTTTGTTTGAACTTTGATAGGAAAAAGTCATTTAGATATTTGTCAATCTGAATTTTACACCAGATAAATATAGCATGCGCCTTCCAGTACTTCATGTTTCTGGCCAAGAAACAAGTCAAAGTCTTGCTTATAAGAGAGCATTTATTGTTTTTTTTCTCCACGTTTGGGGAAAAAAGGGGGAAAAAAAGGTGATACTGTGTTGTAGTATACTAATACTTTGCTCCACACATGCTGCTAATACCATGCTCTCTGACACCTTGGAATAGAAACTTGAGCTGAAATGTTCCCAAGTCGTCCCAGTTCAAGCTCTTACATAGCCAAAAAGGTTTCGTTAGTGTGTGATGGGTCAGGGACTTGACTGTATCTGAGGGGTGCTACAGTGTTGCTAGATGCTGCTGCTTGCTATTATCAGCTAAGTCTTGCAGAGAACATTTTCATCCTCTAACCCAATCAGTTCACCTACCCAACCCATTTATTTTGGCTCTACAGTAATGATGTTCTCATTTTTAATAATCATTACCATTCGAGAGAGCAAATCTAAAGTTAGCAAATCAGATAAGCATTATGAGTTGCAGTCTTTTTTTCACTAAGCAGCCTACTTTCATTTGAAAGGAAAAAGGGTTTCTTCTTTGAATATCGTCAAAATATAAATCCATGAATGCCCAGAGAAGTGTGAAAAGACAAAAAGCGCGGCACAAATGCAGTCTTATGGAGTGCTGGAATTCCAGACTGCTTAAGCATAACGTGGAGACTTATTTAATCAGTGTCAGAAAATAACTTGGGATGAATTATTTTCACCCAGCTCCTATTTACTTTTCATTGTTTCCTCAATATATAAATTGTTCTGTATACTTTGAAGAAAAAAAACAATTCAGAAGCTCTAAATATTAAGCACTATGCAATGTGTAAAAATTTGCTCTAAGTATATGACATTTGATTATGCTTTTAAACATACAGAAGTTATTAACTTTAAATTTTCTTGTAAAATGTATGTTTCCTTTTCATTTTCCTTCATAGGCATGCCCAAGGTTGTTTTTATACCTTTTATTTGCATTATGTTAATGTCTAGGACTCCTGTACGTTAAGATATTGCAGTCATATATGTGTGTATGGGATATGGCCATAATGGCAGTCCTCAGCTCAGAGAATTTGCTCTCTCTTGTCTCTGACAAGTTAGCGAGACAGTAGCAAAATTAACTTTGTAATCAGGCCCCAAACAGTATTCAGTGACAATTTTCAGCTTTGCTCAGCTCCTGCCTGCTGGAGAAAGACATGCTTCAGAAATGAAGGTAAGGGTGTTTCCCTTAACCAGATTGTCCTTATTTGCTCTGTCTTGAGCAAGCAGAGTGTATCAGTTTTGATGCCTATTCTAGCCATCCCTGCCTCTAGCTGGATTCAGTGTGCTCAGCATAAGGAAGGGCACAGTAAATAAACAGATACTGATTCAAGTTGCCTAGTTATTCCTGGTAGAATCTAGGGTCAACACCAATTTTTTCTTTAGGCCATAAATGTGGCCTAAAGTATCTGGCTTTTCTTTAGGGCTCTGAACTGATTAACCCATCCATGACAGATTGAAATTTAAGGACCTTTTGAGTAATTTTCTGTGGGACCATGCCTTTCATAACATTGCTAACTGTAATAGCAAAAAAATAACGGTTAGAAAAAATAACCTTACTCTTTTTTTAAAAAAAAAAATAAAAAGGAGTTAAACTTTGCTTTTTCATGGTCAAGATTTCCTTGATACTCTTTTCTTTTTGAGAAGATTTGCTTGCCAGAAAGATGACTGCAATTTAAAAGGCTTGCAGTTCTTGCCTGAGGGCTTTCAAGAAACTCCCTCACCTTAAAGTGCATTTTTGAATAGAGGTTAAAAATGCAGTTTAAACTTAATGAATAGTGATGAAGTGTTAAAAGGCAAGGTATCTAAATGAGAAACAAAAATGTATTGGAACTATAGTCCCATATTCTCATTAAAATCATATTAAAGTTTTCTCTCTAGGAAAGATTGTCCAAACTGCATGAAGATTTGCAGCACTGATGGACATGACTGCATCTCTGAATTTGGTAGAAAATCTTTGCCTGAGTAATGAAGTGGTACCATGCCCTGTTGGGAAGGGAAGAGTATGATCAGCTGTAGCTGGAAGTTGTATGATGTTTCAAGGCACAGGAGGAAACAGATCCTTCTAAGGATTTCGTAAAGCATCCCTTGTCCTCCTCTTCACTAAAGGGTGAGATTTATAGAGCAGCAATGGGACTGTAATATCAATCGTAAGGGAAAAGAGAAAGGTGCAGTGCAGTGTTTGGACTGTGAGAGGGTGCTGTGCTAATCGAGTAGGTTACCAGCTCCTCAGCCTTTCTAATAAATCTGTGAGTGCAGATATATTAGTTTTACTGACCCAGGTTTTAATATTATTAAGTGCAAGGCTTTTATGTGCCTTATCAGTTGCACTGGCTCTGAAGAACCAGAGTCTTTGCAGGATGAGAGGTTTATCAGGATGGGAAATGCAGCTGGGGCACTGTACTGCGGGGTTCCATTGGCCAGAGCTTCAGCAGGTATAAAATGGGGCAACTCTTTCCTAGGAGATGATGTGTAGAAATTTGTGTCAGTCTGGAAGATCTGCAGCTTTCATTGCAGGGAAATAAAGAAATCATCAAAAGCAACCTAATTAAATTAGTTAATAATGCAAAGGGATTATAAAATGCTATATAATTAGTAAACAAAATGATATATTTAAGTTCATTCCTACAGCCTGTGTCTATAAGCAAATTGAGTTAATATTTTTTTAAAATCTAAATCCCATAACAATTTTTCTAGAATAAGTATGATAAAATATTCAGTAACTATCACAAACGTGACAAATTTTGGATTAAGAAATGCATGTGGTTGGTGAGTGTCAGCATTCTGGCATTGTTACAAATAGTGGCCAATTTATTTTAAACTTCTAAATCCTTAGTAGATTATTTAATATTAGCAGTAAGGAACTCTAGGCAGAGAAATGGTGACTGCAATTTTATTAAAATAACACTCTTGTAGATTGCTTCAGTAAATCTAGAAGATCATCAAGATAAATGAAGAAATTAATTAAAAAAACACAAAGGCCATATCCCTAGTGGTTCTAGCAATTGTACAAAGAAGCGGCGGTACTTAAATAAAAGAGTCCACAAGTTGAAGGATTCAGTACAGTTTATTGTGAGATATTCCCCTTTATTCAGGGTCTTATCCCAGAAGTAGTTATTTCAGGGGTTATCAGTTTCATGTGATTCCATTATTTTCTTACAAGTATCAAGCAATTATAAAATTAACATTTACCAACAGTTGCAGTCACTGATATTTGAGACTGAAAAAAGAAGCAGTATATTTAATGAAAGGCAGATTGGAGGAGCTCAGATTACCTGGCATAATAAAGATAGAAAAAAAAAAATCTTAGCAATAGTGGCTGCACCATATTAGTAGAGGTTGATATTTCCTATATTTGGATACTTTTTCAATGTTACAACTGATTTAGAGTAACAGGTACAGTTTGTGAGCATTAATAACAAAATACATGAATATAGTAATTCTTGTTTGTGCGCTAGCATCATAAACCAGACTATATCACCTTAGTCCCTTTTTCTGTATGTACGTCTTATGATTTTGCCACAAATACACGTGTTGCTCCTGAAATGGGATTACAATATTTATTCAGCCTTTTAACTAGTGTGTTTTGAGTTTTGGCTTTGATACTAACTCTGAAAATGTCTGGCGTTTGCTCAACTTATGTTTAACATTTAACAGCCATATTGCAGTTACTCCATGTGCATGTACTAACTCACCCCTAATGTGACTTACTGTTCTTTCACTGTAATACAAATTGTCTTGCTTCATCTCATCTGAGAAGGCTACAGGCATGCACACACATGGTCACAGTTGCCACAGTTGCTCTCATATGTGCTCAATTTGTAAGCCATTGAAGTGAGCCTTCCTTAGAATAATGAAGGATTATGCCTTATCCTGTCAAGAAACACAATAGCTTGATTATATAACACTTGCTCATTAAAATAGAAATGAAATCAAAGAATGTGAGTCACATGACTACACAGATCATCAATTGTGTTCCTCATTACTGTTTGCTTTCTAAGAATTTAAATACCTAAAACATTTTTCATAGAATGGTCTACAGAAAATATCTTACTTGGATCTTATAAAGGTTTCAGTCAGCTAAGTCGAAAGGCTTGCTAGACTCAGTCTATCTCAATTGGCCTAAAATTGCCTGATCTTATAAGGTCGGGCCCCCTGGGCCTACTTGATGACAAACCACATAGATACCATTGACAGAAAATTGAAAGTCATGTTTGATTAGTTGGCAACATTAGAATATGAAAATTATATGAACTGGAAGTATCAGCTGTTCTCCATCTTAAAATAAACTTAGGGAAGAGAAAAGAGAAGGAAATTCCAATCAGATAATAAAAACTAGTGATAAGCTAATAAAAGAGAAAAATTAAACTCTTAATTTAAAACCTAACTTTGTGTTTCCTGTAACTCATAAAATCCGAGTGCTGTTATCCACAGCCAGGGGACACCTCACCTAATCTACCCATGATCTCTGCTGTCCAGTTTTAACCTCCTGACTAAAAGCTGGGTGAATGTGTTAGTGTGCTGCAGAGTCTAGGGTGATAAAACATGCCAAACAGAAAAGTTTATTACCTCAGTTGTGTGGCTCCACACTGAAACTGGCTTGGGTCTGGTTCACATGGTGCACACATTGGAAAATGAAGTGTTAAATTTCCATATTGTAACATTTGCATAAAAATAAAAAGTAGCTTCTGCATTTTTGCAGAAATTCTTTTAATATCATGGTCAGTTTTACTAATGTAGTGATCATTAGAGAAGTGTGAACCTGGGGGGAAACTTGGAGGGAGAACACCTATTCTCTTGTGTGACTGAAGGAAAAAAAAGCTTTTTAATAAGCCTAGAAATATTGTATAATTAGATTCAACAGAGAAAATTTAAATGAAAAACTAATCAACAAAAAAAATAAAACTGATAGATCTAGAAAATATATATATATTTTTTTTATGATCTGGAAACCATAAGAATTTTCAAAAGAACTATAAATACAGTACAGCTTACTGACAACATACACCTAATTTATTTTTGAGAATTTTGTTGATTGCTTTTTTCTCCACAAATGCACACGGGATGATAACCTATAACCAGAGTTGCAGATGCTGCAGGCGTTTGATCTCCAATTCTGAATCTGTAGTATAGACTTCGGAATTATTGTTATATTGCTGCAGTTTCATGTTATGAATATAGATGACTATTCCTATTGGAAGTGCTTCAATTTAAGCTAAGTGGCTTTTTTTAAAGTAAGGCTTTGCAATTTATTCCAGATCTGAGGGCAATCATCCCCATATTTATGTTTATAAACCTAGTTCATATGTGGAACACAGAAATGTTTTACATTTCAGATGGAGAAACTGTGAGATAGTGGTTTGAAACAATCTGAGCAAAGTTTCTTGGCCTACTGCTGTCAGTGCAGAGAATAGAATGCATTATGACATTGCATCTGGTTTTTTATGTGTGTCTGTATATATATGTGTGTGTGTGTACACATTCACGTGTGAAATTTGCAGCTAAGCTGTTTAAGAGAGGGCAGGAGCGGTTAAGGTAGACTATTCTAGTTTCAATTATTATTGGGAGAAATACTACTGGATTGTTAAAGATACATCCAGTAACTCAGAAATTTGATTTGGATTTCATGATTTTGTAGGGCAGTGCTTATGTCAAGACCACACCGGTGCTGCTAAGTAGCCATGTATCCCCCAACACGTGCCAAAAGTTTGGGAAGATTAGGTGAGGGTTAGAGCAAAGGTGTAATTTAATGGATGTTTTCATATCCTACTAGATTGCTTTCTGCTTTTTTTTTGTGTTTGTATAACCTGCATTTAGAGTATACATGTGTCCTGTCTCCCTCTTTTCTTTTTTTCCTTTAAGAATATACTTTGAACCATAGCAATATTTTTCCCCTGTAAGACAGGTGTCTTATTTTCTGGCAGTTAACTATTCATGGGTTTTAGTATATATCCAGACAATGTGGATACAAGGTTGATATCCAAATGTTTCGCTTGGCCTGTATTGGTCATATATAATGATTTTTCGTAAATGTTTAATTATGAACTAGAAAAAAAATACTGTAAATGACAAGATCAAGCTAAGTTCAAAGCTATAGTGGATTGTCAAATACTTAACGTATTTGCCCTGTAGTAAAGCTAGTTTTTCTACAAATTGGAAATGCGACTCGGTGCCTGATGTACCTAATGTAATTTCCTCTATAAGGACTTTTCTGTCCAGGTGATTCTCCTGCTTGTATTTTAAGCATATATACTGCCTTTTCTCTCTTGCTGCTTTAGCTATTGTCACTTTGTAAAATCCTCTCTAATAACACTTGTTCTTTTTCGGCTTGACAGGTGGCCTTCCTTTCCTTGTGCCCTTTTCATGCTTTGAATACCGATAGTGTAGGATTTACCTGGTATATACAGGTATATACAGGAGAGAAAAAGCTGACTTCTTGTTACAATTGTTATTGATATTAAAGACTACAAAGGTCTCTAGTCCTTAAAGAGGTTGCTTCAAAAAGCTGCAGCAAGGTAATGTCTCAAGATTTGACCCTTTATTTAGAATCTCTCAGCAGAGATATGTGCTCATGCTGTTATTCAGTGCAGACATTTTATTGCATTTTTTATTTCAGTAACAGAAAGGTATAAGTTTCTGTATTGAAGATGCCTAGAATTTTATCTGTAGCTCTTTTGAATTTGTTATTCAAAAGCATCTCAGTGACTTAGGTATCTAAGTCCCAATGAAAGTCAGTGGAACTTAGATAAATGGATTTTAGTGACAGGATTATAAGCATTCGCTATGAATTTCAGCTTGCCACTCTCCATGGAATCTTAATTACTAACTGAGGTTACAACATGCCTCTAACTTCTTTTTAAGCTCTAATAATTATCTTCGAAAGATAATAGTCTTGGTAACAGTCAGCTGGGTGCCTGGGCTGCATAGGTGAAAACCTTACTATTTATTTTTTATTCAATCCTCTTTCTGCGTCTCTGGAAATCTCCGTCACTCACTTTGGCTGGCATTTTTCTAATTTAATAGACTGTGCTTGTCAAGATTGTATATCAAACACTGCAGACAATCAGCTAAGTCCTTAGTCATCTGTCAAATAATGGGGTCTTAGGTGCACTGAGAATAAGTTGGCAAAGTAGAGTATGTTGCATTCTGAAGTTTAAACTGGAGCCCTGTTTACTCATAATACAAAAAGAGCATTAAGAGATTGATAGTCTATTTGAAATTCCTTTGAAAATATATCCCAGACTGGATCTTTTTTACTGCTTGTCTCTTGTGAGCCTCTTCTTTTAAAACAAGCCATTCTTTTGGATCCACACTGCTATAAAACTAGAAAACTGTCAGAGCCCTGCTGATCCAATTACAACTTTAAAACTTTTAAGCTTTTGATTTACAGTAAGCTCACTGCAGTTAAATACAAAGGAGTCTTTTTCTTAAACTCTACATTGTTTAACAGTGTATTTCACAGTGTATCTTGCCTCTTTTTCCCTTCACTTATGGAAAACAAAATAATGATAGAATCATAGAATGGTTTGGGTTGGAAGGGACCTTTAAAGATCATCTAGTTCCCACCCTGCTGCTGTGGGTAGGATCATCTTTCACTAGACCAGCCTGCGCAAAGCCCTGTCCAACCTGGCTTGGAACATTTCCAGGGATGGGGCATCCACAGCTTCTCTGGACAACTGTGGCAGTGCCTCACCACCCTCACAGTAAAGAACTTCTTGCTTACATCTAATCTAAATCTACCTTCTTTCAGTTTAAAAACATTAGCCCTTTTCCAATCGCTACAGGTCCTGGTAAAAGCCTGTCTATCTTTCTTATAGGCCCCCTTTAAGTATTGAAAGGCTGCAATAAGGTCTCCGTAAAGACTTCTTTTCCCCAGGCTGAACAACCCCAGCTCTCTCAGCCTTTCTTCATAGGAGAGCTGTTTCATCTCTCTGATCATTTTTGTGGCCCTCCTCTGGACTTGTCCATGTCTTTCTTGTGCTGGGGCCCCCAGAGCTGAATGCGGGTCTCCTGGCTGGGTCTCACGAGAGCGGAGTGGAGGAGGAGAATCACCTCCCTCGACCTGCTGGCCATGCTTCTTTTTATGCAGCCCAGGATATGATTGGCTCTCCGGACTGCAAGCATGCATTGCCAGCTCATATTCAATTTTTCATCTGCTTCATAGGAATTAAAGGTAGGGAATAATTAATTTTCCTAACCTAATTAAAGCTGGACTATGAGCCATGCAGTGTTCTTCTGTTGAGAGAGACAGTGTTCTACCTTAAGATAAAAAATTATTTCTGTTTGGTTTTGTTCTTTCTTTTGTTATGTGACACCATCAGTAAGGTGCTGGTAAAGACAGTGTAGGACTGTGTAGTGCAACAGACCAACTTTGCTGTAGGTGGTGTGAATATGTCCTTAGGTTTTATTTACTTGTAATGCAACTTTTAGGCAAAATATTTAAGATAGTTTAGGCTTGTGCTGCTGTAACTGAACTATGTCATTAATCTCTCTTTTTAAGCCGTCTAGGGCTCTCTTAAGAGAATTCCCTGACTCCCCAGTCATGCATTCAGAGCTTTCTTGCTAAGGTATACAGGAGGAGAAAGCTAGGAAATTTGGATTTTCCTGTTTTTCCCAACACTCCTTAGCCCACTACGAACTACAGAGCCGTGAAATGTGGAGATTTTATGAAATGATTTCTAGTGAAGTCTGATGGACATATTTGTGTGTGTAGGGTTAGTTCAGTTGCAGGGTAGCTGCATTTCAAAATCAATGAAATTTCATTCAAAAAAGTAGATGTTTGACTATTTCAGCTTCCCAGTAACAAAAAGGCTGAGGGGAAGAGATATGGAAAACGCTTTGTGATTCTTCAGGCACTAGAGGTTAGGCTGAATAGAGATGACCAAAATCATTATTTCCAAGCAATCTTGCAATTAGCTTAAAGAGGGAGTATTATACAAAGAAAAAGCAATATTTTAATGGTATCCTTTCAATCCTTTATAATAATTCTGTCATGTAGCCTGATCAGATCTATCAGAACTAGTATAATTGACTATATTTACTCATTGAAACTTTGAGCTGGGAATTATCTTTTTGCACAGATGTCACATACGTAAAATGGTATTTGAAACTTCCTAAATAGTTGTTCTTATTTCTGCGGCAATTGTGTGCAAAATAATAGACCTTTTTCTGCTAGGTCTTTCAATGGAAGAGCTGGGGCTGAACATGGAGATAAACTACAACTTTAGTTCATGACAATGGTTGGTGTGGCTTGGAAAGAATCCTGTCAAGAAGCAAGTAAAAATGCTGACTGACTCTTCTTTTAGTGAGTTTTAGATTAGGAATTAGAAGAATGGACTGCAGACAGGATAATTTTTATTTCTTAGAAGGAATCCCCTGAAAGCATTATGGAGGACAGAAGAAGTTCAATAAGTATTTTAGATAAGCGAAAGACCTGATCACCTACTATTCACTGGGGAAAAGAGCTCCAGCAAAGCCTGGAGTTCAAAATTCACTGGTTTTGCTGGTTTGTATTTCTTTCAAACTCTCAACTACATTGGCAGAGTACCATAAGTGTCTAGAAAATGAATCCCTCTCTGTAACTTGTGAGAATTAAAGAAGTGATGTTTAACAAACCTACACAGACATTTTATAATGATAAAAATATATTGGATGAGGAATTATCATCAGATATGCTCATTCTTGATTTGCAAGTAACAAGAAATGTGTGTCCAAACAAGGATAGAATTTGCCTTTTTATTTATGTTGAGTTATTACAATTACCAAATCACCAAGAAGCATGTGATCTCTTAGCATATTGTATGATTTAAACCGACCAACTTTATATAAACAAAGGCTAAAGATCCATTGTAATAGTGTTAAAATCTGCTTTGTAATAGCACATTTGGCAGTTACATGTTAAAAGTAATGATTATTTAATTTGATAATGCTCCCTGTAAATGCTTGAATTCGTAAATCTATTTGCTTATGATTTAATAATAATTAAGTTTTAAAAGGGAACATTGAAGTAAAATGTTACGAGAGTTTCTTTGTTGAAGATCTCAGTCCATAATGCATGCAAAGCTATGTATTCATAACTAATGAACTTAATCAGCTAAGACATTGTAACATGTTTGCCTTCTCTGTTTATAATTAATTTCTGAGGGGATGTCTTTTTTAGATGCTGAAATATTTTTCTGCTTAACAGTTCTGATGATTATTTCTAATTTTTGAAAAGGTGTTCTGTGAGGGCGCTACGCTGAAAAGAGTTATGTATATGAATAAAATGTCTTGAAATCAATTTAGTACAAAACAAATGAAATCAATAGGACTACTCATGTGAATTTCCTTACTCATATTTGTAACTTTTTACGAGATCAAGGCTATACTTCACTTGGTGGCATAGGAGTTGCCTTTTTCCGTAAGCTCAAACTTAGGCAGTTGATTGATCTGTGAAAGTTACTACTAAGAAAGATAGTGCATAGTTAGGAATGCACAGCTTTTGATTCCCAAATTTAGGAGACTGAAACCCTATAAAATGTTATGTTGTTAAAGTAAGAAGCTAAATTTCTTAATTCTCAGTTTTTACGGAGGTTCAGGTTGGATCTCAGTATATGTTCTTCATTACCTCTCAAATATACTTTTTTTGAACTTCTGTATGCTAGGTTAGTGGCAGGCACTTGTCCTGCTCCTTCCCTATTATTTAAAACCTCTAGCTGAATAAATCACAGTCCATTCCTTTCTTTCTGGGATACAATTTTTAGTATTCAGATTGTTTATTTCTTAAAATGAATTTAGACTTTACAAAGTAAAAATGACTGTGTTTCTGAAGTAATGGAGGAACATTCTCATAGATTATATACCTGCTATTTAAATGTTGTAGATATAAATGACAGCATGGATTTTTGTTTAAAATTTAATGTTCTTTGAAAGCATCTGCTCAATTTCTCTTAAATAATGATATTGTTCTCAAAAGAAACATTCAAAAAATACTATTTACTGTATCTCATTTATACAGATAAATTTAGTGAATGAATCCCATCGGATGACAATGGCTACCTTACATACATAGAGTGCCAAAGCTTTACATGAATGATATGTTCAGTATAAGATGTCAGAAGTGACAATTGCCTTGAGCACTAACGAGACTTTCAATGAAAGATGTGTTTGTGCTAATCGGTTTTGTGACTGCAGAGAAGCTTGCTGAATAATCATCTCTGAATCTCAAGAGCAATTCTAAAGCACAGTAAAAATGTTTACATGACTGATGCATTGTTTGTATTGATACCCATCAATGGTTATTTTCATAAGTTAGACACATCACAGAGGGAACATATCCAAGCCTACTCTTTTGTGGGAGTAGTCATGTTGTCACATTTCAGGCAGAATTCCCACAAAGCCCAGAGGATTATGTATAACGACACATTTGGAACTAAAGGCAGAAATGACAAAATTTCTTCATGTTGTAAGAAATCTTGCTGTTTTGACATCGTTAAAGTTCCAGTGTGTGTAGGTCTAGGAATATACATTACACAGTTGTGTGATAGGTGCAGATCAGTTTGACAGCTCTCTAATCTCCTTAATCTTCAAGAAATGTGACTGTTGAGTAACACTGCAAATCCATTTCTCTAGAGAGTATCTTCAGTTCCGTTAACAGATCTCTTCCGCCTATATATTTCTTTGGCTTACACAGTAAAAAAAAAAGATTGTTCTCATTTTCCTCTCTTCGCTACTGTCTCCTGGTCCTGCTTCTCTTGGCTGTACAGTTTTCCAAATGGTGTTGCGTGTGCACTTCAGAAACATTGTGGTCTCATTATCTTTGGTTTACCAATATAATTCTTTCTTCTTAAACTCATTTTCAGATACAGTTTGAAAATGTTTTTGTACCTGTGATCTATTCCAGTAGATCTTGTTATGGCCATTATTGCTATTATTTGTATCTCATTTACAATTCCAAACAACTCGGCTGATGTACATGCCCTGTTGTGTTTCGCATTGTGCCTAGACATAGTGAAAGTAAGGCTGTTTGTAAGGCAGTTCAAGTTAAGGGTGGGAGTACAAATGGAGAGAGCTAAAGTGATAGTCCTCGTGGTCCTACCACTGAACACAGCATAGAAATTAAAGAGTCCTGAGACATCTGTGTGATCTGCATCCTGTTTTGTCATCTTCTATTGACTTGTCTGCTCTTTTGACTAGTCTGACAACCATTTCTTCACTGAGCTATCCCACAAATGTGCCTTTGCTGTAAAACCCTGTTCCTCTGAAGACCCTGCCATCTGGAACAGCCTTTCTGAATCTCTCTGCCTCATTGACTTGCTGTATCTTTTAAAATCTCATTGGAATGCTGCTTTTCTCACTTGTCTAGCCTCTTAATATTATATTTCATCTCTTCTATTGTAAGCTATTTAATTTAGTGATTACATTATTATAATCTGTAAGGCGCTTTAGAATACTATTTGGAAGAAAAATGCCCTGTGTTATAATGCTGTGTTACATTGTATACTTACTTTACAGGAAAAAACCCCACATTTGAAGTTATTGTTCACAATTTTTTTTCTCTCTTTTTTTTTTTTTTTTTTTTTTCCTAGTATGTCCTTTTTGAGTAAGTGTTGTATACTAGTGAAAATGCAAGTAAAATTGATTTTTTTTTAGGTCTTTTGAAGATGTCTAGGACAGGAAACTTCGATGACTGGGCCATGGTCATTTGTACTTACCCCAAGTCATATGTGAAAGTAACCCAGTAATAATAATTAATTTGTTTTCCAGTATACAATTTTCTGATCAGGGATAACTGTCCCACATGTGAGGGGGACAAAACTGAATTACCATGGGGAATTCAGACTTAAGAACAAAGGAGGCCAAGATTTGTCGATGAGGAAAGGGACTTCTGTAATTCTTGACTCTGTGCCATCTGATTCATTATTGTTTATATGGACTTATGTGCTACTGGATCTGAGACTGCAGGTTGTAAGGGTTGCTATTACTACCAGTCCCTGATTAGGTTTTAATCAAGGGAAACGTGTTGTTCCATTTGCAAATACATAAGTCTGGTAGAAGGAAGGTTGGTCATCAGAGACCCAATTATATGGCAGGAGCACAGCAACAGAGATGATGGAAGTCCCATATACAAGAGTGTAGCTCAAGAGAAACAAGCTATTTGAGTTTGGCAATGGCGATGTCAAATGTGTGACTCCCTTTTCCATGTATTGTCTCCCAGAAAGCTGAAGGGCAGCACAAAATTATCTTTCCTTAGAGACTCATCCATTAGTGATGTTAATGACTGTCGGTTATGTTCAATTTGATAGTTATCATCAAAATGATTGATTGTAGCTATGCTGCACATGGATATGGTTAGCAAAATGTCCCTGCACTTCAGTTATCCCTGAAAGATTTTAACTTATGAGCACTGTAATTTGATGGCTAATACTCTTTTGTTGATGCTGTGCACGTCACTGTTATACATCATGCTGGTTCTTAGCTGACGTGTGATGGGAATAGTGGACTGTGTTGTGAAGGGAAAGCAATTTACAAACCCACACTAGCTGGTTTGCTGCCTCTCTCTGAAGCTGCTTTTGTTTACCAGCTTGAGCTCCATATGTGATGCCTTACCAACTGTGGAAAATGAGCTACTGGCATCCTCTAACCTTTCGAAAGACCTATTGCCACAACGGCTTCCAGGTCAGGAGAACCTCTGTCTATAAAGAAGGAAAAAGATGCTTGAGCCTAAGTGTCAGTTTAGATGCCATAGTTTGTCTGGCATGTCTGTATGGGGCTGGCAGGTATGAGTGGCAGAAAGAAGCTAAGCAGAAGCTCCAGCATATTTACAGCACTAGTAATTTGTGTGTAGGTAACCGAGTTGCTCCTTAGATTTCTCTGTTGGGAATCTCTACTCATCCTATTATTAGTGGTCAAATCTTGGAAGCACTGCTTTGTCACACAGTACTCAGTTAAGTAATATAATTAACTATTTATGTAAAATCTCAGTTTCTCCCAAGTCCAGAGGGAGACAAATACACAGATTCTGGTTTGGCTTATTGCACAGTTGGACACTGGAGGCAGAAAGCTTGGGTTCAGATTCATTTCCATATCCAAACTTCCTTGAAGCTTCAGGTCTGGGATTGGGACCCATTATCATAGTGCATTATGTTAATGCTATAGATGAAATTCCAGTTCAATCTTCTTCATAATAAAGCCTTTGACATGATATATTAACCGTCAGATTAGAAGGAGACTGACTAATTATCATCTAATGCAATCGAATGCCAGGGTTTGTCATTTGATGAGGCTGGCTGGGTGGGGAATATAAATCTGTTAGTACTGATATCATTATGAACTTCAGATGGAAGGGAGATTGAAATTCTGTGAATGCAATATTTATTCACAGTCATTATTCACAGAGTGACATACCACAATGTCATAAAAATGCTAGCACTTACCTTTTCATTCATACGTAGTTTTAGGAAAAAGATTAATATAATCCCAGTCATAGTTTATATGGACCTACATGCTGTTATTCTTTAATAGTACTTCATGGGTAAACATATCTGCACTTCTCTGTATTTACCTGAAAGAATCCTGCCGATGGATAGTAGTTCTCTATTATAAGGGCATAAAGAATGATGAAGGAATAAACCCTCCGAGTCATTAGGTCTAAATCCTTGCTATCACAGGGAAATTTCGCCTAAACTCATCAGTCCACTCTTCTGTCTCTTTCAGATGGTTCTCTGGCCATCCTAATTTTTGTGCTGATCCTCATCCAGACTACTTTAACGAGTGATTTCCAGTGTGACAACTAATCAGATATTTTACTGAAGTCCAGATTGATTAGATTTATCTCATTTTCCCTTCTGAGAAACTAGGTCTTTTTTTTTTTCGGGAGGGTTGTGTGGGGGTGGGTGGGACCAGAACCAGTAGGTCAGTCTTACTAATCTTTCAGAAGCCTAGGCTCCATTGGATCCTGTTTTTTCATTTCCTTTCTAGGTCTTTATTTCCATCCCCCCACCCCCCTTAAGGGTGTTTAAAATCTTGTGCGCACTAGAACTGCAAGAATAGGTCCATGATTGCACTCTTCACTTATTTATCATTTTAAAAATAAAATATTTCTTTCATTGCTCTCTAGTCACTTGGAGAGTCATTTGATGTTCCTTAATTAAAAAAAAAAAAAAATCCACAAGACTTAAGAATTTATGTGCCAGTTACTTTGATGCTTTGGGATGATGATTCTCTAATCCTGCTGGGTGACAGAGGTAGTATTTTGCTTCATCTCAACTTTGGTCATTTCTGTGACTGTGCTGTCATTCTCACTAGCCATTTTACTTTTGCCCCAGGTTCAGTGCTGCTGCTATTAAAAATTTAATGTATCCATTTACATTTTTGACTACATCTAGATTATGTTTTGTCTTACTGCCTAAAAGTCCCACTTCGTCTTTTCCCGTTCTTCTTTTATTCACATGATGAAACATTCTTGTGCTGTTTTAATTTTTGTTATAAAATCATCTTGAATTTGAGAGTTTTCCATTTCTAACTTCTAAAATCCAACTTCTTTACTGATTGAGTTCTTTTTTTTCATTCTCTGTGGGCTTTTTCTCAGTACCTTTTCTGAGCTGGTTGCTTCTTTTATTAAATGAGGAGTAGGTGTCTAGTCTGTATCTGAACATTTTAGAATTTTGCATAATTATATTTTCTCCAATGTGTTTATGTCCAAACAAATTCAAATAATGTCTATGGATATGCAAATATGACCACAGGATCTTGTCGAAACCTTCTTAAACTGTCTGAACAGAAAATATTTTACAATTACTTCTCAAAATCATTTCAAATCACTGTTTTACTAGCACTATCATTTCATATCCCCTGAGATTTTCTTGCATTATTTATGTACAATGCTAACCACTGCTTCTTTCATTATATTTTTGTTTCTGAAGAAGTTTTAAATACTTTTATTTAGTAATGATTTATTTGTGTACTTTTACTGAAGTTTTTATTTTTTTCTCAACTTTAAGTCACATGGTACTTCTAACCCTGCCTTCCCTTCACATCATCTCACTACTTCCAGATAATATCAGCACAAGGTGAAAAATGAAAAGTGTTTTGTTTTTGCTAAGAGTAATGTGTAGTCTCTGAAATGTGTCACTCTTACACTGTACAAAGGAATATTATGTGTGTAGATGCTATCTTCATATCAAACATGTTCTTTTATTAAGTGATGTGCACTGCCAAATGATGTGTCAGATTTTTCCACAGCTGGTTTAACTGCCCATTTCTGGTAACTTGTAACAAAAAATAGAGACCTTAATTAAAAAAAACCCAAAACCAAAACAGTTGCACAAATGTGGTTTAACATCTGAGGGTGCCTATCTTGGAACATTGGAAGAATCCCAGTTTTTCAGCAAGGGAAAATTAAACAATGAGTTTAGATGGAGACATCTAAAACAGTTGATGAAGCAGCTAGAAGCCATTGTTCTTCATTAGTAGAATGTGCAATCTGCAGTCAATATTATATGCAAAATAGAAACTGTTGCAATTTTAGCAATATAGGAATTTTAGACACAAATACTTCACAGGTGAATCAGTAGTTTTCTTAGATCAGTGTGTATGAACCTCTCTGATCCTGATCTATGTGAAATTCAAATTTGATTGTGCAACATTTAGTATAGAGGAAAGATTTTTATGATAATAATATTGTGCAATGTACAATATGTATATTATGCACCTGGAAGATTGTAAATCATACTTCTGCTGTGGGCTATATATGTAGAAATCTTCATAGGCACAAATCTCTTTTGGAAGGGAGATCAACATTTTAAAGCCAGCTCTGAGCATTTTAAAAAAACACTCAATATTTGAGCAAATGTCTCTTCATTTTGAGACACCTTTAATGAATGATAAAGGAAAAACCTTTAACAAAATTGAAAAAGTTTAAATGTGTAACTTGCTAAATTTTTAACCTAGAAAATGTTTACCACAGAGAGGAGGGAAGGTTTTGGAATGTAAGGGCTAGTCTTCAGTTCCTAATTAGGTATTAGATGGGTTTTTCTTTCCTCTTTCCTTCTGACCTGTGATAGCTGCACTTCTGTTTGAATGAACTCAGGAGTGTCAGCAGGTTTGGCATCTTGCTAGTTTGGCAGCTGTCTTCAAATCTTGTGTGCTGTAGGGCATATATGAGGTTCAGACAAACAATTTGGACTGTTTTCCAAATGATATAATCCAAAAAAGACTTAACTAAATATGTTTGCCGTAGCTCAACAGAGACACCTCCAGACGTGAATAACCTCCTCTGTCACCAGAGGACTTATTGAAGTATAGCAGCAAGAATATGAAATATGGTGATATGGGTTAACAACCTGAAAGAATGTGCTTTTTTTCTGGTTAAGGGAGAAAAGTCTCTGAAAAAGGTCTTTCAGGGCATAAGAAATGAAGCTGTGAATTTCAAGATCTCTCTAGCATGATTCTCTGATCCATTCCTTCAGTAAACAAAACAACTGAGGAAAATAAAACTTTATTTCCAGAGAAAAAAATGCATATGACATGAAATAATCAATTTCATTGTTATTTATTTTGTTACAATAGTTCACTTCTTGTAAACTGGCATTATCTATCCAGTATCTATAGCCTAACAAAATTCCCACTCTCAGTGGCAACAGGACTGCCTTTTTGATCGGGCATAATTATATGATTTCTTTTATATTCTGTAGTGACAGCTTCTACGTGGGCTGGTCTATGTAGTTAAGATATTACCACAAAATTTTTAATGCAACTGTCCTTGCTGCCTCCAATGTTGTCAAACTAGTACTTCTTTTGAGCACAAAAGGGGAAAAAAGTAAATTAAAAGACATACACATCATAATTTACAGGTGTGTTTACAAACATTTTAAAATATCAGTGAGTTTTTAATTAATCCTATTCGTGTGTAAATGCTAGAACCAAAATGTCCACTACAAAAGTGTTCTATAAAACAACAGTCTCTGAGTAATAACCATGCCACAGGCATTTGCAAAAGGACATACAAATTTTACTGGAAAAAAACCCTAGTTTTTATTTTTGGCAAAATCTTACAAATGCTTTTCAATGAGGTCTATTTTTAGTAACTTTATATTTCTGGACTTCTATCTCTAGTCTCATGTACTGTAATACCACCCAGTGGATTAGGTCCTGTCAAAAGAAAAAGAAAGGTAAAAATACTGTCATTCTCTGAGCACACAGTAACATATATTTTTAAAAACCCTTCTTGAACAATTTAATTTCTGGTAATTAGAGTGGTTGCAATCTTTCAGATTAGAAGGGTTTAGTGTTTATTAAAAGGTTGCCTTCTGTGTTGCAAGATGGTTATCAGCATGGGTCCAGTCTGGTGTTACCAAAGGCATAATACTCAGGGAGATGTCTTTTTTCTACCTCTTGCCTTTTTTAACCTGAAAGAAGAAATGAGGTATGTAAGAGCTTCTGATCTTATTCATGCTCTGTTGATCACAGATTTCCTCTACAACTTGAATAAGTAGGTAGTGACATATTTTATGGCAATGCAGACCAGATCACCCCGAATCAGTATTCTCCCTCTTTAATGAAACTCAGTGCAAATTCTGGGAAGCATGCCAGGTGCGTGAGGGGATTTCACAAGCTGCAGTGGGGGGAGGGCAAAGATTTAACAAAAAGGAAGGAGATGGCAGGTTACATGATGTAATCTCTTCTCATATCGTTTTTGACATAGTGGAAAAATTGGGTATATGAGCTCAAGGTGCCCTCAGGCATCTTGACTTGCCAGTGGTACTTACTCAGCACATCACTGACCTTGGCATTGTTACAGAATCTCATTTGTTCACAAATGAACTGCTCTTGAAGAGTTTATCCAAATACCAAGGCACAAAGGCACCTGGGTGCCTTACTCTTACTGACTTCCAAAGTTGATCAAAATTGACAGTGCTCAGAATATGTTTTTTTCAGCAGTCTGGCATTTTACTTTGAAAACCCAGCAGGTATGGAAATCTCACATCAGTTCTAAAGCTTGCTCTCTAATGCTATCTAACTTGTCTAAGGTGGACTTTGGCAAGCAGAGAATTGATTGTAAGGCTCCCAGGTCTAAGGTCAGCTCCCTGTCCACGGGCCATTTATACTGAAGTCTTCTCGCAAAGTTTGGTACGTTATTCAAATTCAACAAATTTCTGAAGTTCTGAGAAGGACATCTCTTAGGCTTTTGTCAAAAAAAAAGCCAACCACCCAACAAAAAAATCTTCCACCTCTGACAGCATATTGATGTTATCTCTGTAAGGAATCTTCACATTGTTTGGTGAGAGGATGGGAAAGTAATACGGCCTCTGCTGTGTATTAAGTGGTTTAGAAATGACAACTGTATATGCATAGGTATTTTACTGCTATTCAATTTAATAGTTGTAATTTTGATTACTTTTAGAATATCTGAATTTGTGGTTGTACAATCAGGTGGGATTCTAAAATACATTCAAAATTTATTTTTAAAAAGTAGGATTGATATTTTTCAAAGCCAGTTTTGGTTTTATATCTAAAGTATTTTGAAACCTTGGTATGTTACCTGATCACGTTGTTGACAGCTTCATTGCTGTGGGATTATTACAATGATGTCTCGTTAGATGAGATTTAAAAATATATGATAGTATTTTCTGTCTTGTGTCATTAAAAGCAGAGCTTTATCATTTCAGGTTTCAGAAGATCCAAACCAAGTCAACATCCTACAAAAGGTTTAAAATTCTCCTTCCAAATTCAGTTCCCAATGTTTTTTCTTATGGTAAATTATATTTCTTATGTTCTTGTTACTAAAGTTTTATTAATTTTTGATGGCTGATTGTGATCTGAAAATACTAGATATGTAATAACTAGGACATTGATCTAAAAATAGATACATCAAAATACATCAAACTAGAATATTAGTGGCAAAATATTTCTTGGTATTGGTGTAAAATTGTATGTAAACACTAAATACTCCTTACTGCAATTCAGACCTTCTGGGTTGAGTAAAAATATGTCCTGAATACAGAACAAAACAAGCAAGAGAACAGTATGATGCACATCAGTCACCCCTTGAGGGGTTCTTTTATACTCACCGTGCACATGGATCACAGTCTCATCTCTTTTGGTGTCCTGCAGGGTGAGTGCCATGAGGTCTGTGAGACTCAGAGTTGTAAAATGCTACCAAAGCTCTGCTCTTTGCCATAAAGGTCTTTGTTGTTCTTCAAGTCTGGCTTTTTCAGGATTTATGCAGGATTCCCCCCCCACACACCTCCCAGTGGTCTGGGTGCTGTATCTCCCAGATCTGCAAACACGCTTTTGTATTTCCTTTTCTTGCTCTTTAATTTCTCTAGTCACAGAGTCAGCTGAAGTACTAGATAATGTTAAGCATCTCATTAGCATTCAAGAGACTGTCTCAGCACTCACCTAGGGATTCAGTTCCAGACCAGGAGTCACTGACAATACATTTTCTACAGTTTCCTTTCTTGCTGCTCCCTTTGTTTCAATTGGCAGCTTCAAACTTCTCACAATTCTGTTCTTTGAATAATACTCCCAGCATATCAAGCTTTTGCCACGCATAATGTCATTTTCCACATTTCTGTTTTTTAGTATGAAAAAGTATTTCTTGGGTCATAATAGGTGTTTTAGCTAAGGAGTGAGTAAACTGTTTTTTTGGGGAAAAAAGGGTAACAAGTTGAACTAGCTGAAATCGAAGACAAGAATGAGCCCTTTCAGGATGGGGAAGGAAAATATATGTGGCCTTTGCAATAAAGGATCAAAACTGCTCACTGAAGGCTGAGATGCTTTTGGTCAATCATCCACACTACTAGAGAAGAGATTTCCAGGGAACGGTGCTTGTTTGGCTGAATGCACTGCAGTATTTGGCTTTTTCCAATGGACCTTTGCCAGACAAATATCTTTCTGCCTCTCCCTCTACCTAGGCTAGCATCCTAAGATGCAGGTTTAGGCTTCTGAAAAGTGAGTCTCTTCTTAACCATCTGTCCATGGATTTTCTCTTGAGTATGTGTCATTGATTTTTGCAATTCCCTCAAGTCTACCTCTCCTTGCTGTCCATTTAGATGGCAGACCTGGAAGTGTGGCATGGTGAGCAGGGAGATGCCAGTCTACCAGGCATACTAACATACTTGCTGGATCCTGTCTGGAGGCTTAGTCGGACATCACAGGAGCCTTGTCAGGGAGCAGGGAAATCTGGGAGTCTGACAGATTCCTCCCAACTACTGAACTGCATCTTAAAGACCACTGTAGACACAGATAAGTGTTCTCCAGCTTTGGCAATAATTGTCAAACAGAGTGGGGAATTGAGCTGCCTTTATATAACCAGTTGACTTTTACAACTATTTTTTTTTTTTTAATATTGGCAATAACAAAGTCCTTTTTTTCAGTTTTCCTCTGTAGAATGCATGTAACTGTGGATTTTTTCTTGCTGGACTGTAGTTTTTGTGCATGATTTCTGCCCAGATAAATGTTATTAAAAAAATATTATTCAATAACAAGTAAATAAAATTCTATTGAGACAAGTGTCAGTAGAGAGAATGCTGCATGGCGTTCATTGAAAAATTGTCAGTTCCCTTCTGAGTGATATCTGTGTATACAGAATAAATTCAGATAATTATTTCTCGACTAATAAATTCCTGACAAAGTTGCAAATTTGAAGTATAGAAGTTGAGGACTTAAGACTTTATGTTTGCAGAACTTGCAAGCTCTGAGTAAGGATCATATCAACAGAAACATTAACAAGTTTTCTTCTGTGCGTCCTGCCATTGAATGTTTAAATAGTTGGCAGAAGTATTTGCTCTTTTATTTTAAATAGTATATTCCCAGCCTTAACCTTTACTGTTCGTTTTTCTTCAAAAGTATAAAAAGTTTTATTACTGTAATATCTCTTGCTAAGCAGATCTGGAGACTCCGTGAATTACAAAAAAAGCAGAAATGATTTTAAGGAACTTTTTTTATCACTGTAAGTCTTCTGTCTTTCCCGTAGGCCTGATGTTTTCAAAGCTTAGGAATGCAGGGACTTTACTGATGTCATCAGCTCAGATATTAATAAGTTAGAGGATCTGTTCTGTGTTATCAGGCACAACATGAAAGAAAAAAACCCTATGTTTCTTTTCTTTAAATCTAATTGGGAATACCTCCAGATTCTGTGATAAGTTCCACTGGGGTATACCCACTGTAATATTGTTGAATGAAATTTATACTGGCTTTATGTTGGGGTATAGGGAATGATTATTGATCTCACTAAACTCCCCATTCCTCCATTACCCTTTTGAGGAGATTGCACTGAGCTAAAGAGCTACCAGATATGTCATACAGTGCAATCCCTCTTCATCCTCAAGAAATGTGGCTTCTGAGGATACTCTTTATACAGATAGAATGATATCAGCCTAGAAGATGCCAGAAGATACACCAAAAAGACCCACAAAAAACCCCCACAAACAACCCAAACAGAAAAGGATGAAGGAGATGAAGGCATGTTGAGTTTGCCTTTGAAAACAGGAATAAAAAGCTGTACCTTACTAAGAGTGGCACAGTAATTACTCCACAGGAGGAACAATTCACCTTTTCTGCAGGAAGCTGCTTGCCTAGCTTGGTGGTCCTTCCCTTCTAATAACTTCTGTGTCTTATCCACCGTCCTTTCACAAAATGTCTATTGATTAATGATACAGTTTACCCTAAGACTCAATAATAAGCACAGGACAATATTTTTTGGCACTCTAGCACGTGGCCTAGATCAGGAAATGTACACACATTCCTCTCCTCTGGATAGTATTTCTATGTAGGAACTGATGCATCAGACAACTGGTGTGCAGATTGCTGAACTAACAATAGTTAAATCACAAAAAGTGTTGCGAAAAAGCTAAGATAGTAAGGTAGCTTGGAACAACAAAGGACCATATGACCTGAGGACCTGAAAAGAAGTGAACCCACCTCGCTTCTGGAACTGCTAGAAATAATGGTGAGTAGTTGCAGAAAAAACTTGTCCTAGCTATTCTACCAGCTATTGTAAAACTCTGACTTCTAACTTTTTGTAGCATCACTAGAGAAAACTGTCCAATCTCTCCTTATTTTTCACCCAAACCAGTGCTGCTGCTTCCTCTAAGACTTTTCTCCAACTGGGGTTCTTGCAAAATCCTCTTTTTTCTACCTTTTTTTTTTTTTTCTCTTTTAGCACCTTCATTGTCTTCAGTTCTCCTTTTCATCCTGGCCAGGACTACCTCTTCCCCTCCATGGGTACAGAAATCACAGCTGAAATCTCCGTTTTACGCAAATGAGTGTACCCAGAGTCAGGTAGCCCTCGTTAATTCTTCCCGGGGCTCATGGTCCTTTCGCTGTTGGCCATTGCTGGCCACCTTGGCCCTTTCTTGGTTTCTGATCTTAGTTAATGTGATAAAACAGAGTTTCACACTCTTGGGAATGAAAGCTAAGATCATGGCTTGTCCTTTGACAGTGGAGATTGATAATGGGCACTTCAATGCATTTCTTTCAACGCAAAAACAGCTGAGCTAACTGTTCCCATAAAAGTCCAATTGATTGCTGTAGGCATTATATTCATTCTGACAATGATAAAATGATTGCTTTAGTATCTGGCTGTGTAACCCACTTACAGCATGTGCACCAGTATTATGAGAATGTTTCAATTGTGAAAATCATTGAGATGTAAATGTCATGATTATAATTTATCTTCATTAAAAATTCCATTGGAAGAAGGAAAGTTAATACATGTGCTGTATAGAGTACTAGATACTAAAAGTTAATACATGTGCTGTATAGAGTACTAGATACTAAAAAGTAATATGTTATACTGAAAATAGGGACTTAGGAATGTAACTACATCAGAAAATAACTCAGAAGCACATTCTAGTGATGTGACAGGTGGTTATCTCAAGGGCATTGCCAGAAATATTTTATTGGCTCTCAGTTCTAATCTGGAGTGGTGTAACATTTCATCTTTCTCTAATAGCAATCTTAACACCTCTTTCCCCCTCCCCACCCTGCCAACACAGACAACCAGCCAAACAGAGGGGTCTGTCATTATTGTGTTTTAATGCTTAAAAATGATTGTATCACCTAAAACTGCCATCATCTTTGAGCACAAAAGCCAGCTCTGAATTTTATTAATGTCACTGGAAAGACTTCCATTAAATTCATTGATCATTGACTCACATTATTTCTCCTGTAGTCATTCCTGGTTCTTTTATATTTCACATTTTCATTATTTTATTTACTTGCTGATTTATTGACTGACTACATATTTATTGTTTTTTTTTTTCTCTTAGCATAGATGACTTAATCTATTACCTTCTTATACGTATAGTTTTGGGGTGTTTTTTTCCTTTATTCACTGGTTGTGTGGTGTGGAGTTTTTTGTTTTTTTTTTTTTTTTTTTAATCTAGTCGAAATAAAAATTGTGATTTGTGTTCCATTTCATTTGACTCCTCTTTTTAATAAAATAAATGGTGTTTGTTTGGTTTAAAATCAAACATTTTAATTGAAAAACAGTGGGTAGCCACTGAATATTCATAGATTTATGCTGACTAAGTATAATATGTTCTATTGCTCTAAGATTTTTTTTTTTTTAATTTTGTCTTTTGAAAGCATGTAAGCTCCTTCCCTGTGGTTCTCATATAGATGAAATGTTTCATCTCAGTGAACTTCTTCTCTGCCAGATTGAAAAGAAAATGAAATACTCATTGTTCATGTTACATGTTCTGTAATTGTGAAATCTGTCTGCAAATGCAGAATAACTACTGTATTTATGTTATTGTTTTATTTACTTTTAAGTTTTAAGGACTTCTAATGATTGTCCCAGGATGAACTTTGTTTGGTTGTCTGTCTTTTTGCTTATACAACTGTAGTACCATTGCCAGTGCATAGCCTGGTCTTACTGCCATAGTTGATAACAAAGGTCTTTGATGTGGTAAAAGACATTTTATAATTTGAGAAGTTAGTATTAATTTCCATACTGTAGCTATTAGAGATTTGAAAGGTATACTTTTTCCTGAGCTGAGCGGTACTCTAGTTCGTTAGATATCCCATATATTTGTCTATCGGATATGTTTTGCTCCTCGCTTGCGTTGGTTCTTTAAAGCGAAGTACAGTGGTGAAAAATGTATTGCAACAGGAGAGGGAGCTCTCAGCCTGGCTATGAGGGAGGGGAGGGCGTGCGAGGGCATCGCTTCCCCAGCTCTGAGTGGGAAGGGGAGCTCCCCTCTGCCTTTAACAGCAGAGGGAAGAGAGGTTTATTTTTACCTGCCATTCCGGGCTTTAGCCATAGTTACCTGCTCTGCTGAAAGGGTGGAGAGGGACTGACTGTGAAAGTGAAACAAAAACAAATAAAGGTGGTTAGGTAAAGGGTGAAGAAAGTTAAGGGTAAATGGCTGTACATGTAATGGAGCAGCTTGGGGTCCAGTCTACTCTCCTTCCGACATAAAAATGGAAATGTTCCCAAAGGTGAATGATGGGGACAAAACATATTTTGAACGAGTGCTATGAAAAGCCTTGATCTTTCAGGTTTTAATTAACGGAACTTTTTCATGTTTCTGCTGTCAGTGATGCAGGACTTCAAATTTACTTTAAGTGGTCTTGTTATAGCTGTTGCCTTCCCTCTCTTACATACATATGCTTACGGATACAGGTACATAAGCCTTTCTTACAGGCAGGCAAACAAAATCTGGTGGCTGCTGGTACAAATTTGCAGTACTTTTTTCAACTGAAAGCACGGTGAAAAAAAAGCTATACAGAAAGGCTTAGGCTGCTCCATCAGGGTTTCTGGTCAAACGCCTACTACTATGAGGTAGTTTGTCTTCGGTTCTCATTGACTTTAATTCAGAGGGTGGGGAAACACTTGTCTGGGTTGTTTGGCTTGAACTGATTGTGACTGAGTTATTTCACAATTAAATATTTTACTTATAATAAAAAAGACTGTGGAGATTTTGAAGTTTCCATAAAAAATAGGAAAAGATGACAAATAAGCACAATAAACTGCTTCCACCATAATTTAAGTAGAAATATTTCTTCACCGCTAAATTTTTGTTACTTTTCATATGCTGAAAGTTGAGTTTTATCCTGAAAGAGAGTTGTCTTTTAGAACCAGGACTGGTACTTTGTAACCTCATAGGATCTGTCACCTTGAGTGAGAAAAGCTCCCCCCCCACCAATATAAGCTGCCACTAGCTTCTCAGTGGGCTTCATTAGTTGGTTTATGTGTTTCGCTAGCAGAATCCACAGTGCAAAATCATGATACTGCTGGCATACAGCCTAGATTTGTGCTGGCTGGGCCATGTGCGCACCTGGGCAGCTGATGTGGGCACCTTCACTTCCCACCACTGGGAATAAGGCTTGAGCTGAAAGGCTCCCTGTGAATCATGAATAGTTAGAGCTGAGGAACCACTGCTTTCCACTTTGCTCATGCTTATACTATTCAATAGGTTGCTGAACCATACAAAGAGGCTGTTTGGAGTTGTGTCTGCAGCCTATTACTTGCACACTTTGTGTAGCACAGACAAGTTGTTTAGCTTGACCAACTCTTAGACAACTATCTCAGATTTCAACTACATAATATGTTGAAATGGTTAAGGTTTTGGCTTTTATGTCATACAAAAAAGTAGTAGATCAACAATATGAAACTGAAACAAGGGTTTAAACCCTGTTGGAATTTTAATACAGAAATTGATATTTTTTTTTCGTTTGCACTCGTGTAGGTGAGAAGGATATCCCCCAATGTCAGTTGAGTTACACAGTTGGAAACCTAGGGTAAATATTCATGACATAACCTTAGTGAAAGTCTTTCCAAAATGTGAACATTTCTGACAGAACATTAAAATACTACTAACATTCTGTATCAAATCTTATGAATGGAACATGTACTGGAGATTTTGTCCAAGAGGCAGGTGAGGTAATGGTCATGTATCAATCTTTATGATGGCAAAGGTTTCAGAAACATTAACATGCTTTGGATGTGCACAAGGTTTTGTTCTTTGTTTCCATGTTAGTCTGTGGCTCACATTTATATCTAAAAATTGTGTGAAATGTAGCTGTCGAGTAAACCAAGATGAGAACATAAGTGAAAGCTGCTGCTTCAGGAAATAAGAAAGTCAATATAAAATGTTTTAGAGGGACTCCTAATGATCTGCTTGATCTTTACAAAAAGTCCCTAAGGATCCACTTGTACAGAGTCAAAACTACAACATTACCTTTAGGAATGTTACTGCACTTGTTGGTATGTTTTACCAAGGAAAACCAAGTTCTTTTTCTGACATTCATATATGAGAGAAGCGTGCCGGAGTACCATTTTCAACTCAGTATAAATGCACATTATTAAAGCTTTAATAGGATATGGCAGCACATAATAACATCTGTGCCTCTCAGCCTTGTTTTTTCACAACACACTTTAGGCATGTTTTCTTTTCAAAACTGTGTCAGCCGCACATAAAAGTCTGTTTCAAAGGAAAAACATTCAATAATATGAAGTGTCATTAGCAGTGACACCCAAAACTAGGACTGACTGACAGGTTACTGCCTGTCCTTGAAAAGCTTTATGCACAAAGTGTAAGAGCAAAAGATGTGACTGATTAAGGTTCAACAACCAAACCAAGCTCCTGGATCAGAACGGTACAAATGCAGGAGTTTAGAAACTTACTGGAACTTTAGTGTGGCATCCCAGACCCACATGGTGTTCCACTTTTTGAGAAAAGTTGCTTTACATCCCCTTGTATTTTTCGTTGGAGTCACCATCGGGACTCTGAGTTTTGTATGAAGTTTTGAAGATCTGTAGATCACACCCACAGCTTGCAAAATGTCATCTTTGACAACACCCGATGTGAGGAAAGTGCCCTGTGCTAGTCATAACTGAATAATATGAAGAGCAGGTGCTTCTCAAGTAAGAGAGCATAACTAAGAATGCATTAAAAAGCACTCAAACAGCTTTTGGTTATTATTATTATGAATAGATTAATTTTCCACTAATGTATAATGTCAAATAGGAAGAAAGCAAAAATCAGGACTGTTAGCATATGTATAAAAATGTATTTTTTGAAGCAGTTACTACAAAGTGAATGTTGCAGAGGCTTGTATAATTTTTTTTTTTTTCTCTGTGAAGTGGGCTACCTGCCTGTGCCACTTATTATAGCATCTTGATATGAGATCACACTAATCTGCAACATAAATTTCAATTCTACATATGCCTGCCTTGGATTAAGACTTGATCACTCTTTAAAGGGAATGATCCAAATTGAACCCTTGTATAAATGTGCTCATTTCCTTAGGACGGTAGTAAAAACTGACCTTATTTTTCAAGCTGCGTTTTGTCTACTTTCTGTTAAACACCTGTCCTTTGCACTCAGTTATCTGTTATATTCTCCTAGAAGAAAAATGAATTGCTAGCAAAATTCTAACCTTGTTCTGTGGAAGTTTAACCACTTACAATACAGCCTATAATTGCCTTTTTTATCATCATTTTTTCGTCACAAAACCAGTGGTTGTCCTTGAATAAGGAAAAATGTAGATTTTTAGAAATGGTGGACATCTTAGGAAAGTGAATTATTTTGGACCTCATTTCTTGAAAAATGCATTGCAGAATAAATTATGTACTGTCCTTCAAAAATTAAGCACTTGGTAATGATCAGACCATAGCTGCTGCTACCATTAATAGATAAGCTTTTATGAATGAATTATTTTGTGTCAGTAATATACTGCAATGCTCACACTATACTTGAAAAAAAGAATATTTAAATCAATTTTGAGGTCTTAATCTCACTTTCAGATAATTTGTGGGATTAAAAAAAATTCAATTATTAAAAATTTACTTGTTAGTATCTTGTTCTGTGGCTTATTGTGAATATATAATAACTTATTTTATGCAAGTATCCTGTAATAAGTTAAAAATTTCCCTGATGCCCTTATATATTAAAAAATCCCAAACAAATGGAAAACAGGCTAAATGAGTAAAGGACCCCTGAGCTTTTCCCTCTATACTGTGGCAGGACATCTTTTTAATGCATATAGAAATTATTTTTAATATCTAAAGGAACTAAGTTAATGTACATGTAGATTTATTTGAACAAGCATATTTTAAGTTATATCGCTTGCTACCATAATAATTACAACAACATTGATTTTCAGAGCTTTCTGCTGATTTAGAACTACTTGGAATTTTGTAATAATATAAAGAACATAATCATGTTGGAACCCATAGTCTCAATTAATATTTAGAGGTGTTTGCAGAGTAAATATCAGAACTGTATGTGGGTTAGAGGCAGATGAAGTACTGGAAGAAAGGAAAATTGATGTCTTCCTCAAAAATGCAAAGTACAGGAACTGTGATTTGCAGACGAGCCGGCTTAATTTCACTTCTTATAGGTAACTATAAGACACCAACATGATAAGAGCTAATACATCTTTTTTAATAGTGATCAATGTCAGAGCGATCTTATTTCTTTACATAAGACAGAAGGCTTTGTGGGTGGAGTACGATCTTTGTTACATATCTTTTGATACAGTTAGTATTAAATATTAAAAAAAATGCTAAAGAAACATTGATTAGGAAACCACGCTAGAGTAGTATAAATGGATGAGAATCCAGACTGATCTTAACCAACCATAAAAAATACCATTCAGCAAGGCAGGAGTGCCTAGGCAGAATTAACTACCTGTGCAAATACAGGTTGGAAAACACCACCTAGACATCAGCTCTATAGAAAAGACTCTGCAGTATTCAAAGAATCTGTGCTGGACCATGTAAACTAAATGTTAGACGACTGTGTCAAAATATGCAAGAAGGGGTAAACATAGTGTTCTCAGAATGTAATAAGCAATCCTATTTTGAAGAAGCTGTACATAAACATAAATAGATGTGTGATTAAACTTCTTGTTCTGTTCAACACACAGGTCTCAGATTGTGTCCAATTTTGAGCACTTCAAGAATGATGAACTGATTAGAAAGTGTAGCATGGAGAAGCAAGAGTATCAGTTTCTAGAAAAGATTTTACATTTTACATTTTGTTTGTTTCAAATAAAGACGCTGAAGGGAGGCATAGTAATACTTTTCAAGTGTGTAAAATAGTGATACAGAAAAGACAAGAATAAAATGCTCTGTGTTTGGAGAGACAGGGTGTAATGGACTTAAGTTGCAGCCAGGGAGATTTGTATTAATCTTGGAGAAAAAGGGCAGTAAGACAATGCAACAGATTGCTTAGGGTGCTTATAGACTCACCACCGCTGAAGGTCAGACGGTGGTAGACGGCCAGATGAATCTCTGTCACGAGAGATGAAGTTAGAGCTGGTCCTTCCTTTGAGCACGGGGAACGGACCAGATGATCTCTGAGTGCCTTCCCTCCTTGTGTTCTATGATTATATGTAAAATGTGTCTAGGACCTTAAACAAAAACAGATGCTTATTAACATGACAGTGGTTGTTAGCATTAACTAGACTTAATCAGGCCTACTGTCCCTTTCTGCAGAATAATAATGAAATGATACAAGCTGTGCCTGCAGCAGTTACTTCTGTTTACAAAGAAGAGAAAGATGATCATGTCATCTACAAAGAGTGTGATTCTACAAGAAAATGAAGTTTTTAATGAAGACTAGACATCAAACTGACATTTAATTTTAAATTAAATAACCTCCAAAACATAACATAATATAATATACTTTCAGGTAATAAATAGGAATAGTGAAGTTTGAACATTGTGTTTTTCGACTCAGACAGTGATTGAATGGGGCAGGACCTGATAATAACTGAGAGAGTGGTTGAATCATGTCGTACGTCTGTCTTGCAGAAGAATACCGCAGCAGGAGCAGCTTGAAACTTGCATCAGGACTCCTCTAAGTTTGACTCTATGCTGCTGCAAGTAGAACAGGTTTAATTTTTTGCAAGTTGGAACTTCCAAAGCTAGGTTAACAACATGAGGGACTATCCATACCCTTTTATTTATTTATTTATTCCATTTGAATTTATTTCCGGTTTCAAAAAAAACCCCAAACAACACTAATTCTGAAAAAAGAACACACTTTGCTGGTAACTGTATCTTTAAGGCTATGCAATGCAAATAAGCTAAAGCAGATTTGAGAGTCTGTCTGTTGTCTAGATTAGCACCTTGATTTTTCACAGATTTTTAAAACAGAAAGATTTTGTCAGACACCATCCATACCAGGGAGAATAGGATAACTATTTGTAGTGAGGCCATTGGCTGGCTATCATTCTGATTGTTGCAGACTTGACATAATATATGAGAACTTGGGAGTTTTCAAATGCCAGAGCACTTCTGGCCTTTATTCAAAAAGCAAATCCACTCTAAGTAAAACATCTGTCTATATACAATCTTTACAGAACAGTCTTTCAACATCTTCGAACAATACCTTTTTTTTTTCAAAAAAAATTTTTAATGTTCCTCTCTGAATACTCAGGAAAGGAATTCTTAAAGAAAGGCTGTTTGCTTTCCCTTTTCATAGGCAAAATTAGGCAATTTTTTATGTTATTACTTTTTTATTATTACAGAAATGATCCTGTATTGAATTAATCAAGTGACATTTTAAAAGTATGAAATCTATCCTTGAGAAAACATTTGGATTTAATTAAAAATAAACTTTCTGTTAAATATTTGAATCAGCCTATCAAATTACATAACAGAAATCCAATCCACATTCAATTCAGAAGTTTAAAGTTTTTAATAAGAAATTAGTATGTTCTGTTATCTTTACTGAAATAATATAATGACCCCTTATCTCACATTGGACACTACTGTTCTTATCCATATTAGAATTTCTTAGAAATCTAGGATGTTTTCATTACACTTTTTAGTTTGCTCATAGTGCTACACAAATACAGCCAAGTTCCTTGTAGATATTAGATGGACTTAGTCTTCTCTCTCTCCTACATTTGCCTGTAGCCACAATACAGTGAAGCCCAAAATATCCTGAAGGAAGCATAAAACTGAGACTCAGTTTTCCACTCTGTATCTCAGTTTTGTTAGCTCGATAATGATACTCGGGTTCTTTGTAAAGCACTTTGAGTCTGGTATGGAAAAATGCTATAGAAAAAGCTCAGTTTTATCTCATTCTGCTTTTACAGTTAGATTACAATTGTGATATTTTGTTACAATATAAATGTCATTTATATTATAAGGATTTTTCCTCTGTAAGTATAATCTGATTCTGTCCATATATGCTAAATATGAACACATTTTGTTGGAATTTTCCATATTTTATAAATTTCTTAATCTTACCCTGGAAAACACCAACAATGAACTATAAGTTCCTCAAACTGTATTTCTCTTAGATCTGCTAGATAGTATATATTACTTCCGCTCATCAGATAGATGCAGCTACTAAGGATAATTGTGATGCAGCACATTCTTTCTACTTTGAGAAAATGAAAACGTAACGGATTCACTATGCTAAAGGAACAATATTCTCCACAAGCAAATTTATACATTTTCCTTTTATACTTCTATAGCAAGGTTAGATGTCTTTCCTTTTTAACAAATAATTTCTCTGAAAAGAGTCAGCCCAGTAGTCACACCATATCAGAATCTCATGCCAAAATGTTGAGAAATGTGTCCCTGAAGCTGCTTAGTGTGAGACATCAAGACTTGCTTTAAACTACCTTTACACAGGCAGACTGGCATAAAGGGACCTTAACATAGCTGAAAGTAGGGCTTTGATCTCAGTAAGTTCATACTACCCTAATAAGAAGTTGTTCCTTATATAATTCAAAAGAATTAACTGTGCAGAAGAAAAGAGAAACCCGCATATATTTTATGAAAGTCAGAAAGAACCAATATTTCAATGCAAAGAGATGAAGTGAAAGTGCCTCATATTGTGCAAAAGCTTGAAAAGGTAAGTGTTTCAATGAGGTGTCACAAGAGAAGCCTCCCTGAGCCTATATAATCCAAAATGTCTTTAGGGAGGGATAAGAGGGAAAGGTATATTAGAAATGATAGAAGGAGAACAATGATGTCCTGACGTTTTAGACCAAAACATTAAGAAGAGTCTTTTGTGAGGGATTCTTGTGGTGATTCATAATTTAAAAGCCCAATGCTGCACAAAACACAAGAAAAAGAAAAAAAAAAAAAATCCTGTTGCATCGTACAGAAGGATTACTAAAATGGTGAGTAATTACTCCCTGCTCTGTCATCTAGTTCGTAAGAGAACAGAGTGAAACTCTGCAATATCTAATAATCAGAAATAAACAGCAGTAATGGTATTTGCGCAGTAAAAATTACCAAGTCCCCAAAAGCACAACAAAAGAATCAAGGCAAGTTATCATGTTGAGAAAGTTGTTATTGCTGCCAAAGTGACAATAAGTAAATAGAATTAAATTAAAACTGTGAACAAATGTTGCTGCCCCTGAGACTGGGGTAATCCTGTGGCATATTGTAACAAGAAAGACAAGCAATATACGTCAATGCTAATTAATGGCAATGCACTAAGACCCCCAAATTCCCTTTCAGTACTCGCTGGCGTCACTGGTAGGCAAGGGCTGCCCAAAACTCTTCTGGCTTTAGTGGCTCTGTCCTTACAGAAGAAAGGAAAGTTCTTTTTCTTGTTTCTGCCAGTAATGATGTGTGATTTTTGTGAAGTCATGTCATCTTCCTCCTGCATATTTCAAGCCACCGTTTAGAGCAGTGAATCAATCATAGGATGTTTCTTCCTATGCATTTGTAAAATACTTAGGTAAATAATAGGTTTGTGTTATATCATAATAATAATCACTTACAGACTATTCTCATAAGCTTAAATCCTAAATGAGCTCTGTAGGATTTGGCCTTATTACTCAATTGTCTCTCTACTGTAGTCAGCAAAATCTTTTTCTCTGACTTCAACTGGAGCGAAGCTCAAGTCATAAGTCCTTGTGGAACGCAAAGATTTCCCTACACAGATATAAAGTATCTGATTTTGGTTTTATGTTCAGTTGGCAACTGAATAGATTTTTTCCTACTAAAAATATACTTTGATTTATAGATCAAGATTTCAGGAAAATTTTTAATTCCATTCTGTACAATCTCTGAAGGAAAATCTAGTTTAGTAATTTTGAATAAATTAAATGCTGAAGAGAAATCACACTGATTTCACACTTAATGGCTCATTTTTTATTATATTAGTATTACATAATTCGTATGTGTAGGTGTGATAGAGTGATGACATCATTGAATTCAGATGCATTCGCGGAAACACCTAATTTTTATCCATTGTTAAATCCAATTTTATTCAGTGCTTGGTGCATTCCCTTTTGGCTGATATCTGAATGTCTATATTTCATAAAAAGTATGTTGTGTCTTTTCTTCATAGCAACTCAAAGAAATGGTCGCCAGTAGCATACCAGTATATCTCCAAAAGTAATTTTGATTAAGTTTGGAAGTAAATAAATTTTATTTCTTTCAACAACATTGGATTTAGTTTCTAAGTCTTTGAACATAGATCAAAATAAGATGGTGTAAAGTCAATATAAATCAAAGCATGGTCTGAAATGTTAATATACTAGCTATGTCACTGGTAGCAATTCTGTCAGAAATTCCCTTAGATATCAAAAGAAAAAAATCTGTTCCTGAGTGTGTTTCTGGGTGAAAAACATAAACTTGATGCAAGGTAGAAGTTTCCCTATATATCAGTATCGTGCAGGTCGTTATAAAGTTGAAATAAAAGTTTGGTATTGGAGTTGTGCACACTCACAGTGGGTCTATCAGTTATTGCTTTTAGGAAAATAGTCATATTTAACTGCTGTGAATTTCAACAAATGTATCTCTTACTGTCTTATGACATAATGGGAAAAAATCCATTTGGAGCACGAGAAAGGCATACTGTTCATCGAGTGCACTGTTAAGTTATTAAGGAAAATGCTTGTTGCAGTCATAAGTAAAATATGCTTATTTTCAATGGCACTTAGTATCTTGACCACTTTGGATTTGTATTTGGTGGATTACAAAAGGAAGATGGGCACAAAATTAAAAAAAAAAAAAAAAAAAAAAAGGAGGAGGAAAAAGCAACAGTTAAAATGAATAGCAACAATGTAGAAGGCTTTTCCCAAGTCGTATTCCGATTCAGTAATTATCTTTTCAAAGAGCATTCAGGAGAAAATATTTCCATGGAATGATTCATACTAACTCTTGCACACTCTGTTATTTGAGCAGAGTAGTTCTGTTATTTGAGCTGGTTTTATTATTTTTCTCAGGTTTGGGTTTTTTTGGCGCAAACTGTGTTCAAGAGCCTCAGGTGGGTGCTAACATTCTTGGAGTGGTGGAAATTTCAAAAATATTTTTCTTATTTTCTGATTTTCTGTGTTGCTGTTTCAATTTACTGGTGCCTGTTTCTGGTTTTGAACTTGTCTTGGTGGGAAGAGTTGTATTTCTTTAGTAATTTTTCTCTTATCAAGAATGAATTTTGATTCTCATACTTTTTCTCCCTGAAATCTTTTGGTCTCTCTTGGATTACAGTCTCATGTTTGTCCACCCAGAAAATGTCTGAGAGTCATCTACAGGATTAACAGAAAAAAGAAAACAATAAATGATCAAAGTCTCTTTAAAAAAAAGATATGTCTACTCTACACCATATTTGAAATTCTCTGCCTCCTGAAATTGATACTGCCTTTGAAAATAGCATACCTGTATAAACTTCTAGGTGTAGTGCACATAGTGCATTTAGCCTGTTAAAAATAACATCATGCAGGTACCAGTTCTGCAGTACGGTAGGGAAAGTGCCCCACCACTTCCAACATCTTGCAGGAATACTTTCAGCTATGGAAATCTAGCACCAAAAAATACACTGTGTTTATTCTGGGCGTGTAGTTTTTCAGAAATGTTTAATATTGGAGAGCTGTCCTGTGGCAAGGGAAATGTCATGGGAAATCCCATTACGCTGAAGTCATAGGCTACATATGGCTGGATAGATAACTTCTCTTTGAGGTACATAGTCTACCAGCAAGTGTCCAGGATTATTTATTCCTGATTCTCTAACAGAATTGGTAGCTGGAATTGTGCACAGAGCTTAGCTTTATTGCACTTGTTTCTCCAGCTATACAATGTAAAAAATAAATACCTACCATATGGGGATGCAGGAGATGTTAATTCATTAATATTTATGTAGCACTTTTGGACAATTTTATAGGAGTGACTATAAAAATGCTTATACAGATGAAGCTATAAAAATGTGAAATTGTATTCCTGCTACTTATAAATTTTTTGGCAGTAATGGCATGCACCTTGTTTTTGGTATTGGCTCCATTCTTTTATGCAAAGCCTTCATTTAGAATGGGATAAATTTAATCTAATTTTAGTCACCTAAAATTTAGGTATGTAGTCTAAGCTAGTAATTGGTATTCCTGCTAGAGCTAGAGGAGAGACGATAGACTGAGTTGCCATTGGCTAATTCAGCAAATCTAAGAGGTTAGCTTGATGCTTAATTTTTAGACTCTGAACATTTCTCTAGATGAATCTGGTCTCTCTAGTAGAAATCTGTGGTTGCAACTGTGGGGAACAACCAGCTTTAGAGTCTGCCTTTACATACGTGTTTGGAGCTGGACCAAATCTAGTCTAAGACTGTCTACAGGTGGTACAAAACTAAAAGCTTCTTTTGATAGAAAAGTGTAATTTGTTTTATAAGAAAGTACTCCTTTGGCAAAATCTATTTCTGAAGCATTAAAATTCAGTTTTACATAAAATTCTGGGTAGCTCCTTGCTAGCAAGGCAGTCTAGAAATCGAGGAGCTGCAGCACTTGGCAGGCTGAGGACCAAAATCAGACAGCCTGTGGCTTATACTAACAAAGCAAGCTGGCACAGGAAACCCAGATAGGCCTAGTTATGGGATGCCCGGTAACCATCACAGCCTTCATGGCTCCGACACCCTTCTGGAGTATTGCAGTTTGCTGCCTGTTTTTGGAATGAAAGTGCTCTATTCAATAGTTTGGCACCATCTCCCTTAGACACTTCTGGTTATCTGAGGAGGATTTTCTCCTATTCTGTTTATTTAGTTTTTAAGGCAATACTAATTCCCAGAAACACAAATAAAAATGCTCCTATTATGTAGGTAACAGAAGTATGTCTTATTTCACATCGTTTCATATATAGAATACATGAATGTATGCCTGTTTAACTCTTATATTTTTTAAAATGGTTGTGCTTGTTGCCACATGAAAATACAGACAAGAGCTTGCCTGTGGAGAAATGAAAGGATGCATTTTCTTCCATGAAACCTGAGGAAATTTCACGACAAGTCTGAGTGTGCTAACAATATTAAACCTCTTCACTGTCACATTCATCACTGAAACACTTTATAGGGCAGCCTTTTGCATAAGCACTAACTAAAAGCCTGATGCTAAATCTCTGAGTCAGGGGAGACAGAGGGATGAATTCTATCCCATGTCCTAACTGCTAAAGTATTTTACAATAGTTTGCACTTGTCTGAATGGCAATATTGAAGAATTTGACAAATTACCTTTTCAGATAGTTCCAAGAGAATTTTGCTTCTGTTCATTCACAAAATAACTCATCTCTGTCGCAGAACTTAAGATTCATCATTGAGTAGCATATAAAAGATGAATATGAGTTATAATCATACCGAAAGAAAAACAAACTTTTTTTTTTGTATCTGACATTATAAAGTTGACTGAGTACCTATCTGGTAAAGGACGTACATAATCTTATATTTTAGTACAGTAGGTTCATAAGATGAATCCCCTCAAGGTGGGGGGTAGAACTGGTTTAAACTGAAGAATTGTTCCGTAAGCAATTCTAAGACATAATAAACAACAATTTACTTCTTGGAGGATTCAGTTTTCTAGTATGATAATGATCTAACTGTAATGAACCGTGTCTTCTTGTTATGAAAAAGAATCAACCACAGTTGTTGCACAGACCTCCTGTGTATCTTGTCTGACAGCATGCTTTCTTTTTTTCCCAGATGCATGGATTTGCTTGTAGGGAAATGACAAAGCATATCTCCAGCCTTAGTGTCTTAATGTGATAAACATGTTTTCCTTTATGCACAGTAGACATAAATGCATTTCTGCTTTTAGTTTGTTCCAAAAGAAATTCTAGCTCTATAGTAGTCCTGTATCCTTTGGAAGTCAAAAAGCATTTTCCATAAAAAAGTGACCTAGACATCTGTTTTTCTGCATTCTGTACCTCTGCTAGGTGAGCACAGCCTGCATGGTGTGTAAGTCACATTCCCAGATGCTTTAATGATTGATCATGACAGGGATTTCCGTACCTTAAATTGTTTTGGAGAAATAGTGAGTGTATGATGAATACTGTTTGTTTGTAGTGACTGTAAACTTAAAGAAAAAAAAAAAGGCATATTTCTTTTGATATCCCTGAAACTCTGACATAGAATATGATATTAGCACTGAGTTCAGGTAACTTTTATGAATGTACTGTAATTGCATGATATTTTATGTTCTATTTCTTACCCCTTTAAAACACTTTTTCTTCATAATGAGTTTATGGATATGTCTGTATTTTAGTAGCCTGAATTGATGAAAAAAGCAATTTACTATTGATTTCCAACCACAGAACCTCAGTCAGTCAAACAACTAATTTATCGCTTTTCAGTATTAACAGAAAAGCTGTTGTCAGTGGCAGAAAACTCATAGAAATAACTGTGGTACAAAAGCAGCTTACCATGGCCTTAGGTGTAGACAGAATAGAACTCAGCAGCAGAATAGCACCTACATTATACCAGTATTGGTGAAACTTGTAAATAAGGAGGGTGCAGAAAAGTAAATAAAAGTGCAAAGAGTTTGTATGCAAGTATTTTCTGAAAATAGAAAGAATGATATGTCTGAGAAGATCTAAATCCGTGATAGGCTCAAGGTGATGCCTTTTAGGTCAAGACATGATTTACAAAATTCTGAAAGACATGGGCTGTATGAGAATTTACATCCTCTAAAAAGGTGCGTACCCCAGTGACATCTGCTAGTCTCCACTCTGGTTTTCCATCCAAATCAGTAGTTATCTTAGTGAAGTCAGTCAGGCTATACCTGGTGTAAAACTGGTGAACGGTCAGAATCAATCCCAGATGTATAGAATGTCAGGCTGTAGAAATGGTATGCGTGGTGACAAACTGGTTGCTGGTTAATGAGACTCTTTTTGACAGAATAATCAAACCTTGATAATATAAAGGAAATATGTCATATATAAAAGTAAGTAAAAGAAGATTGACAGTTATTATACAAACATGCCCACCTGGGAGTTGACAATAATGCATTGTAGCTTGCTGACTCATGCCCATAGTCTGCCATCACACTGAGTTTGCAAATATAATTCAAAGACAAACTTGAGATATCCACATTGTCAAGAACGCTTGGCAGCTGACGAGGCAATAGAATTTTCTGAAGAGGAAGCCAAAAGAAAAATACAGAAAATTCCTATATGGTATCCCAATAAGGCCTTCAGTTTGCCTTGTGAATCTAACATAGGACATATTTTTCATACAGAAACTTTTGATTTCTAGGAAAGGAAAATGTATATTTTCTTTCCATCATAAAGTTTTGAACTTTAATTATCTTTCTTTCTATAAGGGACTGGTGCTTTAGATACCAGGCAGAAAGCCTGTGTAAGCATATAATGGCTAATAGCATACCTGACATCTTATGTAATCTTTACATCTATGCCAAAAAATATTTATGTTCTTATGAATAAATATTATTTGGTTAGTATATGAAAAGTGATTTATAGTCAGAGCAAAGTTGAAAACTATAGCTCACTTATACTGCTGTTCATAGAATCATAGAATGGTTTAGGTTGGAAGAGACCTTAAAGACCACCTAGTTCCAACCCCCCTGCCATGGGCAGGGACACCTCCCACCAGACCAGGCTGCTCAAAGCCCCGTCCAGCCTGGCC
>JAVKLA010000084.1:38598657-38611157 GCA_034782735.1 Sagittarius serpentarius
AAGAAATAAATTGTAGCCTTCATGAGGGGAAGATTCTTTGCTAGTTTAAATTGCCAAAGAATGTTTCACTTTACTGAAATAAGGATGTCTTACATTCAACTGAACATCAGCTATCAGATTCATACTGCCATCTTTATCCCGTTCAAGGTGGGGCACACATAGGGGGAAAAAGAAATGGAAAAAAAAGAAGCTACAATTTGTGGACTGCATTCACAAATGTCTGCTTACCTCAGATAATTGTAATATCTCAGTAAAGAGATGTTTGCACCATAAATAATCAAGAGGAAAGAAGATATTCATAAGCATTTCAGCATGATTCATTCAAGCATTCTTAAATGACTACCCACAAATATCGTGTAAAGAAGCAGAAAAGGAAAGGCCACTTGGTCTGAAATATGCTCAAAGGAATATACGTGAGCATGAAAAATTTTCACTGCATTGGAATTAAACGAATTTATGACTTACTCTTTAAAAGCTGCAATTTCTTTTTCTTGAGATGTGGGTAAGGTATTTAACAGCACATTCTGGATAGTAGCTCTTTTTTTGTGGTTCGGACACTAAGGGCAGATTAGAAACTCTCAAAGGCCAGCATGGTGGCCAGCATTGAACCTAGAGTTCCTTTTGGGTCTCAGACTACTATCATATTACCAAAGTTGAGTTGGCTGACTGAAAGATGAATTTTAAAGAACATTGTTAGTTGTCCATTCACAGAAAGAATCTTTCACTTGGCATTTAGGATGCTTGTAATAAACTTCTCACAAGGAATAGTATTTGATGCTCTATGCATGACCCCTTTCATAGAGCTGTCTGCCAACAGGCGTAGGGACTCTCTGCTCAGCCAACCAGGCAGTGTGACCTCCACATTCAAACTGTTGAAAATGTGAGTATTATCTTACTGTGTAGTTTCTTCCTACTAAGGTTTTTGTAAAGGTTAAGCTGAGAATTGCCATACTTGAGTGACCAAGGCCTTATGGAAAATTTATCTCACTGGACATTTAGAAGTTAGATATCTACATCTAAACTGGTCATCATGAGCTCCTTTTATTTACTAACAGAGAGGGCTCATCAGCGTGGAATTCCCTGCCCTCAGACACGCTTATTTTCCTCTACTGACTAAGATGCAGAGCTAGGATGGCTAGTTTAGATGTAGGTGCCTACAGCTTAGATACCTAAGGAGAATCATGCCTTCAATCTCATTGAACCTCAGCGCCTACTTTGTAGAATTTTGATTTTGTGTTTTAGGCTGAATTTTTATATTGTTTTTTTATTTATCATTTAAATAATTATTTGCTAAAATGTCTTCAGCCATTTATGATAGTAGAATTATGGTTCTATACAATCCTGTATTTCTTTTTTACTGCTCTGGGCCTACTACCTGAAAGATGTATAACCGATTCTTCATCCACTGGAAGCTCATTAGCACAACAAAATACAAGAATAACAAAACCTACCATGGCATCACAGCTGTGGAAGAGGAATTTAGCTTTTGCATTGTTTCTGAATATTTTCAAGCACGTCTATATTTCCAGGGTGAGGAAAGTAGGAACTGGTTTCTCAGCACTTCTCACACAGTCAGACTTTTTGTATGGCATCCTTCCCTTTCTCCACTTGCTCATTTGACTGACAAAGATAAATGCAATTCAGGAGACAAGAACCGGTATAAAATTTTTGAATACTTTATATTAATACTAGTGCCTGTAATAATGCGACAAGTAAACCTCAGCTAAAGCAAAGGTCCTCTCTTCTGAGAAATGGCAGCACAAAATATATACTTCTCAATCTTCTTGATTGAAGGAATTATTTGAATCACTTCTTTCCTCTCAGTGTCTCTCAATAGTAGCGTACCATTCATCAGTGAGATGGGAGAGCGCTGTACTTCTGGTCCTTTCTCAGCCAAACAGTTGGCTGTTATCTCTCTTGCTTTATCTCCTTTTAGTGAATATTTATTTCAGTGCCTTCTTAGTAAAATTGGTTGTGACTGTTGTTTCATCCTATTGTAGGCTTGTGTCTATGTAGTGAAATTAGCCTCTCTTTCTGTATTACTGATATTGCTACCCCTGTTGTCCTTGGGGGACTAAACATGGAATTTTGAAGAAGGCTTCCTAATTCTGAATTGTAATTTCCATTTGATCACCAGTTACCGAGTTAGTGATTGTGAGGTTTGGTGAGTTTTCTTAAGATCATCCCAAACTCCCTAACACTGATACGCAATGCTCCACAAAGCTATGAAATAATCTTTCTCAAAGCTGATGTGCAAGGGTGAACAAGTTAATGTGTATCAAAGCAAGCATGCATTTTATGAATCGTTCACTTGTAATCTATATGTCGTATACAAAACAGTCCAGCAGCAAACCTTACCAGGATTCCCTTTCTACCGTATAATGGTTGACTTGCCATGCTTTTCTTGGGCAACATTTCAGAGAACATCACTAGCAGAGAATCAGTTACATAAGCCTTAGGGAATATCTGCTGCTGTTTGTTTGTGTTCCACAGCCATTACTCTCATAGATACAGTTCTTAGTTTTTACAGGTACTGTTTCTAAAAAGTGTTCATTGAAAGTACTGACTAATTCCCCCAGTGTAACTTTTTCAGAAAGGAAACTCAACCCACAGAATCCATAAGGGCATGGAATAATTTTTGTTTTTGTTAATGAGCTGGAATTACACGTCCTCAGGGCTAGAGAATGAGAATAAAATGTCTTGAAAGCAGAGGCCACTTGGGTGAAATTGAAAATAATTTCTTTATGTAGAGAATGCATACCATGTTGGATTGTATAATCCCAGAATTACAGAACAAATATATGAAGAAAAAACTATACTGTACTGTATAGTCATGCTGTATTGTAAGTTACATATAAAAACCCCTAAAATATTCAATTTTTTTATTCACCTTGCCTAGTCAATATCTTACCCATGTTTTGTCCATTTGCTCGCTAATCAGTGTCTAGTGTCATTTATCTCCATTTACTTAAGTTGGCTGAACAATGGAACATTGCTCATCTTAATCTTTTTGGCAATCCCTGCTTGACATTGTTCATTATCATTTGCCTTTCATCATGGCACCGTTTCGAGCTGACATTGTTTATCTTTGCTCACCATGCATTTATCTGGCAATTGTTGTCTAATATCATTAGTCTTGGTTCACTCCTGTCCACTTGGCAATCATTAGGTGACAGAGTTGACTTCTGGTGGGTTAACTGTCATAATTCAGTGCTAAAATGAGTAGGAAGAAATTTCTTGAATGTTTCAGAAATTTAAACTGAAAGGCCAGACTCACGAAAGGGCTCGGAAAGCATTGTTCTATCACGAAGAGAGAAGCTGAGGCCCTAGATATGGTTTGAGTTTGCATGTGTGTCTCAGGAACTTTTGCATGTTCACACATACAGATGTCAAGCATAATCTCTTGGTTATGGTTCTGTTTAATTTTCAGCCCTCAGGATGTTCTGCTAAGTCCAGTGTGAATATTTACATAACTACCTACCTGAATGAAGGCCTTTGAATATAGGCCCACATTCAAAGAGCTAATTACTTTGCTAACTGGGGACTAAGAGAATGAAAAAAAAAAAATAGATAAAAGTACCTTGCACCAAACAGACACAACTTAAACACAGAGACCTATTTTTTCTTCTCTGGACATTCAAATTTCTGTATAATTTTCATGATGAGAATGTGTCCATTAGTGGGATCTTTTTTTAAAGTAATTGAAACAAGTCAAGTTTGTTACTCAAAAATCTAGAGTCTAGAATGTCTGTAATTTTGTTTATTTTTAAAAAAGATTTTCAGGACTCTAACATCACCTTTTTGTTGTTGTTGTTTTAAATTCTTTTGGCAACTGCTTTAGTTTTTCCACCTTAGAAACTGAATGTTGTCAATACCTTGGACAAAGCCTTGATTTAGGAGTTTTCAGACAGGATTTTGTATCTTGAAAGTAATTTGAAATTACTTTTTATCAGTTGTAGTGGTGGCTGTTGTTGGATTAGAAAGACCTGCAGGCCAATAAATTTCAGAAATGTCCTTGTTATATTACATAAGAAGTAAAAATTATGTATAGCTAATCATACTGAGTTTATACAAATTGCATATGCAAGTCAAAACCACCTGCTGCCAGCTGCCTTTGGAAAAGATTCTGAGTCCAAACCCAAGCCAGTGGCCTGACATATTTAACTACAACAAAAAATGTGCTGAATGTGGGTAAATCCACTGTTTGAAGGTTGAGCTTTGTCTTGGCACGGTAACAATTACACCTATAGTTAACAAAAATCTGAGCGCGTCTTTTTCTATTTGAATATGTATAACAGAAATTTCCTGGTTGGCATTAAGTTTTCTCTCTCAGAATTGTCAGAAAAGTGCTAAATGAAGTGGTTCCAGAGTCTTGGAACTGTAAATTGTACCTCGTTTCTGTAAAACAAAGACTAGCTGACCTCCATTTCTTTAAGGTTACTTTCAAGATGAAGTTGATGACAAGTCACAACGCCTTAGCTGAGTTGTGTTAACAACTCTGGGTTTCTTTAAACCATGACAATTAGTGCCAACTACTTCATCTTAACTACACTGCGAAATAGAATAAATTTTCTTACATTTGATGTGGAATAAAACAGCACACGAAGGCATCCATTGTTGAGGAACTTTTGTGTGTTACCCTTTTAAAATGTGACATATGACAATTTGAGCTTTATTGTTATTTGCTTGAGCATTGTTATTTAACACAAAATAATGTATGTGTCCTGTGTTGAACTGTCCATACAATTTTCGATATAATTTTTTTTCTGTAGTATTCCAGAAATATAGGTCAAAATTTCATCTTCAGAAATAAAAGGCCTTTTCTGGGGGGTTTGTGTATACTGTGTGCTTGCTACAGACATTGTATTTTATATGTGTCATTCTAAATATAAATAAGCAGACTTGGAAGAAATGAAAAAAATGAATAGACTTGGTTACTTTTCAAATGTCAGATGCCATTTCTTATCTACAGTTAAATACAGTTCATACTGTTGATTTCTTCTGTAACTACATCTGAAGAGTTGCTAGACAATTTAGAAAGTTTCAGACACCAAAATCTTTGTTTTTCTTAAAAGAAAAAAGTTTCCATAAAGATCTGCGTATACAAATGTGCCCAATTCTTTTTAACCAGGCTCTAATTTAATTTAATAGAATGAGGTTTTTATTGTAAGTAAGAATGCACATTTGTTTTCTAATATAAAGTGCTCTGATTTAAATCAGGGTTATGCAATTATACTCTTGCTTATGTTTGAACAGGTAATACAATGTTCTTAGAGACTGAATCCAAATTCAGACAAATAATGAAAAATGAATCAATTTCTTCATATACATTCATTTTAAGGTAGGAATCATATCTCTTGAGTCAATCTGTCATTTCTACCAGAACTGAAGCCCCTGACTGCTTTTGCTACAAGCATGCTAAATGATGCAGGAACTAGCCCTGCATCTGCCGGTACAACATTAGTTAAAATGTTATTTTAATTCCTGAAGTAACTGGAGATACCACTTTAATTATCTGTATTTTTACATAGTAGTAAATATATTCTCATGTTGTGCAGGCAACAAGCGTATAGAGGATGTAAAAGAAAAAAAAATATTTAAATGTCAGAAAATGATCAATAAGTTGAACAAAATTTCATGGAATATCTTTGGAGTCCATTAATCAGTAAGTTAGCCTTTGTGACAGATGCAGTCATATGAGATAAAAAAAAAAAAGAAGTTGCATTGGTTGATATTTTATGTCCTTTACAATAGAAAGTGCACTAAAGGTTGTTGAATAACAAGTACCTCAACGTCCACAAAGTACAGTGTCAGGAACTCTTATTCAGTTCCCACTTCATTTTAAAAACTTCTTTTCTCTAGCAAAGATTAAGCTCATAGCTGTGAATGGCTCAAGATAGTTTAAACTGCAGAAACAATAGGAATAGGAAGGACAATAGGTAGGAATGTTTGGAGGACACTTGTTGAGGAGTTATGATAGCTATGTATTAATGCTGCATATACATGGCCAACTGAGTGATCAAAGGAATCTGTTTTCAAAAAGAAGCTAATATTTTGCTCATCATTTTGTCTTAACACAGCCAACTAAAAGACTAGGTTATCTGATGCCTGTCATTGTGTTCACTTGTATCACCTAAGAAATTTAGCCTCTTCGCTTAGTGTCCTTAGTGGTTAAGGTCAGGGAAGTTAGTGGCACTTAGTAGCCACCAGGGAATCAGGTGGAGCTCCTACAAGAGTGAGTCTTCCTGCCTCGGGCTTAATATTTGTCATAATTTCAATATCTTCCACTGCACCCACAACAGTATTTTATATTGTTTTCTTATCCTTTATATGCAGTGACCTCCTCACAGGGCTTCATTGTGTACAACTGTCAGTACAGCTAAATAATCTTGTCCCTGGATTATCTCAATGCTTTCATCTGTCATTGAAGGTAAGTGCATAATATGTTTGATACTGTAAGTAATGATATTCACAGTCTCTCAAGGCAAGAGAAAACGTAACTTCATTCAGCAGAACAACAAAAGTAGGTCATCATGCTAGTTTTGCTTTTATGTCACATTAGCTATTTCCTTTCACTAGTACACTTCACTTTTCCTTGTAAAAAACATCCTTCAACTGAACAGCAGCAACTGTTGGAAAGAATTCTTTTCTTCACTTAGATAAAGTTCACTTCAGTTTTGTCAGAGTGGAAGTTGCTGACATACACGTAAGACCACCCCTTGTTTAAAATCATTTGATATACTGATTGGGGGTATGCTTATAGCTACAATAGCCCTGTTAAGTTATGTTAAAAAAATCAAAATGCCCATTCCTCAAAAGCATAGCTGATAGCAGACAGTTTTATCAGTATATAAAGAAATAAGGGCAGTTTTTTCTCATTAGTTCTACCAAGGCTGTTAATTCTGTATCGTCATAATAATTTTCTATCTTCTAGTTCTTGTTAGTAACATAATTTTTTTTCTCCTTTTTTTTCTTACTACTACAGAGATTGCATGACTATGTAATATTGTTGCCATAGTGAATGTTGTCTGATATCAAGCGGCTGACAATCAGGAGGAGTTACGAAACTGAATGATGTGCTGTTCATATCATTCATTGAAACAATTATTACCAGGGAAACATGATGGTACATGCTGGAATTTTGATTGTGAAAAGAAAATAATTCTGTCCCTTTGTTTTAAACTAAAAATGGTTTTGTGTTATAACTGTATATATATGTATTATTTAATGAAGAAAACCAGATTTTTTAACATTTCTTTTACAGTAGTCTCAGACTCTTTTCCTAACTACCTTCATGCTGTCACACTGATCTAGTTAAACTGTATAAGTGATAGTCTAATTAGCAGACAGCACTAGGCCACTTATGTCAATTGACATTTATTAGCTGAGGGAAGGCAGGAGAGACATATAAGGCTTTCATCCCTCTGGGGGAATCAGCCAGCCATAGTCCCTCTCTTACCTAGGAACAATAGAAAAAAACTGAGCGAAAAGGAGGAATTAGTTGTGGTGCTTAGTTTTGAACACCTTAACTGAAATGTTCAAACTAACTATCGGTATAATATTGAAGCCTAGGAGGACTTTTGTTTTCCTGCATAACAAGGCTGAAGTTGGAGGACTGAAGAGAAAGAAGCTATGCCTTAAAAACTCATCTTGTGAAGGAGAAGATAGGGAGACATGCCAGGATCTCAGCTCCTTTTCTGGAAAGGGAAAATCTCATCATTTTCATTCAATGTTGAAGCTTACAATACCTTTCCATTAAATAATCTGTGCAGTATTTAGGAAGGGTTATAGCCAGCTATTTCAGTAAAGAAACCTAATTCTAGTCTCACTTCTCATCTTGTATGATTATTCAGTACATAAAAGAAATCAGCATGTATGGTCTTGCATTACTGTTAGTCATTTAGGCAGAAGGAATATAAAGAATGCAGGAAAAGGTAGAAAAATAAGTTATTTTCTTTCCTTCTTCCCTCAAAATAATATATACCTGCAGACTTCACAGTTCATACTTTCCTGATGTTTCTGCAGCTAATTCACTATAACGTTACTCAGAGCCCATGAGATTACAAATGTACGTAGGGCTCCATTCTCTTCTTGAGTTACTGATTAGGTATTAATTTTTTAGTAAAGTCAAAATTATTAACCTCTGATGTTGACAGATCTTAGTCCTCAGTTTGACTATGTATACAGTAAATTTTTTTTTGCTGTGTTTGATCAGTTCACATTAGTGCCTTGAAACAATCAATATCACACTGTGTTTAAAATTATCTTTTAAGGGACGCAAAGTAGTCAGGTGGAAAAAATCTCGAGAGACCAGCATGAAACTAATAAGATTTACTAATAGCTTTTGCTTTCGTAATTTGAAGGGAAACCAAAGAGTAGACTCAGAATAGCTAGACTCTTAATTGGATATTGATCTAAACAAATATTCTCTTTCTAAGTACCTGTTAAAATCAGTTATCGTTATTTGTTAGGACACATTATATTTATCCTTATTTCTGTACAAGTGGTACTGCTCTTCTAAGTTATATAAAAATGCATTAGCGGTTCACTTTTAATAGACCTATTAAATTCACTTTGCTTTGATTTACTCATTGTCTGAGTATAGGCTGAATATTCTATACAGCTGCAGAAAGAGGAGTACTGAAAATAATGTAATTATCACTATTTATGCTACTATTTATTTTGTTAATTTGCATGGAACTGTGGTTTATGGAGCACTTGTGCTGTATCCACTTTTAAACATGCCTTATATATGGCTTAATACAATTTACCCTCCAGTTTCACTGAAAGATCCTCCTCTGTTTTCATTGGCATTTTCTGGTTTTCATTTTGCGTGCTTGCTTGTTTTTTACTGTTGTAGTGAGACAACACAGCTTTATTCCAGAAGTTGTATATCATTCTTTTTCCAGACAGCCTCCTTTCAAGTTAAAATGGTATAGTCACACAGGCAGAGCTGTGCAAAGCAGACAGAACATCACAGTGACCTTTTTTTTCCTTTGCCAAGTTTCTTAACAATTAAAGAAAAAAACCCACCCCCATATGCAAAGACAAACCCCAGAAAACTGTTGATTTAAATAAATTACTTCCTAGAATGATTAATGGAATGTAATGATAAATACAAATTTTTATGGATTTCTTTTTGGTTCTTTACGGTACAAATCCAGATGGCATCTTTCAAATCCAACCCAGCTAATAATTTGGAGTTTTGTGATTAATTCGTATTCTGACCTATTCACACCTGCTTTTATTTATCCCTAAAAATGCTTAGAATATAAGCATGATGTTTGGGGAGGTAAAATAGCATAGGAGTACAGTAGATGCTATTATATCTCTCTTAAGCAGACTTCTACAGGATAGCCCAGTCCTTTCCTTGAGGTTACACCATTATAAGGCTCCTTTAGAAACTATATTTGTATTAAATTAATTTAAAAAAAAAGAGAAAGCATTAAAACTGATAGTTTGATTTTACTCAATAAGAAAATTAAACAAATTAATAGCGATTGTATCAGTTCAGGGAAACTTAAGGACTGGCTGTGCCTTGAGCTATGGAACTACTGACCCCAGATTAATTTGGCAATAACATGTTAGGCTACTATGATTGGAGAAATTGCCCAGTGAAAGCAAAAGTTATGGTTAAACTTGCAAATATTAAAAGTCCTCTCCCTGTTCTTCTCAAACACCCATTTTTATTATACTTGAAGCAACTTAATTCTATTTGAATCTTTTACTTTTTCATGAAATTTGTGAAATCTGCCAGTGGGTTTGAAAGTAATTGGGGTTTAGAAAGTGTCACAAATGCTTATACAGAATGAGTGACTGGATAAATCATCTCCCTTAAGCGAGGCTAATAAAAAAGGTACCTGAAACAATATTCTGATGCTCTCCAGTATAATCTACAGCACTATAAGAACAGATGGGAGCCTGGTGTGTGGTGGCCGCTCTTCAGTCTCTTGCCAAATGCTGAAGGCAGAGGAAGTGTAAAATCTTCTGGGTTGACTAAGAGAAAGAAAACTGTTAGAGCTCAGATAGGGAAATGAGCGAACTATGCCAGGTGAATCCTAAGCAAATTTCTAGACAACATTTTTGTGGCTAAACCTCCTGATGTGGAAAACAGAGGCTGTTAATGTGCTGGCCCAGCAGATAGATGTAGCTTTGGAATGAGAGAGATCTTCAAGCCAATTATATTTCTATTGTTGATATGCTGACTGCAGAAATGTTTTTCAGAAGCACGCAGTAACACGCTGGTGTCTATCAGCAACACAAGCAGAGACAGGTGCCACTGCTATCTCTATCTAGCTGTGTAGGAAGCTATAGCCAGAAAGGTTTGAAACTAGGAATGTGTTCATATCTTCCACTGCAAGACAGGCATTGTGTCTGACAACACACCAGTTTATCAGTAAATAAAGTGTAGACAGATCTTTGCAGCAACATTGAAAGACAGCTTCAAAACAGTGATTTTCCCTTTAAAAATCTTAGTGATTTTGTGTAATAGTGTGATTTTAGAACAAATATATTGAAATATATGGGGGAGGACAGAGCTACCTTCTGAGTTTGTTACTTTTTTTTTTTCCTGCTTTATTCTGTTTGTGACTAAGATGAAGAAATACCTTTGTTTCATATGCCTACATGTGTCTTATTTATTTATCCTTTGAACAAATGTTTTCATAAAAAACAGGAACATGAAAATACTAGCAGTGACAGTGACTGAAATTAGACTCACAAGTCTGGAGAAGACCTGAAGAGATCCTTCAGTCTATCTCCCTGTTCTGAGGCAGGTTTCATTGCCGTAACTCTACTTTGTTATCTCATGGATGTCTAACTTGTTCTTAAAGACCTGGAGCACTGGCAACTTCCCAGTCTGCTTCCTTGCCTCATTATCTTTTCTACAAGAGAGCTTCTTCCTAATATCATCCTATATTTATTCACTTTGGTCTGATTCATTATCTCTATCAAAAGCAGCCTTATCTTTGCTCGTGAGGAAGCTTTCCATATTTTTTACTAATATGTCATCCCCCTTTGGTCTTCTCCAACCAATGACTGTAACTGATGAGTCTTTCTCTGTAAATCACAAAAGCTCAGCTTAACAGCAACTGTCTAGTCTGGTGTTACCCCGGTTATATATTTGTATGATTGATTATTCTTGTCTGAGCAGTTGGTCTTGTGCTTCCTCTACTTGTTGCTCCCAGGTTTATCAGATGCTATCTCAGATCTGATTGAATCAACTTGACTTCTGTTAACTCTGTTGTCCAGTGTGTGGTGTCTCGCCAATGGATTTAGCCTTCTAAATACACGTTTGAATTATTGCATCAAGCTATGCACAATCTCTAAGTTTATATTAAACTTATACAAATTTATTACAATGGGATAAATATCTAACCACAGAGGATGATGATAAACTTGCCATCTCATTGAAGTAGGGCTATTTGAACAGGGGTCTAAATATAGTTTTTTCATTCTCCTACAATGTTTTTTTCTTTGAACTAGTTCGTTTCCCCTAGCTTACAGCTGTTCAACCACCATGATGTGTGCCGGTTGCCAATAGTACTAGCTTGCTTCTGGAGCTGCCTGGGGACACTGGTGCTCAGGGAATCCTGTCTGTGTTTTCTTTCCCCCAGGTACTTGCTGGGCCAGGAGCAAAGGGGCTGACATTGGCGAACAGATGCTCTAGTTTGGTATTGCCAGAAGATTCTTCCCCTGCTGCAGTTCTTCTATAGCTAGTTATGCCACGTAAACCCATTACATGCAAATTCTAGAGTTTCTTTGGCTTTACAATACAGAGCAAAGACACAATTTCAGGACAGATTAGTGGCTGTAGTTAGGTAGATCATAATGCTGAATGCTACAGATTAAAATCAGTGAATTCTCAGTTTAAAGAGGGGGGGAGAAACAAATCTGGCATTCAGCTACTGAAAAAAGAAGGAAATAGCAAGTGGTCCTCTGGCTCTTCTTTGTGGACTAGGATGTTTTGAGCCTTTGCAGAAAACAGAGTCTTTGAATTTGTTGTTATGTAGAATCAAGACTAAACAGGAGAAGGAACACATAATGACACCCAAAATATGAGCACAGTCAGAACTTTACATTAATATCCCAATTTAAATGCTGTGAGAAAGAAAACATCTCTTCTTTCATAAATGAGACTTCCCTAGAACTTGTAAGGAGAGAATTTGTGATACTGAAGAAAGGATCGGAACAAAAGTATTTTTGGAGTTCTGGGTCCATCTACTGGTAAAATTATTCTTTTGATATTTTATAGGGCAAGCCACATGGTATTAAAAAGCTGCACACAACTTCATTACCCATGCAAACTGTCAGAATTGCTAAAACCAGTGAAATTACATGAGCTCACAATAGCAGTAATTTTGGTTGACAATATCTTCAGAAATTTCTTCTCTGTTAACATATCCTGAACCAGCTTTGGTATGAACTGATTTTCTTATCAAACTTTCCTTAGGAAAATTTCCAAAGTTTTCAGAAGCTATGATCCATCAGTACTAACTAGA
>JAVKLA010000084.1:38612896-38637351 GCA_034782735.1 Sagittarius serpentarius
GTGGGAGGTGTCCCTGCCCATGGCAGGGGGGTTGGAACTAGATGGTCTTTAAGGTCCCTTCCAACCCAAACCGTTCTGTGATTCTGTGATTCTATGCACTGAATATATCTATTAAAATTTCTGTGCAAAACAATGAAAACTATATACAAATAATACATGACATACATTTCCATATATTACTTACAAGTTAAATAATAGCTGTAAATTATATCCATGGGAAATAGCTGATCTGTCGACAAATTAAATATATTCAGTAATTAAAATGGCTGTCACATGATCTTTAGAGAGAGATCTTGGGAAGTAACAGGTGTAACCAGACTGTGCAGATTCACTGTTGAATTGTTACTGTTATTCTTCAATAGATTTCTGCTGCTTTACTTGGTATAAAGCTAGTAGCCTATTGCTGATGCTTTAGTACACCACCACCCCTTAATTGGGCCAAAATTAAGTCATGAATATTTTTGTTAAAGTATTTGCATATCTGAAGTTACATTTATGAGACTAGAATTTTCAGAAGATCCTAGCACACAAATACCTTTGATATCAATGAAAAATCAGCGTGGTATTTGAAATATGTGTGCATATGTACCTGTGGGTCATCATTCTTTTGCATCATCAAGGTGGTCAGAGTCTTGCTGTTGACTTTAGTTTTGATATACACAGAAGTTACTCTTTTTTTTAATGAAGTGTCTTAACCTGGTAGTTGTCTACTTAATGTTTATTTCAAACATAAAGCCAATTACTAAATCTTTAATCATTTACATGTTTCAATGGAAGTCTTTCCTACAAGTCATTACTTTGGAAAATACTCTGACTACAGTGTGGGGTTTTTTTTTACCCCCCCCCCCCCCATAACTGTATTATGTTTAGGCAATTACATTTCATATACAGCTGCTGTAGTCTGTTTTCAAATGTACCTGAAGGTGGAGAAGCTGAAAACTTTTCCTTCCCTGGCAGTGCCTTTTTATCTAGAACCCTTTGCATTTTTATAAACTGTACTTTGGAGTAAACATGATAATGTCATAACCTTCTAAATGATGAGTAATGTGTCATATAGTAGAGACATGAGATAAATCTACGTTTATAAATCAGCAGGAATTTACGGAAGTGAATATAAATTCCATCGAGATCTAGCAAATATTGCATGTTATCATGAAGGCAGGTTAGATTAAATTCTCAGGTGTACTCCCTCACCAGCCTTATCAATGCCAGAGGTCAGACAAAGAATAACAGTGGCCTAAGTTAGAAGTTTTAAAGCAGACACAACTGAATTCTCACGTTTTTTACTTATCAGAGAGCTTTTTTTAAGAATTGAAAATAACTGACAGTGATAAGAAATTAAACGTCTTTATACTGTTAGCCATATTTATATCTCAATAAATTACTAATTATTTGATAATAAATTGAGGTACAAATAGTGGGGTTTTATTTACAAATGCAAAAATCACTGAAGTGGAAATAAAGATGACAAACACGCTAATGACAGAATTTCGCTTTTAGGAACACGTTTATCCTTTCAAACAAAACTGACTATTTATCTTAATAAATTCATCATTATGGAGAGGCACTGAATGAAACATAACCATCTCTAATTGCCATCTTTTATAAATATATATAAAATATGCACATTCCTTTAGCTCTGTGGCATGGATCTGTTGTAATTTAGCGAGAAGTGTTAATGTATCCTACTTTAACAGTTAACTTGAATTCTGCAAGCTTCTCCACAGGTGAGAACAATCAAGTGAAGGAGACGTTGTACTCTTAGGTTATGAGCTATTCAGTCTTGATTACACTTTATTTCTGTTAGGATTTGGCTATATTTTACCTTTTTAATGCAGCACTAAAATATATGCTGATCCTTTTCCAAAGAGCTGAATAATGTTTTCTTTAGAAAACTGGGAAAAAAAAACTTTCCCCACTATTTCATGACATTACAGCCATTTTGTTTATTTTAAGAAGAGGCTGTAACTGCAGTTTAACATTTCCAGTCTAAGTCACCTCTTCTTGTTCTTACTGGAACGTGGGCCCCGGTAGGGTATTGCCATGCTTTGCCATATACTGTAGTGAGTTACTTGACTTACCAGTGCAGAGTTCAATGTTATTTCAATAGACAGGGATTTATTTTGCTCCTCATCCCAAATTTTTGGAGGGTAGGCTACATTCTGGGGAAGTATCACTTGCTCTGCTTGCTCTTTCCTTGTGAGCTTCCCTAGAGCAATTCAGGCTGGTCTCTGTGAGAGACAGGACTATGGCTTAGAGCAACTTTTGATCTGATCAGTCTGTTTTTCCTTATGTTTTTGAAATGTCCAAATTAATCTTGTAAGATAAGAAGAGGAAAAGCATTGTCAACACCAGACAGGTCAATCTTTTATTAAAGAGCTGCTGCTTCTAGTTTTTATTTTACAAACTACAGTTCCCTTCAGTTCTTTAATAAAGAACACATCATTAAAGAACAGTACGCACAGATTGTTAGAGCAGTCTAACTTGCAAATCTTATGGCTGCTCCTGTTTTGTCCGAAAAGAGACTGGCCCCCTGGCTGGCCTGTAGATGATGAAGGCATAATGATGATTACTGTTCTGTGACAGGAATATATGCGTAAATGAGGCTTTGCTTATTCTTAAGAAAGTGGAGAACGTTAATTTCCTTATATAGCTGAGGATGCTCTTATACCTAGCACTTTCAGAAGAAAAAAGCAGCGGTCAAAATTATGTCTCTAGTTTGTTTTACCGTATGTCATTTAGAGAAGTTCAAACTGATCTATTACCATTCCTGTGTTTTGCAATGACTGCATGCAGACCTGATAAGAATACGTTCTTGTGCTAAATGAAGTGAGCAGGCTTCATGTACTGTCAAAAAATGTCACATTAGGCAAGTTAGGATATTTCTGGAAAGATCCCTCTCTCTTTTTCCTGTCATCTTTGGTGCATCTTGTCACAAGTGATTGGTGACTACATTATAAAGATGTAGATTCAATAGCACCACCACGTACATACCAGTTGTCTACAGAAGTTCTGCAAAACCAGCTTGTTTCTTATACTATTACTCTGTATTCCCATTTCTTCAAATTATTTGGTGAGTTATTTGAATTACCTCTCTTTCTGTGTTTAAAATATAGTTAGCTTTGTTCTTCCACCTTCCTTTCCAAATTTTGTACATAGATAAATGCAGATAAACCTCTTTAATGAGTTTCCTACATTGCAAGTATCTTCTGATTATCATACCAATCAAGGCTGCATTGTGATCTGTGTTTTAAGTCTGCCAAACCTGATGGAGGTCTTCTGTCTCATCATCTATCGCAAGTGACAAGTGGGCTGTCCTATGTGCAAAAACCTGATGACATCACGAAATATCACAGGAAATGTCTAGTCTCTGAGGTAGTTATATTTTCTTTGGTTTTTGTGTTTTCATTCCTGCTTATTTTAAGATTATTTGAAAGAAACTTGTGAACTTTTTTTTATTATTTTCATCAGGATGCTCAAATTCTCTTGAGCACAATCAATTCAGACCATACATTCTCTCTTGAAAAGCATTGAACACTGAACATACCTCTTCATTGTAACGTCCATTCTCGTTATCAGGAGACAAACTGTTATTTAGTATTATCAATGGAATGTCATCCAAGTTTTTAAGTAACTCCTAATTTTAGTTGTATACAAAACCCTTTAGATTGAAGTTCAGAACTCTCTTATGTATCAGTGTTTTCTGTACCTTGCATCCGAGCATACAAATAATTTATATTAACTTTAAAAATTATTACACTGAAGTAGAATTGGAAGCCTTCTATGATGATAAGCGTGTTTTGAAAGAGGGATTAAAAAGGCAAACTTCTAAAACTCTTTTTTATGTAAATGACCAACACTAAGTCAGATGAAGAATGAAAGGACACTCTAAACAAAATAATTCATTAATAGTTCCATGACATTTTGCTGTGTTTATGATGACTATTACTCACATTTTTTTATTTCATGTTTTCAGTTTATTTGTTATTATAGTAACTTCAGATAATTTAAATTCTTCTAAAGCTATTTAAAGATTAAATGCATCTCTTGAATATGTCTACATTTTATAGAAAGGCTTTGTTGCATATCCTGAGTTCATATGCTTATTATATCAGCATTAGACTGTGGCTGGGGAAGACTCTTGATTGTCTCATTTCACAAAAAATGCAAACTAAATATTCTTATCATTGATAGTTGTCTACGGGAAGTCTTGCCATATTAAATGTGCTCTTTGATTTAATTCCTTCTAGTGTAGCATTAAAATTCATGAACATCTATGTAAACAGAAAGTTTCCTTTCATCATTCATTAAAAATAACAAAATGCACCCAAACAGCTGAAAATCTAATATCACATTAAATGTTTTAATGCATATATACATGTATTTACAGATACATTCCACAAGTGTTTTTGTTTAGGATCTATACACAAATATTTTTGCTTTAATTAAATACAGAGGTCAGTTGAATACAGTAAATACAACTGAGAGGATAAATTTATTAATAAACTGAGTTTGACAGTTTAATTAATGAACATTGTTTCTTTACATGAGTTAAGCCTTCTATGCACTGTCTGGTACTATCTGAAAAAGTTTTACTGGCAGGTCCCAGTGCTAATTTCTTATGCCCTTGATAAAAGATGCATAATACAACTTATTCTGGATCCCAACATAAGTTTGCCAAACATCTAATACGGTGTTCACAGAGTTCCTACAAATAACACTTCCCAGTTGGCATTTGGTTTAGGAGCACACAAAACAAAAGCATGAGAATTAAAATACCATCACTGGTACTGACAGCAGGAATCTGAAAAGTTTTTTCTCTCTAGGGATTTGCAAGAAGTGTAGATCTTGTCTATAGCTGCTACCTGTGACACTTGATGCTTCTGTCTCTAAGAGCTTGTTTGGTTGGGGATATTTAGCTAACTTGTTAGTTTTACTGAGGTGTCAAAGTTAATGAACATCAGTAAAACTTCTCTGGATATTCTCACTCAGGAAAAAAGCAAGACTTAAGGAGAACTGAGGTGCAAAGATCTAAGTCTGTTTGACTTTTGAGGGAAGCATATACTTTGAATTTTGTATTTCATGTGCTGTAGTGTATTCAGCACTTTACACTTCCAGGTGAATTGAATAAACCTCCTGCTTTGACAGACCTTCATGGTACGGGTAGTAGTTTTGTTGAAATCTATAATGTTGACTAGACGGAAAAACTAGCACGAGAAGAGAAAAGGTTCTGTATTTCTGTTACAGCCTAGAGAGAGTATCAAGTTATCTTTAATAATTATCAACAGCACTTAGCGTAGGGAGAGATGCTCTGATCAACTTGAGTAGGAATTTTGTCTGACTTTCAGGGGAACAGGAAGTAGTGTTGAGTGCTTTTTGAAAATCCCATTCCTAGTGAGTCAAGGTTTGCCCTTTCAGAATGAGTAAATAGTTGTATTTATCTTCTGACTCTGCTTCTAAATTACTCTCTTCCCTGAAATGTCACTCCCGTTATAGTGCCTATTTCCTGTGAATCTGGACCAGAATTTCCATTATAAATAAAAATATTGAGGTGAAACTGGCATTTAAGGCTTTTCTGAGGAAATATTTCATAGCCTAGTATGGCAGAAACGTGTTATATGGATGCTTTCGGTTTTGCATGGCCCAGAATAATGGTACTATACGGATTTCAGGGTAATTCATGGTCAACTCATGCTTTTTGTCGCATCAAGCTGAAACCTCTGTTCAGAATCCATCTCTGGTTTATGTATGCCTCCCAATTGGGAAGCTCCTTCTTTTGAGGGGCTTTAATAGGCAGCTGATTTGACTATATTGGAAGGAAGTCAAGCATTCCAGATCCCTGGCTCTCTTAACTGAGTCAGAGCCACAGAACAGTTACGAGTGCATTGCAGATTAGAGGTACAACATTATTGTTAACAGGAGTGGTACATTAAATCCACTGTCTGCAACGATTGTACTAATAAAATGCATTACTTGGAGTTTTAAATCCTCAATCTAGAAATTCAATTAATTTCCAGGGAATCCAATTTTGAAATACAAGAACTTTACTCATCTGCTGTCACCTTGTAAAGCTTCAGCTTCTCACACTGTGGTAGAATGAATTTTGTATACAAACATGCCATGAAAATCTTGGCTTAAGATGCGTGTTTGTAATTTCTGAAGCAGGAGTGTAGCCTTGTTTAAAGACAAAGTGCAAAATAAAAGTTCCAAATCCGTGCATTGCCTGTAAGCACCCCGGCTCCCACCACAACATCCTGTTTATTTCACAAAGTCTGGCAGTACTCCATCCTCCGTTGATTTTAAGTATGGACTCTTTTCCTGAAATTTTACTCATCTAAATGCATGTTTTCATCAGTGATGTCTTATTTTACACCAATGAATTTCTTTTAGTTTTCACATAATAACTCTGTTTTTTTCGTTTCAATCCATTGCTTATACATCTGCACAAACCACATGAAGCATAGTGTATTATTCACTTAAAAGATATCCGTAGACTTATAAACCTTGCTGAATCAGGGCCTAAAATAGAGCAGTTCAAGCCCACTGTGTTTTAGGTAATTTTATTAGAATCAACTCTGGTCTGTAATCGTTTTGTTAGGGATGAAAGTTCTAAATGTATTACGAAGCAAAATGCTTATTACAGCTAAAGAATTCTCGTGGCTAGAACCTGTGAGAAAACACGTTTGATTCAGAAAAGAAAGAAAGAAAGGCAAATTTGTTTTAACATATGAGAAGTAAAATATTTTAGACTTTTAAATAGAAGAGTATTCTCTTAAACAACTTCTAAGCTTTTCTATCTAATGTATAAAACACCTCAAGCAATAGTTTTAGTTTCAACATGGGAAGTTGGAAGGATGGACAAAAAGCTCCTGAGTGCCTTATTAGCTGCCTGCTATTCTTGGAATGGTAATCAATAAAAAATATTTCTCACAAAATAAATTTAATATTTCACCAGTAAAAAGTGATTATATTTTTTCTCATGCCTGACCTTAATAACTCTCAAACTCTGAAGGCGGTTGTGATGCCTATGAGTTATGAAACTTTCATACTCATGAACAAAATATAATAATCACCCTTCACCGTTTAGATATTCTATAGAACAGATATTAAGACAGTAAAAAGCATGAATTCTCCTGTGACTTCACTCCTGATGAATTTACTATGCCAGAAAACCGAGATAGCTGGTTTTGTTTTGTTTTTACCTCAGAATAAGGCAATGAGAGCATTAAATAGCTGAAGTAAAATTACAGAGTCCTATTTACAGTGAAGCTTGTGTCATAGCTGCATGATGATATTTAGAAAGGAATATCGTTTAAGGACACTACTGGACCTGTATCACCTTCTGCTCAGAAGAATAATGTGATACCATGCTTACATTTATTCAGGAGATTTCTTGCCTGATTACTTTTAGTTTCAGAGTGGCCAACATTACATGCTACATTGTCTCACAAGAACACAGGTCTCCTGGGAATATCTGGGCATGATCCCAGACAATGATATATGATTTATGATACTCGTATAGTAATACCATGCTCATTTGGCATATAACAGAATGATATTCAGTATACAGGTTATCTTGACCTCAGAATGCAGGGTACAATAAAGATCAGTGCATAGACATAATTATCTTTTTGTTTTCTAGTTGCTGTTGGTTGGATGCAGTTGGTTGAATGGTGGTTCATACACAAGCCAGTAGATCATGCCCTGAATCTTCAAGAAGGTGGAAGGACAAGGATTGTGACAAAGATGAAGGTATGAGTCATTAACTTACTAAATTTGTAGCACTCTTGGACTGGAGAGACCCTTAAAAACAAGAGCTCAATGTAGATAAAATAAAGCTTAAATTATTAACAAGATATTTAGAAAGAAAGGGCATAGATGCTTGGTAAAATGTGGGAAAGAGTTTTGGATCCTATTGATAGAGCTGATGATGGCTTTGGGGCTGTCATGAAAGTTGTTGAAAGTTATCATGATAAAATATCAAGCTTTGATAGCAAGGGTGGTAGCTGGTTAGAATCTGAGAGGTCATCTGTGTGCTGGATCCCAATATATGTCTTTCATAAAAACCATTCTGCCTCACATACCTAACAAAACACCTAACAAAAGTTCAAAAAGCTGGGGCTTTAAATATAATTTAAAGTGTTTTCTTTTCTTTCATCTACAAAAGTGAGAATGTCCACTTTCTTCAGTTAAAGTAGAACTAAGCCTGTACAGAGCAGATTTTGCTTTACACCTAATGAGTTTTACTGAACTAAGGCAGAACACTTGCTTGAGATTAACCACTTCAAGATAAAAGGCTAACCAATTCGCAACGCAGACATAGCCATGCATTGTATTGTGACTAACAGCCTGAAAAATTATAATCTGTATGAGCATTCCTCATATATGTTGTTTGTTATATTCATTTTTACTTTGAACAATTACATTATTCTTTTCCAAAAAAGGGTAATATGATTTCACATGTCCTAGCATCTGTCAATACATTTTAGAAGAACAAGATTTGTAGAGGCGGCTACAGGATTTGAATTTTGTTTTCCTAAAACCTGGGGGTGGAGTGAAGTAAGGTAGAGCTTAAATCAGATACTTCAGAAATGTTCTCCAACAGCACTTAAAATTTCTTGTTCTAGAAACCCAACAAAAAAGTCACAAATAAGAAAAGAAACAAAAAAAAATCGTAAATTCTAAGCAATAAATACGAGGCTAATTTTTCAGAAAAGTTCAAATTCCATTTCAACACTAAAATGAGTTCCAAAGCCTACAATACTTAGTATCAGTGAGAAAAATTCATACTTGTAACTAGGACATGTTCTATGCTTTTGCATGTTCTCATGGTCAGGAGACCCATGTCCTGATGCTGCACTCATTGACAAAAGCTGTTAATAGGAGCTAGGGTATGTTTTACTTTAAAAATCCATTTGTTCTTTAGGTGCCTAATTAGTGGAAAGTTTCTTTAGGGAAGAAGTGTGTTAAAGGCAGAAGTATCTTTCCTGGACATCTAAACATAAGTTTATGGGTTTTGTTTATAAGACTTTCATTCTTTACCTTACCTTTTTAAAATATGCCAAGCACTGGGAAATTCTTAGTAAGACTGGGATTAGATTTATAGAGATTACATTAACATAAAATCTCAACAGCTTTGTATTTGAACTTGTTGATTCAGAGCTGGAAACCCTTCTATGTTAATCAAGATAAATTTTCATTTTCCCTTAAGACTTTGTCCCTATCCTCACCAAATGTATTTTCATTGTGTAATTTCATATTGTTTTTGAAATTTTAATAATTTTTATCAAACAGAAAATCTGAGCTTTCTAAGCTTCCATTTGAAAATACAATTCAAGTTTTTCCAGCTGCGATAATAGCTTTCTCTGTTTAAAGTAGGGCAATATATTGCTAGTGTTTAAACCAGAACTGCAGGGAGCTATCTACAGGGTGACCGACTGAAATGACATTACTAACCTGTGTGCCATGGCACTGTCACTTTCCTTCCAGGGCATTACTTTACTAATCTCAGCAGTACAAGGTATACTCTTTTTACTGACATATTCCCTAGATATAAGAAGCCATCCAGTTACTGGTTGCATGTGCAGTTCTGTGTTTAGATTTTTGTAAGGGCTTACAGCATCTTATAAAAAGAATTATTATCAATATTCTTTTATGGTAAATATAATTTGATATCTGCACAGACTTTATAAGCAAAAGCCAAAAGCAATTAAGATAAGAAGCATTTATTATCATACTACTCCTTTTTGTAAACAAGTAACTCATAGCTTCCAAAGAACTTGCACAGAAACTCAGACAAAGCTAGTTAGGCTAAGAAGAAATAACAGAACATTCCTTTTGCAATAATAAATGTATTAAGTATTCTCTATAAAATAAGATGGAGCCTCATAAATGGCACCTTTTAAACTAACGTATTTTTTCTATGGTTTGATTCTGCCACCTTTTAGCTGGACACCTTTATTATGCAAGCAGGTTTCTTTGGGACTAAGTAGTGTGATCATGCTCAGAGGAATCGGTCTTCACTTGTGCTTTTACATATGCTTCTAGCAAGATGCCAATTAGACTCAGATCTTCCTCACAGTGTCACATCTGTGCCAGCCACAGTTCTAATGCAGAAATGTATGCTCTGCCATCTTAGCAGCCTGACCCTTTTCTCCTGTTATTTCTTTAATTATTTTTCTTAAATTCCTTTTTAAAGAAAAGAGTCATAGCAAATAAAGCTTATTATGGGCTCTAGAAGTCAATAGGTCCTATTTTGATGTTAGAAGGGAGAGAAAAAGTGTATACAAAAGACAGAAATCCAGAAATTACTGGAATCTGACAGTGCTTCAGAAGATCACACTTCAGTGCTGAAAAGGACTTTTCATTCACGACACCGGGCAATGCCTTTGAAATCCAGGAGCTAAATGAAGCATAGACTGGGGACATCTACCATTCTCATCACAGCTGGTACCGCATCATGGAGAGTATTGCTAACACAATGGAGAAAGAAATTAACTGTCCATCTGTGCAATGTAGACTGTTTTGTCTGCTCATGGTTGATTAGTGAGAGAAAATGGACTTGTGCTAATGTTAGGGTACAGTTTTGGAATTTGGAAGACCCACATTCAAGTCCTTCCTCTAGCTGATTAAAGGAAAAGCTTTTACTGTAATGTCAATATATTTCAGTGCTTCAGCCCTATTTCAGTGCTACTCCACAGCTGCACTGCTTTCAGTTACCCAACTTTGAGTTTGCTCTTGCCAAGCCAAGTAGTTTGGATCACTGAATTCAAGCCAGGAGACTAACTTAATCTCTGCAACTTTTATTAGTTACATCCACGCTTTAGCAGCAATGCTCCAAGGCTTGCTAGGAGTCAGACATGCTTTTGAACTCCACTACAACAGATCCCTTTATTATAGGTATTTCACCAAATTCATTTTCATGCCTTTCAGTACGTGTTCTATGCCAAAAAGAACCTTAGAGGCTCTGGTCTTTCAGCATTTGTACTGCACTCATTAAATTACCTGTAGCTTTGAGGCTAGAAAACAGAAGTCTGTATTTCATGAGTTCAGGAACCTTCAGCACTTTTAATTGACTTTTTTTCTTTCCTGCTTCTTTCAAAAATATTAAGAGGGGATGGGAGGCAAGAGAAGGAGCCGTATTAGTTTTTATACATATATAAAGTAAATAATACATGAAATTGTTGACTGATTTTACTCACTTGAAGGTACTCATTTCAACATCCATTCCTATTCTGGCCAATTTTATTTCCATTAAAATGTTTTGATGTGTTTCTGTACATTTTGGTGATGAATGAAAGAAAGGCGTGAAGCCTAGTTACTCTGAGATGGAATTGCTATTTTGTTTTCAATATTTACCAGGATTGGTAAGAGGAGACGTCCCCCACCGATGCAGAAGCAGATGGTACTAAAAGGTTATTTTTGACTAAAGGTGGGAGTTGGAGAAATCAAGTGAAATCTTCAAGGCATATTCGTGAATCAGTCTAACTTAGTGATCTTACAGTGCAAAATTTGACTGGGTTGAGCCACAGACAAGAGAAAGACTTGCCCTTGCTACTCTTCAACCAAAAGGTCTTTTTCCCTGTTTTTCACTCTGCATCAGCCACTGCCGTTGCTGCTTCTAACAGATATTATATTTTTGACATTGTCCTCTGTTAGGAACAAGACTGTGGGACTACACTTCCCCAAATACAGTTTCCATCTAAATACTACTGCTGGGTCACTGCTCTCCACTTCTAAAGCCTCAGTTTATAATTAAAGTTTCAAATCTGTTCCTTCAAGTCCACATGGTGTATTACTTGCTTTAGGAGACTGGATAAAAAAATATGTATGTAAAAATTAAGAGCATAATATGCTTAAAGTCCAGTTGAAAGAATTGATCCCAACTGTTTAAGTTTTCAGTTAAAGCTCGGTTGAAGTCACATTTAGCATTATAAAAATCAAGCAACCAGCTAATGAAAAAGAAATAGAACAAATTAGAATGAAAATGAATTGAATTTTTTTGGTTGAAAAAACTTTCCAAGCTTAAAGCACAGTGTCTCTAGGGCAAATCAGGTTAAAACAACTCTTTTGCAGTTGACTGTTAATCATTTGGAACTTGTACTTTGAGTGGTCAAGAATCATTTTCTCTGGATTATGTGATTAAAGGGATCAAAGAGTTCATTATTGCTTTAAATGAATGCTAGCAAGTTCTATTATCCTGCATGCAAAGAGAACAGGTCTCCAGTTATCTCCCACCATTTCAAGACTTGCCCAAAAAAGTGCCCTATGCACTTTAATTAGTTACGTATCAAAGTAATTTTTCTCTAGGAGGCAAAAAAAAGGCAGAGGAAGGAGTGCACTTTGCTCTCAGCTATGCCAATAATGACTTAGTGAAATTAGTGGGATTATTCAGCTCTATCTACGGACAGAATTGAGGCCATGAGGACCTGGAACTTCTTGACATTTGGGATTGTTCTGTTTAGCTTCTGTTACTCCCTGAACATAGAAGGCTGGCATTTTACATCTTCATTTTTCTAACCCACCCACTTGTGTCTCCTGATTTTGATTAATCTCATAGTTTTCACTGGAAGCCATGAAAGGAAAGTGCTGCTGTTCGTGTTAGACACTGAAAATGTAATGGCCCTTCTTGGGTGGCTGCAACTCCAGAGGGGCCTTTTGTAGCCCATGAGCTGTGAGCACCCATCTCAACTTTGGGAATCGCTCCAGGGGTGCACTTTTTTCTTGCTCTAGCCTGCAGTTGTAATCTACAGAAATGGGGATTTTTCCCTTGCAGATTTGTTTATAACTGCCAAGTTGTTGATCTTATTACCCTTTCAGCTGGACAAAACTTCTTGGAATTATGTTCTCCATGATATTTTTTCTTGGATCACAAAGGGTTATACCAAGCTGTTGCAGGAAAAAGAAATGGAAATCATTGCACATCTCATATTGCATCACATTTTATTTTTTTTTAAGACCTTAGAGCTAATATTACAATAAAAGCAAAAAGAAATTGATCTTAGTCAGGTTCCCACATTACATATAATATGTTAGGAGATATTTCTGACTTACTTTTAGAGAATACAGATTCATGAGTTAATGCCTTTTACACTGGTTCGTCTTTTCTAAGGAGTTTATGTGACATTTCTTCACTTTTCTTTCTGTGCCCTTCTGTTAATATATATGTGAATCTGTGAGCCATTATTTTGAACATACGCAGAAAAAATAGTGAGTTGATCAGATGTTTTTTAACAAATAAGTCTGACTGTTCCTGGTTCCATGTAATTTATTGCTCTGGCTGCTGATCTTTGCATTGCTAAAACAGTCAGATAAAATAATCAGTAGAGAAAGACAGCCATCTTCAAAACCTGAGTCCAAGATCAAATCTGGCTTTTTATGGAAGTGTATGGCAGATATGAAATGAATATGTTTCTATCTGTTATAAAAAATGAAAAAAAGGTTGAATGTGAATGGAGCAAAAAACATTTCTTAAAGGCAGCTGGAGAGTTATGCTTTAAAAACATTTGAATGGTTTTGAAGTCTAAGGAACAGATTTTGCAAGTGTTTATGAACATATTTCTTATTAAAACACTTAAAGTTAATGATGCAATAATGTACCTCTTAGTCCTGGAGAGAAAAAAGGGTCCATATACGAACGAGGGCATGAAATTCTATGTCTTTCAATGGGTCACACTTTGTGGTCCGTGCTTACTCTAGTATTTGTATCTGAACCTATGATATTTATTTAAAGACTTACTGAAAAAAACCAACTTACTATTTTGTTTAATTGAGACTTTTGACTAACCCAAATAGGTTCATAAAATGATTTATATAATTTATTTTTTTTTTTCAAAAAAAGGTTGTAAATGAATGTGCATGTTGTGCCATAATACAAAATGGAAAGCCAGCTCCTCAAATTCTTAACAAGAAAAAAAGTCCAGCCAAGGGTACTGTAATTTCAAATGGACCTGAACTTAAAAAATTTACATTTCCTTCTATCCTAAAGACTTATATCTTCTTCTTGTTACTGTCACATTTTTCTTTGTCAAAAGAAAAATAAAAAACCTGGTTGAAAGCAGGAAAAATAGTTTTTCTTTTTTAAACTATGAATTTGTCTTTGGTTTTTTTTCTTATTTCCATTAATTCCATTTAAAAGTTAACAAATTCAGAAATTGCCATAATACATTAGGAATAAAATAGATTTTTTTTTGCATTTTTTCAGTCATTTACATTGTATAAATTGTATAAATTGTTTAATTCAATGCTATCAGTTATTGCATCTGTATTTACTGACACTAGGTAGGGAACAGCATAATGAAAAGATTGATTTTACTGTACCTTCCAATTTGGAAAATGGTCCTTGCAGTAGTACTAGGAATTTATTGACATTTTTTACATCTAACATTATATGATTAAAATCAAACTTCCCCTCCCCAAATTTTAGTTTTCTGGTTAATCTGTGGGTTTAATTTACTGTTTTTTCATTTTGTGTTTATGGTCTGATTTCTTTCTCTCAACCTTGTGTAGTAAACTACATTTAGAGTATTAGCTTAGTTAGTTCTCAATTAAATTGTGGTTTCACTTTGATCGTTCAAGAATTTGTGGAACTGACTTCCTTTCTCCTTTTTGCTTCTCTATGACCAGCTACACCGTACCCTCATCTGCCTTGTCTAAGGTGTTACTACTGGCAGCTGCAGGCTTTAACGATTGCCCTTAAATTTACAGTGCCTCCCAGGGCAATTTGCTAATATACCTGAAATGACTTTCCTCAACAAAACAAAGTACTTGTATCAATAGGTTTATCGTATCACTTAAAAAATGAGTCAAATTGTGCAAGTGGTTCTGTTCTTACAGGCACAGTCTCAGTAACACATGGCTTTGATTAGACCTGGGTGAAATGTTGATAGGGCTGTTAGCCACTCCATAGACTTTTGTGCTCAGACAGAAGTTGGAAGTTTTTGTTGAATGAGGAATGTAAAAGATTCAGACAAAGGGGCCCTCCTGTGACGCAAAATATGAAGTATCATGACACTTTCTGTATTAAAGAGAACATTTTCTTACAAAACCATCATGTCCATTATATAAAGATTCAGTGTCCACGGTTATGAAGATGTTCACATAAATGTCCTGTCAATTGTGGCAATACAAAGTAACCCAAATGAAAAATAAAACCACTGAGAGCAGAATTCATTGTGGATTACATGCTGCAAAACAATAAAAATATAATTAGTTGCATTTCACAGACTGAGTAAAGGAAGTCTAGAAAAACGACGGCAAAAGAATGTGGTTAGTCTCTTTAAAAAATTACCCTTTTACACTTGGTATCTACAGCAACATTAAAGCCGTAGAGTCCAAGATTCCTTCTGCTTTCTGTATTAGACTGTGCTGCCTACCCGAATTATTTTCTTCTACTTCTAAGAAAGTTACTGTTCCAGCTCTACCACAGACACTGTTCATTTCTTTCCTTTTAAACCAGTCACTACATCTCTTAAGGAGTCATTATACATATGTCTTAATTAAGCTAACGTTAGTTTGCTTGTGAGTGCATCTTTGCTCTTTTTAGGCACCCAGCAGTTCTGAAAAATGAAACAATCCCTTGCTTTATTTAAAGGAATAAGGAACCAAAGTGCACATGCATCTTATGACATATACATTTAAATAACTATGTTATAAATACAGTTAACTTTTTCAGGGTACATTTAATCCAACTCGTACACAGTCCAGTGACTTCACAAAAATCACTTTTTATTCCATTGAGCTTAATGTTTTGTAACAACACTTTTGAAATATGAGAGAATTTGCTGGTTTCTCAAAATTAACTTCCCCGTTTTGTAATTTTTAGAAATATAATAATTGGCATGTCTCTTCAGTCACTCAGGATTCTCACAAGAGTTCTTCTAAGTGTTTTTCCCAAATATGCGTAAATTCTAAACTGTCTGTATTCTCCCTATCACAGATACTGGGATACTAAAAGTATTGCAAATTTTATGTATCTCTAATTTATCAAGGTTCAATCCCTTGCATGTTTCTGGAAAGCAAATGTGTGCCCCCAGTAGCACGTGGCACAAAAAAATCATACTGTTCTCAAGGTCACTGTACAAAGCTATATATGTACCTTTGGTTGCAGAGATATTTTTAATTAAGAAAGAGAATAAAAGAAATTGTGCATGGTAGTAAGAGGTAGGATTTTCTTAAATTCTCCTACATTTGCTTGAATATTGTAAAGGTTACAAAACCCCAGGCAACTGTGAGTTAATTTCCCATGAAGGTAAGCGATTTGGGTTCCACCTACGTTTGCATCTTTAGAGATTTTTCATACTCGAAAGCATTTGATATAAACAGAAAGGATTTTTTAAGAAACTCATGCAGTACAATGCAAGTGTGTTTTCTGCAGGTTGGTTGAGGTAGCTGACTCTATATCTTAATCAATTTTTTTGTCCTACGGTGATGACCTCAACTACTTTTTTGAAGATTGTGGTGATCATCCTTCGAGGAACTATGGACTGTTAAAAGAGGTCCATTTTCAAAGAATTCAAAAGGAAGACCAAGATGAAATGGTGATTTGCACTGCTAGAGGTTATATACAGTCTCTATAGAATGTGTGTGAAAATCTGCCTTTTGTTCATTGCAGTGCTACCCTTTGATCCCTCCTTCACATCTCCAGGATAGCCTCAGCTTTTTTTATAGGGATGTCTGAAAATGCTAGACTGACCAAGAGCTGAAGAGAAGAAAAAATGAAAAACAAATTAAACAAAGCTAAACTCTCTTTGCCTACAGTATGTGTAGAACCCGTATAGTCTTCTATTTCAACTAAATTTGCCTTTTTTTTTGACTGCAAAACCTGCTTAAATTGGTTCAAGGCAATAATTTCTTTTTTTTGCTCCTGCTTCCCCCAATATTTATGGTACAAAATCTTACCTTCTGTATAGCGTAAATTCAGCCCAATCATTTCTGAATAGGTTATGCAGGAGACGTTAAATGTGAAAAATGCAAAGCTGAGAGGACATTGTAAGATGTCAAAAAAAGAGTTTGTCATGGTGTGTGCAATAGAAGCTCAAACTGGAATCTGCTTTGCCCATGGAAACATCAGTGAATATACTGCAGCAGAGTTTTCTAGTACAGTGTTAGAAGCCAGTATAGTTTTTAGTTAAACAAAGAGAACATTGTGTAAATATATCCTAAGATTATGTATTTTATGCAAGCTTGATTGCATATTCTAATTGCACTATAATCATTAAATGTATCTGCTTAGTATTTTATTTTTCAATTCAATCCAAATTCTTTGTATTAGACAGGAATTCTGATGTCACATTTACAGTTCATTAGCTTCATAATTAAAATGAACAACTAGATGAGAGAATTAAAGAATATTTAATTTGGAAAAGCATTTTATTTCATTACTTCTGTAACAAGCTAGGCTAGGCTAGGTTTCTACAAATGAATTGTACATGTAACAACTACAAAAGCTCATTGCAACAGGAGGATTTCATTCCATTACCAACATGTCCATGGATATAAAGCTAATACATAACACATTTTAAAAATCCCTATAGTGTGAATGTTACAGATATGCCTCCACCTCAGTCTCACAGATTTTTAAAACAACACTGCAATGCAGAAAGAATAAAACCGTGAGATACCAGTGTTATATCAAAACTGCATAAATGTGAATAGGGTCTCATCTTTTTCTGACTACTTGTGCTAATTCAGGCAATGAACCAGGATAGAACCCAGTGCTAACTTGTCCACGTTTGGTGACTGTTTAACCTAAGCCAAAACACATATTCTGCCTTAGTACTTCTACTCTAAAAGTGAAAATGAATAAATAACAACAACAAATAGGTGTTTGGGAAGGATGGTGGGGAGTACATATTCTGCATAAGAGAAATTTTATCGCTAGAGAAGAGAGTGTGACAAAAATTCAATACGCTGAATCTGTAGACTGGCTTTTTAATCTCTTAGCAAAGACGGGATTGATTAGGTACAGTAAGAACACTTCCTCAGGACTCCTTTGGTTCCCTTTTGTGACCCCTGAAGGACTGCAGTCCTGACCACTAAGAATCATGTTGTGGAAGTGCTTCAGTAACCAGATAACTAATGAAGGTCAGGAAAGTATTTCTGTTTGGGGTATGTTCTCCACAGCAGGAAGGGGTTATATACACTTACTACAGTTAGTTGTTACTGGAGCCTTGTGTTTTTCTCTGAACCTTTTCTTTGGCCACTATTGAAAAGGGGTTCACTTGCTAAATGAATCATGTTTCCTTTCTGAATTCCAGGCAGTCACCCTGGAGAGATGCTCACTGAACTCCATACGAAAGGTGTTCATGCAGCCACATGAGTATCTGGAGTAAATGTGGAAAACTTGCTTCTCATGTAGTGAACTTTCAAGCTGAACACTGCTGTTTTTGTCATTCTAAAATGTGAAGCTACTCCTGGCTCTGTGTGCATATGGTCTAGAGAGTTTGGTGCTGTTTGTTTGATGCATTGGTATACTTTCCTGTTATTGTTGATCCCCCAAATGCCATTTAAATGAATGTACAATCAGTCGCTAGAGCAAAGGAACAAGGGAGGGCAACAAAAAGCAGTAAAATTTCATACATCAAAAATTGTTAGCGGAGCAAAAAATTTACAAAGGTAACAAAAAGAAGAAGAATTGTCTTTCATTCAGAAGAGATGGAGATAACCTGCTCTTTCAGAACTGGATGAGGAAGGAGAGAAGGATGTCTTCTGCAGTGAGAAATGATGGTAAAGTTGTTTTCCATCTCTGTGCCACTTACTGCAGTTGACAAACAGGCAGCGGAAGAGCTGCCATGAAGACAGAAGAGGATGACCTACCTCCTAGGACTCACAAGAAACAAAAACTTGCAATATGACAATTACTGTTATGTCAAAACAGGTTTTCTTTAGATTAGTTTGTATTTACAGTACATTTATGCTGCAGGTACAGATTGGATATTTGGTACATGATTGTAAGCCTGTTTACTTACTAAGCCATAACTTCTTCTTGCCAATAAGATTATATTAATTACTTGTATATTATGTGTGTGAGTGTACATGCATACATATGCATTTGTACTTATATGAGTACGTATGTGACTCCAAGTAGCTGATGAAAATAGGACCAGATCAGTGTTCTATTACCTAAAGATACAATCTCTCCATATAGGTAATTTTATCAACATAATGTTTATTACTATCAAACCATGAAAAACTATTTATCTCCTCTGACAGAGAAAGTGTATGGATTTCAACATGTGACATTTTCATCAGTTTCATTGATGCCTATCAAATATTGTCGCTATTAACATCCCTGTTATTGAACTTTTATGCTTTCTTTACATGCATTATCACTATAGGACTAATTAATAAGTTAATATATATGATAATTATATTTTTTTCAGATAAGTTTCTATACACTTGAATTAAAAGTTAAGTAGTTTTCAACATCAAGGATGTATATTGAAAAGAGGTCATTTTAGGAATGAGAGCATTCCATTGACACCTAAGATTTGAACTTAAGTTCCCTCTTTTCAAACACAAATGATAATTTGACAGTTTTGTAAGTTCTGTTTCATTCTTTTATTAATAGAATTTGTAAAACCTCGTGGTTACAAAGTCATAAAATTATTATCTTTAAACCTTTTACTACAGTAAGAGGAATGAAAATCTACCCTGTTAAAAGAAAGCTCCTGTGTGTAGTTTCTATGGTGCAACACTGTATTGGACTCCGTTGGGAAAATAACCTCCAGCCTATCTTTTTTCCTAAAACATGTGCTAAGCAAATGTTTAGCATGAATGTCTTTTAAATGTTTTATCTCTTAGTTTCAGCTATAAGTTATCAATTCCTTGCAGAGTCAAAGTTAAAATTATATGTAATTCTTTTTTTCCAAGACAGGTGATGATGGGGAGAAAATGAAATGATGATACAGAAGCAAAACAAGTAAGTGCCATACCAAATGTGTAAACTGTATCACCAGCCTGCCTAATTCAGATAGAATGCCTTTTCACACTTCAGCTTCATTTATATACTGGGAAATCAGAATATTGTTTGTATGATCAAGAGGTCATATTTCTTCTTTCATAAGTCCCTTTGCTTCAAAAATGAGGCAATTAATTGCTAGTCTTCTGGTTTTTACTCATTACAGATTTATTTTCTCCTCTTTTTCCTTAGTTTATACTCATGACATTTCCTTTCAGTTTGTACTTATATATTCGAATATGTAACTGGTTTAGAACTTTCTGTTTGTAGAAACATAATTATTTTTTTTAATTTCAACCCTCTGGCACCAATATTTGCAGTCCTAGTGAATGTTTCACTAAGGGCTCTACTACAGAAATACAACAAATACCTGACACTCGATGCACTTGTTAAATGAATTACCAATTTGTGAGCATAATTTTAAAATATAATGGAAAATCTACCATAAAAAGATTAATTTTCTTCTGTTGTTGGATTTCAATATGTGTTCTATAAAACAAGAAAAACAAGAAAGTCCTGTGAAATGAATACTGCCCAGAAAATATTCTAAAACAGAATGATTTGAAAGAATAATTTGCATTTCGATAGTCCATAGCTGGGCTATAACAGAGTAAAAAATAATCTGTATCAGTTGTATGGTATGGGTGCTTAGTATGGTAAACATAAGGCACCTGAGCTTCTATTACTAATGACAATTTGAGACGTAATAGATGCAGTGTCCATGTCCTATCTGTCTCAATTACGTCTTTGAAACACACTTTTAAGAAAGACTGTTGTAGTCCTGAGAAGCACTGAGAAAGCTGTCTTCTAAATACCATTTCTAAAATCCCGTATAAGTAAATATCTGTGGCGGCTGTCGTCTTTTCCAATTTCACCCACTCCTTGTCAGAACACTGAATCTGATTATTTTTCTTAATGTTTTGATGTACACTGTTCTCTCTAGTCCTTAATAGTCATCTAGCAGCTTTGAGAAAATGATTTTCAGTGAAAGACAAAGGCCAGCTTACAGAAATCTATCCTAAGACACAGAAAATGTAATTGATTCTATAAATAGAAAATTAAGTTTTGCTTTTGAAGCGGGAAGCAGTGGAATAATTTCCAGTATAGAGGCATTTTTTACTCCTATGAGACAGGTCCTATTTTTGTTCCACTGAAATTAATGTAATAAAAATATCCTTAGAGAAGGATTAACTCTCTAAATATTGATTGACATTTATAATGGAACTAATATTTGGACCATAACTTGGAACACAAATACTTAGATAAGGAAAAATGCGTGTTACTGTTGCTATCACCAGTTTAAAATCAATGATACTGCTCTGTAGCGCTTTGCCTGGCCTTTCTCATTTTTCACTGGGAACTCATAAATATTTTGTTTAGTTTCTGTATTACTTGAGAATTTAAAATATATCAGATATTGTCACAAGATTTACCTATATATCAACTAATGCGAGAGAACTTACAGGAGAAAATAATGATATATTTGATATGATTGAAATAATAAATTTCAGTTTAGAGTAAGACTTTAGGGTCACTTACTGCCCATGTCTAATAGGAATAAATCCAGAGGCTGGTAGAGTAGAGATAATTCAGCATATCTCAGAGAGTCTGGCTATTAGTTGATTTGTTCTGTTAGCACATCCTATCATGAAGCTGGATGGAAAGCCACACAGCGCCTGAGGACTTGCCCAAAGCCTACAGGCTCTCATGCATGAGTATGTTTCAATGGCACTTGCCACACTGATTGCAGTCAGAGCTCTTGACTCATTAGTAGAGACAAAATAACCCCACTCTGCCTTAGACCTTCTGTCCGCACGTTGCTTTCAAATATGATCTGTGCAAACTCCAGCTTCAGCTTTTCAAGAATGCCTAGTATGGTTATTAGGAGACAAAATATCAAGTAAATTTTATAAAATATTGCAATAGCTAGAACAAAATTAAAGCTGTGACATGTCTGAGTACAAAAATTGTCTGTGATGTCCAGCTCTTAGTGGATCAAGCCATGAAATAAACATGAAAATAGAAGAACAAGTCATGCATTTCTTGCAAGGTCTGGATGGAACATATGCATGGAAAGAAAAGAAAGGAGGATTATTACTTAACAAAGCTGTGATGTTTGGTAAAATACAAGGTGACATATCTAAATTTGACTTAATGAAATCATCAACATTTACAGTTTTAAAGCTATTAATGGCTAATAGCAGAGTTATAATTAGACATTAAAATCAGAAGTTTGCGCTGTGGTGTTTTTGTTTTTCCAATGGCTTCCTTAAGAAAAGACTCATGATTATTATTTCAGTCCTTCCTAAGTTGAAGCATACAGTTGCTTCTAACTTGGTTCAGACTTGTTTAAAGTTATGATATGTCTGAATTAAGACCTGAGCTATATTCGTAAGGGCAGTGGCTACTCATTTTGAACATAGTTGATTAAAGTAAGTCTCCGGTTGGTAATTCACTGAGGTTTCATTTCAACAAGGTACATGTGTTTCATTAAATTTGTTTGAGTCAATTAAATTTTCCTTTTAATTATTCTTATGGTCTAGTGTATGGGAAGATATCCTGATGCCTTTTCATACAAAATTATTTATTACCAGAGTTTATATTTTGGTGTCAATTCAGGGCTTTTTTTTTCCATAATTCCTATTAAGCAATAACTGTAATTGTATTTTTACTATTCATTGAAGTTTGAAACAAAGACATACTTGTAAAATGTTGGAATGAAAATTTCACTTTTCACTGTTATCCATACAGTTCCTTTAACTGACTGAAAGACAACAGAGTAGATTTGAAGTTGGAGTTTTGAAAAATATTATATTAGAGAAGAAATTGAACGTATACTCCAATCAAGGATTATATTCCATGTTTAATTTAGCTCTTCATCGTAAGCTTATGAAAAAAAGGGTTTAAATATTGTGAAGTGATTGCACATCCATTTGTATTTTAAATGAAAGGAATATTTAAAAAAAAAAGGCAAAAGAATTTCCGTCTTGTATGTAAGGATATCATGGAAATGTTATAACTGATACTTGCGTCTGTAAAAACTTACATTGTTAGGAGAACAGTATTTTGAACATAATTGATGTTTAACAAACTTTTCACTTCTTTGAGCACTGTTGTTTTAAAATAATTAGGCTAGCTTTAAAGACAGAAAAAAATTACCATGTTATTACAAGATGTTTCATTTTCTTAGACGCACAATGGATTAATAGATTATTAAAATAGCTTTAGCATGCATTTTCCCCCTTTTAGCTCAGATTCTTCTGATATAGTCTGTATTTGTCACAGTAATAGATAAAGCCATCTGTCATATGAAAATGATACTATGCACAAAGAATGCCTTTTATAAGTATGGTGATAATTGTATTTCCTGGATCATTTTCTGGCAGGATTTTTGAAAAGGTGTAACAAAAATTCTACATAGCTTTGTCTCGTTATTCAGTGTCTTTATCACTAGTGAAGTAGTAATATTTCCTTTATTGTCTTTGTGTCATTTCCAGTTTTTTTTCTTCAGTGACTATGGAGGAATGTGGAATAACTTCAGAAAATTATCCTGGTTTACTCTGAAACTGCTACAGTCCCTTAAAAATAAGTAAATGTGGTTTTCTTTTAAAATCTACACCTATTTAAAAGTGTATTTTAAATTACAGTACCTTATATTAGGGTCTAGATCTACTGTAGCATACCATATTACCTAATACAGTTACAAAGAACAAGCAAACAATAAATTTGTGTTAATGCGGGTTTAAAGAAAGCTAAATCACTAAAAGGGAGAACATTACTGATTACACACCCTCACACCTTCATTGGGAATTTCTTAAATGAGGCACCTGCTTTTAACAGCTGTGGCCTCTGACGATTTAAAGAAAAAAATATTTTCTCGTTGCAGTTTAATAATTTTAATTAAATTCAGTAATTAAAACAGGATAATAGATTAATAATTTACAATTTGGACCAGAGGAGAGGGAGAGAAGAATTTATTTATAAGATGCCAGGGGAAAAAAGCAAAGACAGCGGAACGATAAATGCAGGAGGAGTAACTGAGAAACGGGCTACTTCGTTTTCAAAGGTTCTGTTTCCTGCATGTCATGGTTTAACACCAGCCAGCAACTAAGCACCACACAGCCACTCTATCACTCCCCCTCTCAGCTGGACAGGGGAGAGAAAATATAACAAAAGGCTCATGGGTCAAGATAAGGACGGGGAGAGATCTCTCACCAGTTACCATCACGGGCAAACCAGACTCGACTTGGGGAAAATTAACTTCATTTAATTTATTGCCAATCAAACCAAGTAGGGCAATAAGAAATAAAACCAAATCTTTAAAACACCTTCCTCCCACCCCTCCCTTCTTCCCGACCACAGCTTCACTCCCAAATTCTCTACCTCCTCCCACCCAGCAGTGCAGGGGGACAGGGAATGGGGTTGGGGTCAGTTCCTCACACCTTGTCTCTGCCGCTCCTTCCTCCTCAGGGGCAGGACTCCTCACTCTGCCCCT
>JAVKLA010000084.1:38637451-38651899 GCA_034782735.1 Sagittarius serpentarius
GGGCCGCGGGGGAATCTCTGCTCCGGCGCCTGCAGCACCTCCTGCCCCTCCTGCTGCTCTGACCTGGGGGGCTGCGGAGTGGTTTCCCTCACATATCCTCGCTCCTCTCTCTGGCTGCAATTTTTCTGTTGTGCAGTGACTTTTCCCCTTCTTAAGTACATCATCCCAGTGGCGCTAACACCATTGCTGATGGGCTCGGCCTTGGTCAGCGGTGGGTCTGACTTGGAGCCGGCTGGCACTGGCTCTGTCAGACATGGGGGAAGCTTCTACCATCTTCTCACAGAAGCCGCCCCTGTAGACCTCCACTACCAAAACCTTGCCACGCAAACCCAATACAGTGCATTTTGCTGTTATTGACCTGTAGGGAAACCTTAAAGTATGAACAAAATGTTTTAAATTGCCACATTACTACAATTTATATGAGTTACTGTTTCTCAGTTGAATTTCAGTAACCGACTCTGTGATTCTCTAAGTTTATTTCATGTGCAGAATTAAATATGTTAGCTCAAACCATTGCAATTGCTCCGTAATTAATATTAATTGTTTTAGAAGAGCTAGAGAATCTCACTGTTAGAGAAAATGAATATGAAATGAATAGGTACAAATAGTGTACACTGGAAGCACTGGATACTCTATTTTGCATTCCTACAATGGTAGCTATTCCTACATGAAGTCCTTCAAAACTTGATTGATATTTATCCCTTACAAAAAAAAAAAATGAAGTCGACATTAATTTTCTCCAAGGTCTGGGCAAGAGAATTTGCCAGCTTTTCAGTATGAATTTCCACTGCAAACCTAAACCTGTATAATCTTGAGAGAAGGTTCACAACAGCAAGTAGTGCTAACCCTTCACACTTGCAAAAGCAGTAGCATAGTAAAACACAAGAGTGGAATTGCATAAATGCCTGATACCAATGTGAAAAGACATCCAATGAAAAAATGCAAGGCTCCTACTTCTATCCATGTTCCTTCTTTCGATGCAGGGCTTTCTATGACTAGAGCTTACAAGTCCAAAAAAAATTATTTTGTCATTGATTGATTTTATTTTTTTTTAAGTAGACTACCCTTATTCATACTAATAATCCTATACATTATTGCAACTGTCTCATGTCTAATTGAATTAATTGTACTGGGATTATCTTTAAGTTTAAATGTATTTTCCTCTTTTTGAAACTAAGATTGAATTACAGTGACCCAGACAGTTTAAAATTTTCCTTTTAGGGGGTTTTAAACACAGAATTATAGGTAAATTTTTTTTCTATTTTTCTAAGAAGGCAGAAAATTCTCTTACTAAGTATAAATTGGGTTTGATATACCATATCACACATTTTCAGCTGGGGTTTCTTTTCAGTGTAAAGTAATTACAGTACTAACCATGCACTGATAGAGTGCTACAAATAATCTTAACCGCAGTATTTGTTGCGGCCACTCGTGAGAGTGAAGACTGCATGGAGCGGAAGGCATCAGCAGAGCCAAACCCCACATCTAATGAGAGCACTGAGCTGACAGCATATCTGGCAGCAAGCCTCTCATCATCAAGACTCAGCTGCATCCTTGCCACTAACTTCAGTGATCGCAGTGATCTTGTTCCACAACAAGACTTACCCTGCAACGACCTAAGTGGGTCATAGATTGTGCTCTCGTTTATTTGAAAATGGATCTAGACTCTTTTGGACTCCTATTTAACACATTGTGTGTTCTGTTGTGTGAATTTGTTATGTCCACTGTAAAGACATTTTTATAAATCTAAAAACCTAAAATTAGTCTAGCTATAAGCAGAAGAGCCTAAGATAAAACAGCTGTTTTTCTCTTCCTGCAGGTGTTTGACTTAAGAACCAAAACGCACATTTCCTACAGTGAGAAAAATCAAAGTGTCTGTATGAAAGCAATGAATGGTATCTCTTCAAGTAAAACAAAGAAAGCAACTTTTTATCTTTTTCATTTATAGTAGGAAGCCTCAAAGTTACTGTGGTTGCAATTATGTGGATGCAGCAGCTTTCTAAATGTGAAAAATACCTATATTACATGTTGATCTGTTTCTTCTGGTTCATAACTTGCTTTCATTCATTTTGCTTAGTTTTGTGCTAAAGTTTGCATTGGAAAAAAAACGGGGGAAAAGGGCAAACTTTTGGCTTTTATGCAAATATGCAGGTTTGGTCTGCTACTGGAGGGACAACACGAGCCAAATACTTTGAAACTCTTCTTTGTATAGAGTTGGATCAAAGGTGTATGATTACATTCAGTAAGGAATACAAGTGAGGACATACATGAAGGGAAGACAATTACATACAACTGATATGGTAAGCTATGTTTTTTCTCTACGATTTGTTGTTTAACTCGGGGGAAGAGAGGGAAGAGCGCGTAACTGGTGTCCTTCAGACTAGTTCCCTGAACTTTCATGGACAGAAACCCTTCTTTACCTCTAAGGTGCACAAAATTACTACCACCAGTGTTGCAACAAGTGAAAAAAAAAGTACTTTTGTAATTAAATAAAATGCTATAATTCTTTCTGAGATGTACAGGAGAGCTTACTGTATGAGATCTGTGGTTGCTGATGGCTTTCAGAGAGTGTGTCTTCATCTGCATGACTCAGCATGGGAAAGAACATTGCAGTCCCGCTTGCCTTTGGTCAGAGAATATCACAAATCACAGAACACTAGACGCCCTGTGCAGTACTTCCTTTTGACTTTAATGTATGAATCCAAATGAAATTGTATCTTTGCCTGGAGAGCCAAGGCTCACTTGTGGTGTATAGTACTTTTCGGTGTGAGAAAGTCCATTATTGTCCTGCTCTCTGTAACCATTCTGTGAAGAATCAGACTACGTAAAATCTGATTTGCTAAGTAAGTGAATTATACTTTCTGGCAGAAGAACAGGCAGTTGGACTTAGATTTGCTGCTCAGACCTTGTGGTGATTATTGTCCTGTTAGATTTTAAACAAAAATTTCACTTTGGGTAAAATGCTGTCCTTTCAAAATTACATACAGACTTCTTTTGACAAAAGAAGACTATTGCTGTACAAACCGATGTTTACCTATGAGAATTAGACTTTGCATTAGATGGGTTTTGGTCTTCAAAGATACAAGATAGAGGCTTTATTATTTCTCAGGAGTAGCAGCCCCAGATTATGGAAGCTGGGCATTCAAAAACCAGATTTTATGCAGGTATAAAGAGGGAGTAAGACTATACAGGAGAAGCAGCTGAGCTCTGTGGTTTCCTACTTACTCTTCTGATAGTAGGCAGCTGAAAGAGCAGAAATGATAATATTGATAGAGGCATGAAAAATCCATGGGACTCTGCACTTTACATTTTCTTCTTACTATGCTTGCTGACTCCACAAAATGCTGAATCTTAATTTCTCTTAAGTTTTTCCATAATATCAAAGGCATTATAGAAGAAGTAAATGCACTCATCTTCTAGAATGATAGACTTGAAAAGAGTACAATTTTGCTTCTTCTGTAGTACATTTTTTAATATAAATTGGAATTATAATATTGCAAATGAAAATGTAGTTTATGTTCATTGTTGATAAAACAATGACTGTCCAAATTAGTGAAAGTAAAAGTGAGTACTGCTTGAATAAGATGCACAACATGCAAAATGATGAAACTGCCATTAGATTTTTCAGGAGAAAATTTTTCTTTTTTTTCTTTAAAAGGGATTGATCAACAGTACTTCTCAAACCTGTGGTGTTTACATTAGACAAATAGTTTACTAGCACAGCTGAGTTGTTTAAGACTTGTATCTAAGTAAAAGCAATATCCTAATTATTGTCAGATCACTGCAATTGCCTGCTGACACTTTTGCAATTGTATTCTCATCAGGCATGACCTCACATTCTGCAACGTCTCTCCAAATGTTGACTGAATTGGTCATTTATTGATCATACCTTCATGCTAATGCAGTGTAACATTTCACATGCAATTGAGATGCTTATTACTTCAGAGGAAAGGTGGCAGATTGATTCCCACAGGAATCCACTGAAACATATGTTAAGTTACCAGAAGCAAGGATATTGGAAAAAAAGAGAGGGGGGAAAAAAAAAAGGTATTGAACTTTGTATTTAGAGAAGGCACATCTTTTATTTATAGTATTCTGAACACAATTGCTTCTTTAATTGCATCAGTATTTAAAGAAACTTATAAATGTTGTATACAGTAGTTTCAGATACTTCCAAATGGTCATAATAAGAAATATCAAACATATGCACGACTAGATGAAATTCTCATGTACTCTGAAGTTAATAGATTTATTGAACTATGAAAGCCTTCTCCTCTCTGAGCATTAAAAGAATGTGAGTTTGTAGGCTTTCTCGTATTTGATGTAGTGAAAATATACCCCACGTACAAACTATTTTCAAGGCAACAACGTTAAACAAAGAGAAAAAGTTTAGTATGCAGTGCACAGAGTCTTAGATAAATTGCCTTCTGGTTTATTTGGAAAGTGTTCTTGAATGTTGCTTGAATAAAATGATTTTACTATCTGTTTTTCAAACATTTGGTTTAATTGAACTCTGGGGATATAGGGACCCAAATTCTAATTTACTATGTCATTAAGTAGAAAGAAATGTAAAATCTTATATATCTGGCATATTTGGTTATTGTGAAATAAATTATCTATTACTTCTCCAGACAGGTTCTCAAATATCAACTCACAAATACACAGGATATAATTATATGTACTTTCAAAAGAATATGCCATAAACCAGAGTTGTTTACACTGTTTCCATAGTTCGTAATTTATGCAGAGATCTCAGCAGCTGATAGGAGCAAATTATGAACAACATGGAAAGGACATGGGTTTCCAAACTGATAAAAATCTGTATAGTGTTACTTCATTGGAGCTGTGCCACGGCTGCAAACAGCTAAAATGAATTTTTTTTCCATACAATTTTTTTTGGTGGAATTTAAAGGTATTAATTTATATTTAGGTTAACACAATTATATCTGGAAGAATAATTAATGTTCAGCTTTCCTTCCTGTTGGTTGGTGGTTTGTTTTGTGTCTTTTTTTTTTAAATTACTAAAACTGTGCAGGTTTTCATTAAAATCTTAATCACATATAAAAACTGATTTAAAAAAATGTAAATTTAGGAATTTCTACAGAGGAAAACAGGTGGACTAAATATTTCAATTTGCACCAAAAAATAATAATAGAAATTCAGCTCTACACCTACCAGCTGTTAAGGATATTCAGTTGATTTTAATTATTTTTCTTAAAATTAATCAGATTGAAATATATTGTGTAAAATCAAAAGCAAAAATTGCATATGTTCATAAAGTTTTATAGATTAAATCCAAAGTTTTACTTTTTTTATATGCTGATCATTGAATTAATCTCTCTCTTTTTTTCTTCACTGAACTCACACTTAAAAAGCTTCTAGAGATCTTGTAGCATGATGTCTCAGAAATCCTAAGACCATGGTAATAAGGTAGGTTTAAGATAACAAATGTGGCTATAAATGAGTCTGAACTAGAAGATTGTTGAGATCAAGAACACTAAGGCTATTTATATATAGGGATTCATGTGAAATTTACATCTGGGTAAATGCTCACATCACAGTAAATGCTCACCAGCTTCAAAGTATATGTTCTTATCTCATGTGCCTCTCAATTTTTAAACTATTTTAAAAATAGATATTTGCAAATGGTCACATTGTGGAAAGTAACTGTTATGTCTAAAATAAACTTTTTTAACATGAGTCTGTAATCTTCTTTTAAATCCACCTCTAGCCATATTCTTATGGCAATATGACAACTGTAATTTGAGTATTTTATGCAGACTCTCTGTCAGATGCTTAACTAGAGTGGAAATAGTAGATGAACCTTTATTTTGAGTGAGAAACAATGCAGTCTTTACATCCTCCTTTGTTTTCTCCTTCAACTCTACCTGGCCTTAGCTTCACAGCTGAGACGCATGTTTATCTGGGTTGGAAAATGTGACCATAACTAACTTTAACTTGAATAGTCTAACAAAGGTTTTGCTTTTTCACAGATGAAGTTTCGTCTCCAGCCTTAATGGAACAGATTAATATTTGGAGGACTGACTATCTCAGCATGCTCTAGCCCTGGTCCAGGTAGCAGGTAGGCTTCACAGGAGCGCAGCTCCAACGGAGATCCCCAGTCTTATGTGCTCTCACAGACATCCGTACTGTACAATCATTTCCATACACTACTCTAATGATATCTTTTGCCGTCTTCTGCTACTCTTCCATCCTGCTCTTGGTCCTACTAGAATTACTGTTTCAGAATCACAAGTTTTGCTTGTTCTGGTAGGGGTGAAGACTTAGCATTTTAATCAAGCAGAGCACACCTTCAAAGCTACAGGTAAAATATTTGTACAGGGAGGAAGAAAAGTGCAGGAGTTTAGGTCAAGAGGTATCACTGCTTAAGGCGGGAGTAAGCTTTCTTATTCATTATTTCATTTTTGGCTCTCCAGGCCTTCAGGTCACCCCCACACAAAATTTCTTACAGTTCAACATCTGGCTGGCTCTAGCAAGGAAAGACACAAGGCGAGCAGGAAATAACAAGCATCTGTGTTTATTGCCAAAAGAGCCTGAAAAGTTGAAAGCCTCTTTCCCACAGGTAATCCCATTGAGGGTATGGTTAGGGAAGATTTTTACCAGTGAACATTGCTGCTTAGGGAGCATTTGTCACACAGATCTCAAAGGTATTTCCTTTGCCCCCAAATCTTACGATATCATAGGCAAACATGTCATTAAACACCATTCAAAATTTTTAAGATCCCTTAGGCCAGAAGTGCAGGAAAATTTATCAGAAGATTTACTGACTAAAAAATTCCAGACAATATTTAACCTAGCAAGCTTCTTTAGCACAAGAACAAGTGGGCTTGTTTTAACAGTAGTGATGTGGTTGCTGTACTTGTCCGAGAACACGAGCCAGGTGAAGTGTGATGAGATCCATGGCTGGCCAGAGCACTGAGATGCAGGTGCACAGACCCATCTGTGGGGCTGCACATCTCCTCACACAGTGACCTTCCCAGAGATGGGCCAAAGGCTCTTAAACTCAAAATGAAGTTTTACTAGTATTGGAACTATAATTCTTGTTAAATAGAAACTCACAATTTAGAGAATGCATTTTCACAATATTCCTGGAGGAAATTTCCTTTAAAGGCATGTATGCTGCCTGGGAACTGAAATGCACCTGGCAATCTTCAGTGCAAGACTGCTCAAGGCCACAATTACAAGATTTATCTTCAAGGTATGTTATGTCTGTGAGACATGTAGCCACAAAGAGAAGTGCAATCTCAGGAGAGATCCCAATAGCAGATCTTTAACTGCCTTTTTTTTTTTTTTTTTTTACCCTTTGTCTTCTACCAGATCTTTCATTCAAACTCAAAACAAACCCAAAAGCACATAAGTTTTTTTTTTTAACAAGTATACAGAGAATTATTGGTGGCCTAGGAATTCCAGAGTTGATTGTTTTATATATTCTTGATTGGTGAACAGAGGGAGGGGGGGGAAGTTTGTACTTGTTTATTTGTGGCAATGTTGCTTAGTACACAACATGAATAACTACATCCATCGAAAGGCAAGATTCTGTAATTCCTTAGAATTATTTTACAGGCAACAAGACTGCACAAGTAACCCATTATGAAAGAAAAAACAATTGATTAATTAGGTACACTTTGTGCATGCTATTTTAAAACTGTAATTCATCTCATAAGTCACCTTTAAAAGACCAGGTTAGAGGTACATTAGTTTGGAAGTAAAGCTAGTCTTTAGACTTGAATGCCATAAAATCAAGTGCCTGAAGGAATATTTAAAGTAGGTATCTATGTTTAGAGTCATTAGTACTCATGGATTTCATTAGCATTTCAAGGATCTGAACTTGGATCAATTGAAGCTCAATTAGCACAAAAAAAAGGGGTAGTTTTGTTTAAATGAAAATGTCAATTTAAGTGTTGCCAAAGCTGCTAGTGAGGTGTTCACACTTCTGAATGCCTCTTTAGAAAGATGTCTTGGCATTGGCTGGACTCAAATGTAAGAAATACCATGGCTGATATTGCATGGGAATTACAAAGAAACGAACTATGACACCTTTTGGCTTTAACATGCATGACTGTATACTATTAAGCTTATTTTACTAATGGAGTTACTAGAAAAGACATTCTTTTCATGATGTTTGCATAATTATATCCACTGCAAGCTTAAGCCTTAAACACCTCCTAAAATGCAGGAAGGAAAAGGATCACTTTGACCTGTACCTGAAATCTCTTTCACCTAAAAAATATATTTACTGTGCTCGTTTGCGGTGCTATGCAAATCTGATTTTTACTCTAAGTGAAACAGCAGCCACACATCTGGTAGAAGAAAGGAAATAAATGTATTAGGTATGTGTCCGTAAGTCCAAAATGTTGATGAATACAGCAATTAATCAGTGGCTTATCATTATTTATTAATTCTTTATGACAGTTACACACTGCTTGGAGTGATTTATTTCTCTTTATTTGTAAATCATTCTGCATGCCTGAGTGCCCAGGGAGGATGTGAGGTTGTCTTGGATATATAGAGCTCTGCACTGCAAGCTGCGGCTGCCATTTTCTCTTGCAGTTACGTGTGGCCTGAGGGATTACGGTTTTTCGTCATGAGCCATTCCTCCTTGATTCAGTTGGGGAACTGGAACTGGGACAGATGTTATATTATGGGAAATGCAATCTCTACAGATTCTACCCCTGAATAAAATAGTGAGGCAGCCATTCTGTTATATAAGAACTGAGCAAAGCCTTTAGCTACGTACAGTCCTATTTGAGGTAAATACTGACAGTATGTAGTAACGATAAAAAAAAAAAAAAAGTTCTCACACTGTTCTCAGTAAAAAGTGAATTGAAATAACTTTGACATCACTTCTTTTGAACGCTTTGAGTCAAATCTGTAATGTTTCTTCTCTGGTATTAGCAGAATTATACGAAGGATATATTTTTTCAAAATGTTATCCTTTTATTAAACAATACGTTCTGTTCTCTTTCAGTTCTGCCCCATTCAGGATCGACAGAGACTAGACTGATCAGTAAAATCTTTAGATACTTCTGATAGCGGCCACTTCCAGTAATGGAGGAAATGTTGGTACAATCTGTTCTGCTGAAGGGCAGATGAAAGATATTGATCTCAGATAAGTGCCAAAAAATGCAGATTCTGTTGAACTGGGAGAAGTGATGCCCACAGGCCACACAATTGCTTCTGTCTGATTTGTGTGAAAATATATGCTAGATATTCATATGCCTGAGGTGAAAAGACTTACAGCTCTTTTACAAATACTCCTCTTAAATGACTCACTTCATTGCTGGAGTAGCTGTCCTAAGAAATTCTAATTGTCACCACACTACAGTGCTTTTTTAAAAAATTGTCCTACATATCAAGAGGCATGGTGTATACACTGAAATGGCCTGATGTTAGTTGCAATAAACTCTTTTCTTTCCTTCATTTTCTAGTTATCAGTCCAGAGCCACTGACTGAAGAAAAGAAGTTGGAGTTTTAAAACCACAGTGTACTTTGTCAGGGCCTGATTAAAGTCACATGAACAATTGTGCCATGATTTGCACTTGTACTAACGCTCATAAAAACTTGCAGGGCTTGCAATTTATACCACCTGATGTGTACTACAAAGTAATTTATTTTTATTTATTTATTTTGCACAAATGAAGCTAAAAGCACACATGCGCACACATATATACATGTGTATAACTTAAACCCAATAAATAATATGTTCTTGTTCTAAAGGTGAAAGTGAAGCAGAGAAACCATATCCCACGGAACATTTACATTCTTCTGATTTTACATTGAATTAATACTAATATCTGCGCTTTTCTTTTGAAATAGAAAGTACAAAAATGTCTCCCAATTCAAGAAAAAGAAAAAATTTATTGCTAAAGTTTATTTTAGTAGTTAATACTTAGACATTGGTCCTGACCTTTCTCACACAGATGCCATTTTATTTCATGCTCCACAGTGCTCATACCACAATGTATCTATTAATATTAAATATGTCCTTTTGGACACTCATACAGGCTCAGCAAATTTTATTATTATAACCAAAGATATTAAACTGTTGTTTATCCACCCTTTACAGATTATTTGCTGTTTTTTTATATGAGGTTCAAGTTAGATCTTACATTTCCTTCTTCCTTCTCGAGCTTGAGGTTGTATGAGCACCAAAGAGTCAGAACTCAGACACATATACTTTGAAAGTAATTTTCTATCTTTTCCCCACATTCCCTCTCTATTTATATTTCTATTTATGTATAGTTAAATCCATAAAAGAAAAAATTGCTTCTAAAAACACTTAAAATTGGTGGTAGCTGGTAGTAAATATAGACACTTCTCACAAAATCCCTGAACTATAACGAATTTCTCACTTACCTCTAGCCTGGCTGGAATTAAGAAACATGTTTTCTACTAGAAGAAAACTTCAAACAGAGCACAAGTGTTGGGTGTTTTTTTTTTTTTTACTTTTTCTAGAATATTTTGATTGAGATACTATTTGGAGGCCAAGTACAAATGCAATTATGCAGTTTCACTGCTAAAAAACAATTAGGGACGATTCATGAACCAACTACATCAATTGCTCAGTGGCTTCTTTTAGATTTAGTAAATGCTTTCATTTTTTATCTACTGCTTGAGCTGTAATGAAGCAGATGGATTTCAGTTGCTCTGAACCAGTGGTTAATTTTCAGAGTTTTTTTTTTCTTTTAGTCTCAGTAAACTAAGCAGGGAGGGCTATTAGCTAGCTGTGTAAACTACTAGCACATCTTTCAAATGAAATGGGTATTTGGTTACTGCAAATGCCCATTTACAAGTTTCCAGGCTGTGTATGAGCAGCTTCAGATTAAGTGAGGTTTGGTAACATCAGTTGGTAATCTTCAGTATTTAATACGATTCTTGTATTTGTAGCCATTTGTTGCATATTGAATTGATTTAGTCAAGTGATTTCCTCAGTTTGAGATAGTAGGCAACATCAGTAACACAAGAGAAATAAGTTTAGGTATATTTGGTTCCTTTAGTGTTGTTTCTGAAGACAGCAGAAATTCTTGGCTACCACAGAAGTATTCCATGTCTACAGATAGGGTGCCAGGCTTCTTTCATCATTTTTATGCAAGCAAAATGAAATCTAACAATGACAGCTGGTTATTTTCTCTTGCACAGTAATTTCTGTTCTTCCAGAGAAAAGAAATCAACATTTCTGTAGTAAAATAATCTCAAGATATGTTACTTGTATTTCATAAATATGGACAGCAACTTACAAAACTCACATGATGGTTGAGCAGTAAGGAAAACAGAGTGTGTAGCAAACAAGTTTTTTAGTTAAATGGTGACCCTGCAAGAGGATTGGACAAGATGAAATCCAGAGGTGCCTTCCAACCTCAACCATTCTGTAATTTTGTGAAATAGTGGGTTATGAACAACTTCTGTATTTTTCCTTCCTTAGAAATGAAAATGATCTGTGATTCCTATTTTTGGAGATTGTACAATATACCAGTTCTACCGATGATGTTTAACCTGCTGGAAATCAAAATTGTGAAAAAGCCAAAACAGCATGATCTTAGCCTTACAAGGTAAGATTTATCTAAGAGTGGTCATGTGTGTTTTCTCTTGCTTTCCATTTGACTGATGAGTATTTTTGAAATGAGTATAATCTGAATTACAGCAATGAAGATTCCAGATGATAAACAATACTGTTTGCATCCCACCATCCTTGGTCAGACAAACAGAACTAGGTGCCCAGTGGCCTTTTATGTATGTAGTATGAGGAAATGTTTTGTCTCCTTACTTTCAGCTGAACAGTTAACACTAAACACGGGCTTTGATGGATCCTAGTAATGTTCCTACAGAATAATTATGTACTGAGTTTCAAGGGATAATGCAGCTATCTAGAATGTCCCTAATGGCATCTGAAAAGTGATGTTTACATTTCTCAGAAATAACGGATTCTACTATAAATTCTGTCTTTAGTAAATGCAACAAAATACAGTGAGAAGTGAAATAAAAAAAAAGAAGCACAATTTTTGGTTGAGATGCATGTGGAAAAAGAGTGCATGTTTGGTACGCATCTACTATACACAGTTGCAGTCATTCTAGAATTGTCACTGGCAGAGTAGTTTCTCTTCAAAACTGTGCTTGTTTAGTTAAGAGTAAAAAAATAAATTGTGATTCCAAAATGTTTTCGTTCCAGAATACCTGTTAAGTATGAGTATTGTAGGATGTCCTTTATTACACACTGATTTCTCCTTAATTGCTTTTAGTCTGTATGCAAACACAAATGAAAGCCAATAAAGGGACTAACCTTTTCCTGTAAGCCTGACACACAATGATATGCAATTTCCATTTCCCACTGCAGTGTTAGAATGATCAAGCTTTGTTTGTTTGAATTTAGTATTTATGATTATAAATCACCTAGTCATAACCAAAGTCATTTGCATAAGAAAATTATCTTCCATCAAGTATGATTTTACTGCATGTGTTCTAATACTGTAACAGCCTGTTAGTATTTGGATAATTAAAGGGATACTGTAAACTCTAATTTAGCCTAAAAGTTACCCTAAAAAAAAAAAAGAAAAAAAAAGCTGTTACGAAACTTACCATGACAGCTAAATATTCTCATCAACTGAAGGGTTAAAAATCTAAATGAATTTAAAACTAAAATAACTGAATAACTAAAATTACTAAAACCAGCTACTGCATCACTAACAACATGAAAATGATCATGAACATAAGGCAAAGTTGCTGAAGTCAGTAACAAAACTGAAACTGATGGCCCTGGAGTTTTGTTGTTCAAGGGGAGAGAAAAGCAATGAATAAATATGTTATACAAACACTAAACTTACTGACGAAGGTTTTTGTAGGAGTTTCTCCCTGAACTAAGGAGTGTGCTCAAGGTTCTCCCGGAAACAAGAGGAACCCTGAAGTTAAGGTGAAGCACGGAAAAGTGATTTTGACACCGATAGTATGCCTACAAGCGCTAGTCTGCCTGGGTAGCAAACGGCTGGTTTACCCCCTGTGAAAATGGTATGAGTGTGCTTCAGCCAGCTAATATTTCTGTCTCATAAGAGGATAAAGACCTAAGTATTTGTGGGCTGAGACACCAAGACAATGAATGAAATTGGGTTATCCCACTGCAGCCTTTGAACAACAGGAAAACTGGGAGGGTTGGCAGCTGGGCTGACTGAGATTGGCAGGTCTCTGAAATCATTCTCGTATGTTTATATTGATAGTACCTCTAAGCGTGCACTATGTGGGGGAACGGGATTAACTAAATTCAGTGGCCCTTACACATGATTGACTGTAAAGAAGATCCAAAGTATTTTCCTGAATCAAGTCCTAATTGCTACCTTTTTTTTTTCCTGTGGTTGCCCAGCTGAGAGTGGAAACTTCGGTTTATAAAGTTGGAAAATGTTCACTTTTTAGCTCAATATATTTTTAAAACCTTTAAAAAAACTCTCTTGAAGAGCTAATAAAGCTTACTAGCTGGGGGAAAAAAAAAATCATTTTATTGCTTTTTCTCCTTGGTTGTTTATTTTTGTCTTGCAGGAAGGGAGGATATCTTAATCTTATTGCTGTGGTATCTGTCTGGAAATAAATTAATCTTTGAGTTTTACCCCTCCACCCCTCTCTTGAAAAAATCTTTAATCCTTATACAAGTCCTAGTGCTATGTATGGTACACGTCAAAGAGACTTCCTATCAGGTTAGTCAGACTCTTCCAGCCTCAGTCATCTAAAGGAAATATAGTACAGAAAGGCTAGTGATTAACTCTTTGTTTCCAAGAGTGAAATTATTCCATAAAAGCAGTAGAATGTTATTGTAAATGCTTATTCTTACATTATTAATAATTATAGCAGAATAGCATTACTCTATCAACATCTCTTAAGGTTTATTTCTGGAGTTCACATAATTGTAACTGTTTTCAAGAGGTCTCTTGCCCAGGAGCTGCGTGAACAAGATAGTAGCAACTGCGTAAAGCCTGCAGGTGCTTTACTCTGCTTGGGCGCTGCATGCGATGTCTGTGCTGGGACCATGCTGAATTTGCACTGAGATTTAGAGTCTGTAAACCAGCTTTTAACTATAAAACAAACCACCACTTCTAACCTGTGCTTATACATTCCTGACTCAGATGTGCAAAAGATATTACCTAACTCTCTTCCCAGTGTAGTAAATGGAGGAGACAATAAATGAGATCCTCAGGCTGTGTGAGTGCAGTGATTTTTAGCTCTTGAAATAAGACCTGTAACTTCATAAAGATAATCTTATTTTCTTCCTTTTCTGTATTCACAAGCTTCTTTTGACCACAGTTTTTCAAAATGGTCACCATGATAACGCATAGTAGGTAAATCATAGAATCATAGAATCACAGAATGGCTTGGGTTGGAAGGGACCGTCAAAGGCCATCTAGTCCAACCCCCCTGCAGTGAGCAGGGACCCCTTCAACTCGATCAGGT